>SNVD02009337.1:0-379421 GCA_013180625.2 Boswellia sacra | reverse complement strand
AGGATTCCTAACTTTATCGCCAAACCAATGATAAAAATTTTCAGATTATGCTAACTCCTCCCTCGTAGTGAAACTTGAATCCCGTTACAATCAAATAGGTCCCTCTCTATCACGCCAAACTTGAATCACGCTTCTTCTTTCTTTCATGTAAGTAGCCTCACTTTGACTTCACGCTTCACTGCCAGCCATCAATTGTCCCTTTCAAGATTGTGTGGATTGCAAACATATTAAAAATTTCTCTAGGTAATCAAAGTACTTTTTCATAGTCTTGTTTTATTACACATGTTTTGATTGTTTGACAATTTTACTCAATGAAATTCTTATATATTTTATTATATACGTTTTTCAGCCAACACTTTTCAACCTTCCTCAAAACAAGTCTATATTGTATTAAAGAACTATTTTTTGTTAATTATTTTGATTATATTTATGATTAGTAATATTTTATATTTTATTATGATTCAATGATTGTGTATGTTGAATTGATTTTATAGTTTGTTATATAACACTCATTATTGGAGATTGTTTATCTTTCATTGACTTCCAAGTGTTTGTTTAAATGTCAAATTGAAATTAAAATCATGATATGAGAAGTATTTTTTAATGAAAGATTAATTTATGAATTATTTATAATATTTCTTTCTAGAGCCATGCTAGAGTACGAAATATTTCTTTTGGTGCTGAATTTAGGTTGTTAAATAATTCTAACATGATCAATTTTTACCAGAATTGGACCAATTTAATTCTTTTATAATTCAATAGTGAGTAATCTGACTACCTCCTTTTTTTTTTCAAGGATTTCAATTATTTTTGTTTAAATCTCCATCAATTTTGTCCATGATCCAGAGGAGAAGGAAAAGCTTGTAGCTCTCCAAGCAAGGCTGGGACAACGTTTTCCTGTCAATTTGCAGGTTAGTTCTTTGTTCATATACTGTCAATTTAAATGATTGTTATTTGTTTTATTTTTATCGAATTTATCATGGGAGTCCTTGGCATTATGATATTGGTTACATATATATCAAATAGAAACAAGTGATGAGATATGACAAAAGTACTTTTTTTTTCATCTAGAAGTTACAAACGTAATCAAAATGGCTTATTGTAAAGGAGTGGATTACTTTGCTCCACCAAAAGCACATGTCACACTCTCTCAATCAACTTTGACACGCAACCTTTCTCTTCCTTACAATAAGCCACATGGATTAGATTTATATAATTCACTCTAAAAAGTCAATGGCTACTAGCTTTTTAGAGTAAGTTGTTTCTGCAAGAGAATTTATTGACATTGACCTATCCTATTAGCTAAATGGCACAATTTATAAGAGAAAATAAGCTGGAAAAGTAGGCTAAGTGCACTACAACAAATTAGATGCTCAGTCTATCGAACATACATACAACAAAATGATAGAAAAGCGATAAAAACAAGTTCCTTTGAATAGAATATGTTCATATATATTTATTAAGGCTAGTAACTAGAGTAATGCTATAGTCAGTTACGAGTTAGAAAGCTACTTTACAAAAGCCATAAAGGATCAAAATTACTCATAATGAACAGACATGGCTCTTTTTCAAATTACTGCTCAACCGACTTAACATAAATAAGTATAGAGATTCTTTAGCAATTAATTAATCATATGTGAGAATTAACTAAGAAAAAGAGAACCCAAAGAAATTACCTGTTTAGGAATTGAATGATGAGTAGCAATCTTGATTGAAGGAAGTAGTCAATTTTGATGTTCCTAAAATTGATAATCAAATCAAAATTGAAATTGATAATGCTCACAACCTAATTCTCAACTAATATATCTTATTTAAATTTTTATTAATAAAAGTAAAAACTAAAAATATAAAAATTAAATAAAAAAGAGTTAACCTACATGAAGTTTAAAGGATGGATTTTCAGAATCTGTAAGCATAAATTTCAATAATTATACTAGAAAATTAAGGATTAAAACAGATAAATTGAAAAACATCAGTCATCGACTTTTATTGAGCCATTTCCCACCACTATTAGCATTGTCGCTAACATTGAAGCATCTGTCACAGCTTCAATCTTAAGATTCCCTCTTCAAAATTAATAAAAAATACACAAAAATAAACATATTAAGGGAAAAAGCTTAAATAACTGGTTTCTAAACAAAAAACCTCAAACAAGAGATGCAAATTCGCCTAAGAGATAGCTTGGATCTATTTGAGAAAGTGAGACCAGGAAAGGTTAATGCATCTTCATAGAATGGAAAATAAGAAAAAAATGAACTCAAACTGTGAAACCTGTTTTTGGCCTTGGACGTCTTCTCTATTTTTCAGCACTCTTCTTTAGTCTTGCCTTTTTTTTTATTTGATCTCTGCCTTGGTATTTGTGTGATAAGGTGGTTAAATTTATAAAAATGTGATACTTGTTTAGGCATAATTTGATCTGCTGATTTATAAAAATGACTATGAAAAACAGCATTGTAGCTTAGGTATAGTTTAGTTTGTGCTTCCTTGTTTAAATTATGCTTAATTTTACTTTTTCTATTTAATTGTTAATGAAAGATTAATTTTTCAGGGGGCTTTTCAAAGTTTAATTTTGTTTAAAGTTTAATGTGCACATGTGACTTAATGGTTAAAGTTATTGTTTATATTTGTTAATTATTATTTAATTATGAACTTTAAATAATAAATTATTTAATAAGTAAAAAAATTGAAATAATAATTAACTGTTTTTAATATTTTTAATATTTATGTTAAATGAACGATTTAATAAAATTTCAATTGCTCTTAAATTAATTAATTTTTATTCAATTTAAAGTTTTGTTCTCAAATTACAACGTACGAGGGAGGCAAAGCGCTATCTTTGTGTAAACAGTAGAAATATAATCATATCGAAAATCTTTTTTACTAATGGGTTTAGTAAATTTCTTTTCTATTTTTAGGTTCATATTTCGGAATTGGTCCAACTATTTAGACAATTATTTTCTCCAAATGTCTTATTGATACCTGGAAGTTCATCATAAGAAAGCCGAGGTACATTCTTTAAGATATACTTAAATTTCATTCTTTTTTGTGAAAACGTATTTTCTTGGTCAATATTATTTCTTATATTTATGAATTAGAAATATGTGATACTTGTTTGATGGTTTCTTTACCATGAATCTACCGCATGCTACTTTCAATTGGTTATGCTTGTAATGATTTTAAGTTATGTAACTTACTTTTTATTGAACTGTTAGCAAAAGTAATTAGATTTTCATTTAGTATCTTGTGTGAGCTAGTTTATTTCTTGAATATTACATATATTTAAGGTCCATAGCTTGAGGAACCAATTGATGTGGGATACTTAGTGCCTTGCTCTTATTGATGAACTTTTGAAGGCATATTTTTGTCTATGGGAGAGGCAAAGCATTATGTGGCGATAAACAATGAAAATCATGCATATAGAATTCATGTTTCCATAGTTGTCTAAGTTGATGCCCACCAGACTTCTTTACTTACCTTTGTTTTAGTAGAAACCATAGTGCCTCATACATCAACTATAAATCTTAAAAGAGAAAATTAATTACTACATGATGTAGAAGGCAATAATTTCATGAAAACATCAAAATAAATATATTAAAAATTGTAAAAATTGTTTCGAACATTTTACATATAATTAAAGATTTAAAAATATTTTATAAATTAATTACTAGTTTCTCTGGCATATTTACAATAGTTCTCAATTGGAATTGAATTCAATCTCACTTATATGTTCAACAGAATGACTTATGTAAATCTTATGTACAGCTACACAACTCTCATGTTAACCTCTGGAATTTTACAAATCAATTTTACAAATCTTTCTTGAATTTCATCCTCTCACATAGTGGAAATCACAGTTTGAATATCTAAAGGCAGAAAAGTTTCAAGCTTTGTGGAGAAAGGGCTTCTCAACATGTGATCTATATCTTCGAAAGATCCAGTATCACAACCAATGGTGTTTTACAATCTTTCTCTCATGTGTAAGAATATTACTTATTTACCTATAGTCTTTCACAATAATGGAAAACTTATCGTCAAGAATTCCAAAGAAGAATTTCAGAGATGAATTCAAAGATCCCTCTATAGATTTGACCCTCTATTTAAGATGAAGCTCCTTGGGAAAAATATTCAACTCAATAAACTCAACAGCTCAAGCATTATTGCAAAGTATATTATTCCACACAACCATGTGAAAAAAGGAGAAAGTTCTCGATAAAATATTGTCAATGTAGGTGATAAGACTTCTTACAGCTCATTCTGTATAGCCTGGCTCAATCCACAATACCATCACTAACAAACACTCACTCTCATCTCTCATATTTTTAAGATTCTCAAGATCCTTAATGTCTAGATGAGCCCTTCCTCAATAAACTTTTAAAAAAAGAATTATTGCCAATGCAACAAGACAAACTACCTTTTAACTATAAGAATTAGTGGAAACTAGAAGATAATAGATGACTTAGAAGATTATCCTGATTATTGTTGGGGATCCTAGAGGCAAGGTTGAACGATTCAATTAAGGCAAAACTTCTTTATGACTCAATAGATCAGGCACTGGGCAATTTTCAGTCTTGGATGGTGTCTGTGATGGCTCCCGAATGTTTTATAAATCATTTCAATTTCTCAGGTATGATTGTGATACACCAGACATGACGAGTGGGCAAATGATGATGACAGAGAACAGAAAACCACAACAACAAAGTGTCTCGCTGTAAGATCCCAGATGTGAATTTAATTAAATCGATACAGTGGAAGCAATATCTAGACTAGGATCTAGCAATCAAAAGCTTTAAAATTTCTTGTGCTTTCTCACTACTTTGGTTCCAAGATATGATTAAAAGATGCTTAAACTCGATTTGTGAGCATTAATCTTCAAGAACTAAAAGCTGAAATCAAAGAGCAAAAGGGTCAAGAGGCACTAGAGGAAGCTCCCAAGGGGTGCCTGAAGGGTGTTTGCGCAAGCCACAGGGCAGGGAGCCTAAGTTAATGCAATTTTCAGAGTAGAGGAGCTCTTTCACCTTTTTTGTCCTCTATGGCACTCTAGGGTTTTGTGAAACCCTATATGATGCTTATATAGTCTCGTAAGTCCTTGTCCAATTGGGCTTTTGAAATCTTGGTTCAATAAGGCCTTTAATCTAATTAATTCCTTACTAGACTTGGAAACCTTATAAAGGTCTAACCCTTATACTGGGCCTTTTATAATTAAATTATTTAATCAGCCCAGTTTATTTAATTAACCACTGTTGATTAAATAAAAGGCCCAATTGGATTATTATTTATTGAATTTAATACCTAAGCTTTTTTCTCCAATAAATTTAATTAAATTAAATAAATTAATTTATATTATTCCAATTCAATTCTGGGATCTTTTTTAATCAGGAGATCTTAATAGACCTATTTAATTACAAACTCTAATAAGTTTGACACAATATCCTATTATCTCATAATTGTAGTGGGCTCGCTTATTAATTTTGGTTCATTCCACTATAGGTCCAAAGATGCACTTTTGAATTAAATACTCTTTACAGAAAGCTTAATTATTTAATATGATTATTAAATTATTTCTTTTTAAGCTCTATCCATTAAGCGACAGGTTTACATAACAACCCTTCATGGAACACCAATAATTAGAGCTAGGTATAATTTACTGTTTTACCCATTCAATTACATCTTGAGCTCTTGATACTAGTTTTACACTAGTTAAATGATTTAATATTTTTTTTAAATAAATATTAGTTTAATGAACAACCTTTTACTAAACACTTAATCAAGATTCTATTGCTTAAAATCTTATAAAACCATCAAGGTGATGTTATATAGTTCTTTTGAAGTCATAAATTTCATATCTATGGTATAGTTCTATTAGCATACAGATCTTATAATCCCAATTAGCCAAGTAATTGACCTTTCATTTTAGATCTTACTTTTTATTCTAGTCAAAGATTATAACCTGCATACTAGAGGTGCACTAGCTACTCAAGATTAAAGTAGGAATGTCTTTAGTACTCGATTATAGTAAGTTACATTCAATCACAGTATTTCCATCAAATATTACAATTTCACGTTATTCATGTTCAATGCATTCATTAATGCACTAGTATCTTTGTCTTGTAGTCTTCACTTCAAATGGTTAGAGACTCACCATTTTTTGATTGAAGACAAAGCACGTTACGACCTTGTACAAACAAAATGCACAGCTTTTGTTATAGGTCATGAACTAGTTTTGAGCTATAATAAAGTTCTATGTCTCATATATATCTCATATATACAAAACTTTATCAATGTACAAGCTCTTGAGCCTTTAGTTACTGATACAATCATATTTGGGCATAAATAAATAATAACGACTTTTCTTATTTAATAATGTTTACAAATTTATATAAAAATATATATACTCTTAAGGCACATATCTAAAACTAATGCCTTATGTTTGGCGTCAATTCTTTCTATCTATTGCTCTCTATATTTTTCGTCAACCCTAGTGTCTAAGATACTTGAACTTGCGTTTTTGACTTAGTTGATGTTTTAAACCATTCTGTAATTTTAATCTAATCAACCACAGAGAATATTTATTTTTAAACATCTTATTCGTGTATTAATTCATCTTTTGAATTAAGAAACTTATCTAATTAATTTAAAAATACGATAGTATTTTTATAAATTAAATCTGCCATTTTTAATCAATATTACCCTAAGGTTTTTATTAGATAATGGGTTTGACCCATTTTAATAGCCCAATAAACAATTAATCTATTTAATTGCCTAGGCCCGAACGACTTAATTAATTAAAGCTCTTTTAATCAAGAGTTGTTCTATTTAGCCCCACTTTCTAACTCTTCGACCCCCTTTTTATTTTAATTTTTTTTGACAATTTTAGCCTAAGATAAATTTAGTAAAGAGGGCAAAAGAACTTCTAAATACATATATGTTATTTCCTAGGTCTAAAACTCTATTTCTATTAAAATAACAATTTATATACTCACACACCAAATTTGATTAGATAAAAATCTTGAAATACAAATTTGATTTGATAAATATATATGCAACCAACTCACAATAGCTGATCATGATCATCTTAATCTTATCATACAAAACACTTCAACATGATTGATCAATATTATTACATAAACATATAAAAACTTTTATTTATTTATTTTTTTAAAGAAAATTTTGTTTAACCAGCCAATCCTGCCCTTCTCACTTCTTAGCTCATCAAGATTGGCTGGATAATGGCACATCTCAATTTCTTCCATTCACTGCCTAGCAAGCTACAGGTTTCAACCACTGTTTGCTAGTGCTGATACGAACTATTGCCTGGAGTAAGAAAAGTTGCTGAGATCCTTCAAAAACTTGTTACCACTTGAATCACAAGGCCCCCAAATTGCAGGTGTTCCTCGATGATCTTCCTAGACATGATTGTTAATATAGTTCTCAAATCACTTACAAGATTTTATGAGAGATTGAAGAATGAAAAGGATGGTGATCATAAAATTGGATCATGTTTCATAGTCGCAATTCCTAAATCTCTTACTATGGAAAACTACTTCCTTCCTGCGAGTTTGCTTCACTTCATTTTTTAAAATAAGTTAATTGATCAAAATATTTAGTATAAACTAAAAACTTAGTAAAATAGATGGTATAAACTAAAATCTCAATTATCGTAGAGAAGTCCTAAAATAATTTGGGTGGATGTAATGAAAAACTTTAGTTATTCATTAGAAGGGCATTTAGGGAATCAAGTGGGGTCTAATGAGAAAAACATTGGGATTTATTTTTAATTAGATGTATTTAAAAATGGGGCTAAAGATGTAGAAAATGGGGGCTGAATAGAACATCTCTTTAATTAATTGCTAAGATCAACTGTACATAAAGTCCATCACATATCTATGTAAGTAACCAGACTTGAAAGAAAAAGCCAAACTTAGCTTTAAACTATATATCTTAGTCCAGTCTAGTCTAAGTCGATTTTTATTAAATAACTACCTAAGGTCTGCAATGGACATATTTAATTACAAGCTTGAATTAACCAAACCCAGTACCCTATTATCTCAAAACTGTAGTGAGTCTTTTTCATTAACTCTGGCTCATTCCACTATACGCCTAGAGTTATACTCTTGAATTAAATAGTATTTTAACAAAAAACTTAATAATTTAATCTAAATTATTCCACAAGCTCATCTATCGAGCAACAGGTTTACATAAATACCTTCATAGAGTACCAATAATTAAAGCTAAAAAATTACTTTTTTACCCCACTAATTGCATCTTTATCCTTGAGAATAATTTTACATCATTTGAATGATCTAAGATTAAATAAAATTAAATATTAATTTAATGAACTTCATTAAATACTTGGCCAATATTCATCATCCAAAAACTTGTAAAACCCTTAAGGTGGTATTCCTTAAACTTTTTAGAGTCATGAATTCTATATCTATGAAATAGTATTCTCTAACATACAAATCTTACAATCTCAACTAGCTAAGGTGTTGATATTTCATTTTAGATCTCACTCTTTGTTCTAATCAAAGATCATAGCTTGTAAACTAGAGATACACTAGCTTAAGGTAGATATGTCTTTAGTGTTGGAACCTGGACACAAATTGATCGAATCAATGCAGTGAAATTGACTCCGAGATTTAGGACCTTGAAATCACAGGCTTTAAAATTTTGTTCCTTTCTTTTCTACTTTATTTCCTAGGTATGTTTGAAAAACTTGTTGAACAAGACGAGTAGGCGTATTCCATTTTCTCTGGACTGGAGCTGAGAATATAGCAGACAAGTTAGAAGACACTAGAGAGATGAAAAGACATAGAAAGGTGCCCTAAATGGTGTCTGCATTTTTGCTAAGGATGACCTATGGTATTTTGCACCAACTTTAGGAAGTCAAACTAGGTTTATAGCCTAGCACAAACTAGGCTTGCGGGAAACCCTATTGAACCCTTATATGTGTCTTATAATCCTTGTTTAATAATAATTAGTTGTCCTAGCTCTATTAGGGCTACATCTCATATAAACCTAATCGGGCTTTTAAGTATTTTAATACTACTAGGGTCTAACTCAAGTGTAAGCCTTAATTAATTAACTCTTTAATTAATTCACATACTTAATTAATCACATTAATTAAATATTTGGCCTAGCCACTAGTCTGCTAATTATTTATTAAATATAATACTTGGGCTTTATTCTCTGATAAACCTAACTAAATTAAATATTTAATTTCTCAAGTTCAATCTAGTTCAACTAATTTATATCAGCTACTTAAGGGACCTATAATGGACATATTTAATTATAAGCTCAAATAAACTTGGCCTAATACACTATTGTTTCACAATTGTTGTGGGCCCCAGTAACTTTAGCCCATCTTATATATTATAGGTCCAAAGTTACACTCTTGAATTAAATATTCTTTTTTATCAAAAAACTTAATAATTTAATCTGATTAAATTATTTCTTTAAGCCCATCCATTTAGTAACAAGTTTACATAAATACCTTTTATGGAATACTAATAATTAGAACTATGTGTAATTTATCATTTTACCACTCTAATTACATATTGACTCCTTAATACTAGTTTTACACCATTTAAATGATTTAAGATTTAATAAATAAATCTTAGTTTAATGAACATTCTTTATTAAAAACTTGGCCAAGATTCATTATTTAAAACTTTGTAAAACCATCACGGTGGTATTCTATAATCCTTTCGGAGTTATGAATTCTATATCTACGGTATATTGTCTATGAGGATACATATCTTACAATCTTAACTCGCTAAGGTATTGACTTTCATTTTAGGTCTCACTTTTTATTCTAGTCAAACACTATATCCTATATACTAGAGGTACACTAACCATTCAGGATTAAGGTATAGATGCTTTTGCTGCTTGGGTGCAATAATTTATATTCGATCACGATATTTCTACCAAATGATTAATTCCACATGGTCCAGTTTAATACATTCATAATACACAAGTGTCTTTGTCTTGAAGTCTCCACTTTAAATGGTTAGAGACTCACTATTCCTCAGTGAAACAAACAACACAACAACCTTGTCCAACAAAGCATTCGGCTTTGGTTCATAGACCATGAACATTAGTTGAGTTATGATAAAGCTCTCTATCTCATATATACAGATACTTTATCAATATACAAGTTTTGGAACCTTTAGTCATTGATACAATAATATTGGGACAAAATACAAATAACAACTCTTTATTCATTCATATAAATGTGTACAAATTTACAAATGTTCATACTCTCAAAGTATATTACTAATAATCTGCCCTTATGTGGAATTTATATTTAGTTACAATACTTACACCAAATAATTAATTATACTTGGCCCGTATTCAATGTATTTAAAATACATAAGTTTTTTTTTAAGTCTCCACTTTAATGTTTTGAGACTCACCATCCCCATTGAGATAAACAACACAACAACCTTGTCCAAACAAAGTAACCAACTTTGTTTAACCAACTTTGTTTATAGGTTGTGAACATAATTTGAGCTCTGATGAAGTTCTGTGTCTCATATATAAGTTCATCTCATATGAACAGAGACTTCATCAATATGCAAGCTCTGGATCCTCAGAAGTTAATAATATTAAACTTTTTAACGTACTAGCATATAATGGAATAAAACATTCTTTTATTCATATAACAATTTATTTATTACAAAAAAAATCTAGCTCTTATAACCTAAAAATTATGCCGATTAAGAACTGCTTCTACTTGAGTCATTTGATCAAGTTGTCTGTCTGCCCATCTCGAGGTTGGTGGTTTTACCTTCCAAGCAGATTTTCTGTAGTGACTGGATCTTCTTTTGAATCAAGAGAAGGGAAGGTCAAAGGGTTTGACCACTACACATATATAAAAGGAATAGTTGTGGCTATAAATTTATCTAGGATCCTGATGGACATTGGTTTGAATTTCTTTTGAGTAATAAGAATAGGGTTGTCTTGATCTGGATTTGGAGAATCATCAGTGGAGTCAATCCATCTTGAAGGTTTAGGAATTGTTGTGTAAGTAAGAGCAGTGTATTTGACCACAAAGTCAAGTTTGTCACTAGATTCTCCAAGTAAAGCATACCTTGGAACCTTTTTCTTATATGCTTCGTAGAAGGCATTCGGGGTTCAAGGCTTTGATGATCTATAGGTTCGTCTTTTGCTTGATCTGCAGAAAGGATCAACTTGTTCTAAACAAGTGTGACAATTTGCTTGAAGAATTGTTTGATTGATGTTCTTGGAGCATTTAGATTGGACTTCCATTTTCATCAAAAGCATAGATGTCGCATTGGATAGTTTGGATTATTGCAAACTATGGTGCAAAAGGTTTTGTCAGAATAGTTTCAGGAGCAAAATGGATATCAAGCTTTCCACTACCTATTTGTCAAAACAAAAGTTCTATACACTGCAAGAAAGGTTGATTGGATACAGAGGTAGCATGATTTTCTTCATAATTGGTTAGCCAAATTGTAGGTACCAATTCTTTAAGCTTTTTCTTTGGTGATTTGTTTTAGAACAAAAGTGCAGCTAGGAATATTATTTGATTCTACATTAATGAATATTGAATAGGCAAAGCAACATCAATTGCATGATCTTAAACCTAGATACACCATTTGATAGTGAAGAATTGTCATATAAGTGGGACCAACTAGAACAACACCACTTACTTGAATTTGCAATTTTAAACAAGTATGAAGTTGAGGATCAATGATAGGCATGTTGAATTCGGGAAACATGGTGATCATAACTGTGCCAGCATTAATAGTGGTTTGCACAGTTCCCAAACATGCATGTTAATCATTTCAAGATCAGGTATCAACCAAAGCAATTCAAGAAGTGCCAAGGAGACGTCTTTGAGCATGGTATGTGAGAGCAAAGCAAATACCCCAAAATGAAAGTGAGAATATCCTTCCTTTTGCCAAAGATCAATCAAATTTTTAGGACTATCAATTTGAACAAATTATTCATACTGAGTGACAAGAATTTGATAAATATTGAACTTGCTATATTGAACATAATTTTTTACTTTTGAAGTTGAGGGAGTAATTAAGGTCTTAATGGTTTTCTGAAAAGAAGAAAGGGGATTCTTATAGACACGGTATGGGTTTAAATAAGGAAGACTGGAGGTAGGTAAATGAGAACTGTTAGGAAAATATTGAATTTCATACAAACTTGATAGTTTATATGGAAAGGATTTTCAGAAAGAATGAGTAAGAATAGTAAAAACAAATTTATCATAACTAGATGGTGTTGTTATGGCTCTGATACCAAATTATTAAGTCTGAGCAAGTCAAGATCTTAAACCAAGGAAGGATGGGCTTTTGAATCGCCTAAATTATTTATAATTGGAAGTGACAACACACATGCAAATGGCAACTAAGTGATACATAGCATGCTTTAGATTGTCCCTGTCTGCTCATTTACGGACGAAGCTTCACCAAAATCTCAAAATTGCAAAAGGTCCTTTCCACCTACCCTTTTGCCACATAAGATGCTAAAACTTCTGCATGAACCAACCACATAGCAGTACACAGAAATGTCATGTTTCATAGATTAGTTGTGTTTGAGCTCAACGGCTCAACCTGTTCTTATTCTTATCTTACCAAACCAGAGTTTAATTACAAAGAAAAGGTCTTGTGTCTTAATCAATGACCTCATTGTCCATTGGTTGATTGAACTAATACAATAAATGTCAAAGATTATGTAAATTGATTTGAACATGCATGCACAGTGAGGCGCAATTTTGGTGTATTACGATTAGAAAGTGGACTTTCTCCCTAGTGGGCTTCTTTGCTTTTGGAAATTGGGAAAGTGATGTTGCCTATAAAAGTGTGAAGAGAGAATAACAAAATGAATAAATAAAAAAATTATTAAATAAAAGAATCAGATTTTAACAGAAGTAAAGTTACCTGTATCAGCTCTCTCTTGTCTCTCTTGTCTTTTATGCCAAGAGCTTAAAGTAGACTAAAAAGATAAAATTTTATCACTTCTTAATGAGATTTATTGCAGTGTGATGATACTTAAATACTCTAAGAAAAGTTAAAGAAAAGAAGAAACAGTTGAAATTATTATGATGAAAGAACTTTGCACCAGACATGCTTCCTTTCCCACTTAGTTTAGCTGCTGCAGAGACTGTAAAGACATGAAAGGAACTACGGAGTCTCAAAATCCAATCTCATGAGGTACTCTACTTGCAACTTCTCATCCACCCATTTTAGCCAACATGATTATCTCAAGTACCCAGATTATATATTTTGATCTTCATAATTTTACTTCCCTGTTTCCGATTTTTTGGATTGTTGTTATTATTTTTTTTCCTTTTACCGAAATGAGAACCAACTACTTTGTATGAGCTCAAAGAGGTTGGTTTACGACTTGGAGGCTTTTTTTTTCCGCTCTTGCAGTGCAGATTGATTACTTTGTTTTTGTTATGAAAACAGGAGGTGAAGGTTATGGTTACGCTGAAAATGAGGATTCTATTTTTAACATATCTGTTGAATGTAATCCTTCAATAATATTTGAAATATGGGATATTTCTTCAGACGTTAATGGTGTTGGTTGGTGTTTCCAAAGCAGTTGAAAGTTTAAATATTTACCAAGACTCTTTGGGGTTTAACGACACAGAATTGGGTTTATAATTTCACCTTGGGGATAATAGTTTCCTGTCCATGTTGGGGAGATTATGCTGGTCGTGTTAATGGGTTGGAGACTCGGAGTTGAGCCTCTTCATTTAAGGGATTTGTATTGATGATTATGAAGCTAAAACCCATGGATTTTGGCATGTAGAATCTTTATACATATATTTCCACCTTGAAAGTAATTTTTGTTGCTCTCTTCTGATACATTTGGATTTAAGTTATTGAATTACAATTGAATTTTATAATCCTCCAGAGCTTGTTTCTCTACCCTTCATCAATGTCGGAAAAGAGCATATTTCCTTCGAGGTTTCTTTTCTACTTAATAACCATCTGTATTTTCCTTTTGATCCTTTCTTCTGTGTTCCTTCTTGAATTTAGTAGTAGTTCTTTTATACCAAGGTCAGTTTTCAAGCTAATTCTGCTTAATAGCACATCAGTTTACTTAAAACCGAATGTCAACACTGAACAAATCAAACTGCCTTTTCTCTCTTCCATAAGTTCACAAAGTGATACAAAAACAATGAGAAATGGAGAGTTAGATTGTCGGAGTTCCCATTCTGGCAAGGAAATGTTTGGTTTTTTTGAAAAACAGAAAAGAAAAAATTGTGACCCAAGTCAGGCTCTGTTAAGGGTTTTCATGTATGACTTGCCTCCTGAATTTCACTTTGGGTTATTGGGTTGGAAGGGCAAGGCAAATGAGACATGGCCTGATGTCAGCAAGCCCAATCAAATCCCACCATACCCGGGTGGGTTGAATTTACAGCACAGTATGGAGTACTGGCTCACTCTTGATCTTCTGTCATCAAATAAATCAAATTTGGGAAGACCACTTAGTGCAATTAGAGTTACGAATTCAAGTGAAGCAGATGTAATTTTTGTCCCTTTCTTCTCTTCTTTGAGCTATAACCGGCACTCTAAGAGTCATGGAAAGGAGAAGATCAGTGTTAACAAGATGTTGCAAAAAAAATTGGTTCAGTTTTTGGCGGAGCAGGATGAATGGAAGCGATTTGGTGGACAGGATCACATAGTAGTGGCACACCATCCAAATAGCATGTTGGATGCAAGAAGGAATTTAGGTTCTGCCATGTTTGTGCTTGCGGATTTTGGTAGATATCCAGTGGAACTTGCGAATCTTGAGAAGGATATAATCGCTCCTTATATGCATCTTGTGAGGACCATTCCCAGTGGTGAATCAGCCCCTTTTGACAAGCGTCCTACATTAGTTTATTTCCAGGGAGCAATATACAGAAAAGATGTAAGTTTTTCTTCATTTTTCTTCAACTATCAACTATCAAATTGTATTATGTGATGTGGAACTGCTTTGATATGGATTTCTGCCATGCCCTGGAATTGGAATCAATCACCAAATGCATTTCTACAGTCAGTGTGTCATACTTTGATTAATACCACATTCAGGTGCTATGACATAACACACATGTTATCTTGATTTGGTGATAAGACATTTCTAAAGTGATTTAGACTTTCTACTAACTACAGAAAATTTGTATGTTTTTTACAATTTAAGATGATACAATAGAAAGGTTAATGGCTAGATTCGATATTCATGATATGATGATGAATACTACACTTTCTAAAGTGATTGGCTTCCTCATACTCCAGGCAATCCTTAACTTCTGTCCTTCTGGATACTTAGGGCTATGCATGCACACATACAGAAACCAAGGAATTCTCAGTAGGCTAGTCCTCGACTCTTGAGTTGATTTCTGAAGCATAAAGGATCCAGATTGATGAGCTTCATTCTTTTTGTTATTCATAACCATTCATATTTCTAATTCTGGATCAAACAGTTGGGTCATCGAATGGGCCCAAATGTAATTTCGAAGGTCTTCCAACAGGACCTATAGATAGGATCAGAAATATATCTCTGTTTGTACCTTTTTGCAAAATACCGATTGGATTAGTAATTAGCTCAGTAAATGTTCTGGTGTCAAATTATAAATTTTATTAGTGGATTTATAAGTAGCTTAGTACTGACTAACCTAAAACATTTTGAAATCTTAAATTATCCAAAATATTCTGAGATGATATCATCCTTTTCTGGTGGCATCTTAAAACATAAATTTACTACTTTGAACGACGGACTAACATAAACGCTACAACAAATGCAGTGGACTAATGTTTGTGCCATATGTTTTAGAAGCTGTAACATATTATTTGGGTTTGCAACGTTGTCAATTTGACATTGTTGACCCTTTTGATTAAAACAATTTATTTTTAAACTTTACCTTCTCTCCTTTTCCTGAACTCAACTTCAGTGGAGCTTATCATCTTTATACTCGCCATCTTATAGCTTTCTTGTTCATAATTATAGTTTCAAATTCCAATTTTTCTTCAGGGAGGAGTCATCCGCCAGGAACTATATTACCTTCTAAAAGATGAAAAAGATGTACACTTTGCATTTGGAAGCATTCGAGGAGATGGGGTCAAAAATGCGGGCCAAGGGATGGCCTCATCCAAGTTTTGCTTGAATATTGCTGGTGATACCCCCTCCTCAAATCGCCTCTTTGATGCAATTGCAAGCCACTGTGTTCCAGTTATAATAAGTGATGAGATTGAGTTACCATATGAAGATGTCTTAGACTACTCAGAGTTTTGCATAACTGTTAATTCATCTGATGCCATCAAGAAAGGATATCTACTAAATCTTCTTAGGGGAATCAAGCAAGACCGGTGGACCAAGATGTGGGAAAGATTAAAGGAAATTGTGCACCACTTTGAATATCAATTTCCATCCCAGCCTGGTGATGCTGTAGATATGATGTGGGAGGCAATTTCACGTAAGGTGTCTGCGGTACGTCTTAGAATTCACAGGAGGAACAGATACAATAGATATCAGCTTCCGGTAAATAGCAATTGAAATAAAGAAATCTCTCTTTAAAGATTGGTATGTTTCTTGAGCCGACATTATATTGAGATCACATTTGGCTGCGTTATGAATCTTTGAAAGAGAGATGTGGTTTTGTTGAAAACCTCTTAGCGCTTTTGTCTTCTCGTTTATACATACTGTTCCTGATGTTAGTTATTTTTACAGGATATATTGTTTTTGGGGCATACTGTTTATCATTTCAGTTACAGATAGTTCAATTTCACCCCTTTTATCATTTCAAGACAGATAAAACATCCAACATCACAACTTGGATTTTGCTCAATATCATTTTAGGAGCACGACCTTTATGCTTGTAATTTTTGTAATTTTGATTTTATCTTTAGTTGATTGTAAACGAAAGCGGAGGGAGCAATCAAAATGGAAAACTTATCTAAAGAAACCTCCTTTAAGCCTATAACTGCATCTCCATGGCGCATATGCATGAGTGTTAATGTGTACATTGTATGTGCGTGTGTTCTCTGTGTAAGTTGTTTGGGAGAGATCTGAAGATGACAAACTGACATTATGCGACAACTAGTTCAGCAGTAAGGAGCTGGAGTTGATATAGCCTTAGAGAGATTTTTTTTGGCAAGTATTTTCTAAAATGCAAAAACTAGAGTCACAAATTCAGTAAGTACACAAGCCTTTTTCTATAGAGAAGATTGCGAAACTCACTATATTTTGTATAAAGTATGACAACCAGCATCACCCCGTGATGAAAATATCCGGCTATTGGTTAGACCTAAAAGTTTATACAATACAAAGAGGATTGCTGGCTTACAGATGGACTTTACCTGCCGTTTTTAAGCTCAATAAGAAGTTTCACCAAAACAAATGGAAACAAAGAAATCCAACAAACCCGCATCAAGGAACTGAAGAGGAGTGTTTCTCCTTTCATCACTCAGAGAACTAGCCATACCCTCCTCCATTGGCAAAAATCTTCCTTACCCTGGTGGTAGGGAAAAATAGATTGAGCATGTCAACATCTGTTGTGAATAGGGTCTGACCCTTTTCGAACTTTTCTTTTATTTGATTGATTTGGATCAAACATCATTGCAGGAGCAGGTGCTAGACTTGGATTCATTTGTAAATCTTTCAGAGAAACAGCCTTCAGAATACGGGAATTTCGAACAAATGGCAGCAGCTCTTTATCCAATCTGAGAACAAGGTCTATGCTTCTCAGGCCAGAAATCTTCTGTGGTTGAAGAGCTAGAAGGCTAATACAAGCAAGAAGAACGATCCCCCTGTAGGCCAAAAAACCCATGTTTACGATTGTGGGACACTAAAACAAGAGAGATAGAGAATTCTCTTGTTTTGAAGTAATAATGAGAGAATGAGTGGTGTGTCTGAGGTTGCAGCTTCTGTTTCTTCTGCCTTATATGTGCAGGAATAATCCTGAGGTTTGTCTTTTATGGGATTTGGAAGACTAAAAGTATAAAGCACAAGGAGGGCCCAGAACATGTAGGGAAGCTTTAGATTCACCTCAATCATAAGCCTGCCATAGAAGCAATATAAAGTCTGTATTAGAAGACTCTGACAGGTTTGAACAAAAAAGGTATAGTTGGAACACTATCCTTGGGACGCCAAGCATCTTTTTATTTTGTTTCCCTACATCTCCCTATCATTTGCCTTGCTCTTTTTTACCAAACAAAGACCAGTACCTGTATAATCTTGAACAACTCTTAGCCGACTTGCCGCATCATCCGACCATGCTGACATGTTCTGCCACCATGTCCTGCTTTACTTACTCCATTGAGCCAAGTATAGCTCATGTTTTTATTTCACATCTAAGTGGGGGATTTTCCAGCTTCCTGGTGGTGTTTATTGAACACAAGATATTCAGAACATAACTGCTAGGTTTATTCCATTTGAATTTACCAATTACCAAGAAAGGAATATGTAGAAGCTTAGGATTATGAACTGGGAAAACTTCTAATGCTATGATATAGCTAAGTGCTTTATGACTGAGATATGCATTACGTGTTAATTAGTCGAATAACTTTAGTGGCTTGGCTGCTACAAGCAAAGCAAGCCATTAGCCAGCTACAGATTTGGAATGGAACAGTAACAAGAAAGCCATTAAAAGTAGAGATGTTGGAGGAAGGGTGAGGAATAGTAACTACTCCAAAAAAAACCAAGCAGTTGCTTTATCTTAATCAACTTTAGAATTCCAAGCTCTTCTCTCCATGCAATAAAAATCAGAGTCTTGGTTCCTTGTGCTAAATGGATTTCCTTTATGCTTTTCTTTGCTCTTTCTTTGGATTGCCCAACGCCAAGCCCTTCATTTAAAGTTTCAAAGATAAAACCTATCAGGCCTTCTCCATATTTGGCATTCTCATGTCTCCCTTTCTTTTCTTTAATTTCTCGCTTACCCATGAAGACCATCTCTCTCTCTCTCTCTCTCTCTCTCTCTCTCATATTTCAAATTATATAGCACGCAAGCTGCAGCCCTTACTTTAATAGGTTTACAATCTATTTGTAACTTAGTGCATGGAAACTAAAGATTCAAGAAACCCAGACACTTTACTCGAAATTTTCTCTAGGATTGTGACCTTGAAATTGTAGAGACAGAATATATTTGTTGTTTCAATTCATTTCTTTTTTTTTTTTTTTTTTCCTTTGGTGGAAAGAAAGAATACGTTGTCCTGTTACAACGGAAAATGGGGACCGGTCATAGTCATAGTCCTACCCTAACCATTGTTACACACTCTTAACTATAGTGGGCCTTCGCTTTTCACTCCACATTGTTAAAGCAAAAGAAATGAACTCAGTTGTTGCTTTCAAAAACCATTCTTCACCATCACATTTTACTTTCAATATCATCTAGCAATCCAAACGATGCTCTACCTGATTTAAGTTAAAATTTATTTGAAATATGCACGTTTTGCTTAACCAGTCTTCAAGGATCTTCTTCTGGTCACCATCTTCCTGCAAATAGCAAAGCCAAAAGATAAAGTAGATACAAGTAACTGTTGTTACTTTTTTATCATTTCTTAGCCGAAATTCCATATAGGGGAATCCAAACAATATAAGAATAAGAATTGGAATAAAAATATACCTATCTTTTAGATTCCCAGGCTGGTCTTGAGGCAGACGAGCCAGATAATTTCAGATAGAGAGGCCTAAGTAGAAGATAGACACCCACAATCAATTGTCATTATAAAAAACTAATCATAAGGCTCCATCTCTGAAGAGACCTAACCTTGATAAATGAACATCTCATCTTAGCAAACAATAGTGATCAATGCTCAATATATAATAATATTACTTAAACATTGCTTAGCTTTTGTCAAGTATAACCTGGAATTATAACGAATATAAAGACAACAAAGTATTTTTCTTAATCTTTTGATAGAGAAAGACCCGAGTGAATGAACAAAACCATCATTTCATTTCATTATTGCGAGGGATTTTCAAGGTACAGAAAATATCCAGTCAATTTGAATGGTACCCATTGTTCTTTTATGATCATCCCAATTGCTAGCACCTTCAAATTTTAAACTAGCTGCTGTTTCCAAAAGGTATCGAATGATTTTCTTTTTTTTTTTAATTTCATTTTATGCATTAAACAGTTTTATGAATCATCAAAAAGAAAGTGAAAATTGCAATAGCTAGGCTGCACCTCAGCCACCTCTAATTCTCGATTTTCTATCATCTTTGCCTAGGTTTCTCCACCCCATACTCTGTGAAAAATAGCCAGTTAGAATATAGACACATCGTACCAACCCCTTATCTGTTGAACAAAAATCTATTAAGAATACTCTTCTAGTTGTACCCCGTTTTAGGAGGCAATCACAGAACCCGATATCAATCGTTGGCTAGATCTAGGTGAAAATAAAATACCTTTTGAGAGTCGATTGAAAATTTTAGAAATATCGTGAGCAAATTGTGCTTGATCACCATACGAATGTTGCTCATACAAATAGATATTTGAATCAATAGCGTATAAAAATAAGCCTCCATCTTTCGAATTCAATAATCAGTTACCCAAGTTAATAAGTAATGTACTTCCATTTTAATCTGATACCAAATTGATGTCGATAGCAAATTGCAAACATTTAACTTCTACTAGTTATCAAAATCTAACATGACTTGCTATGCTACAGATAGAACTCACGGAGAGTTAGCAGCACAAGTAATTATAAGGATGTCCTAAAGGTTGACAATTATATTCATCTGTAGAAGGCAGCTAAGCTGACCCGACAAGTAAATCCAGCATCAGTGAGATCCATAAATTTATGTACAGACAAAACCATTAAAATGGCGCTTGAAAAGGAATACAAAAACTCGAGTTTGTAGGGGTTTTTAAAATAACCGAACAGAGATTCAATATGACATGCAGAGAAATACAGCTTTCCCTTTTTTGTTACACCACTGGTAGCATCAGTAAGACAATAAACTCAGAAATTCATCATGAGCCTACTCTCTTCACCAATGCAGTAACTTATCGGGGCGAACAGAAACCATATTATTGGAGTGGCTCCTGATGGGGTGTCACTGGAGGTCCGGGTGCTATTGTGAAATGCAAGCCCCGGCGTTGCCCTGCTTGAAGCATAAATGCAACTTCAGTCGCAGCAAGTGCTGCCGCTTCCTGATAAAATACAAATAAAACATCAAATAATATGTAATAAGAGTACCATACAACATCAAATAGTTATATTTGTTTTTGGAATCCATACAACCAAATGAGTAAACAACATATGTTTAATATGTCACAACAAAACTAGTAATGACTATATGCAAATAAATGCTAATCACTATATATATATATGCATGTATATGTATCTTAGGAAGCCAAGAAAAGAGAAATTCAAGAAGTAGGAAATTAATCATAGACATAGATATCACTTTTTGGCAAAAACATTCTCTTCCAAATAGTTAAGCTATCAATGAAGTTGAAGTTTTGATTTCTCAAGTCCACCGTTAGTCAAGTGAGTCAACTTCAATTAAAGGCAGGCAAAATAATCTCCACAAGATTCTATAATTGTTATTAAGCAAGAACATAAGAATTCCAATTATCATAAGCTTTGCTTTTCGAACTATACCCATCATACTCAAAAAGTAAAATTTTTAATAGTCTCCTGGAAAACGTGGTGTGGTGCCCAAGACTAACCTGTCTTTGCCGTCGTCGCTGCAATATACTGACAGCCCATGCCATGATGTAACACGGAAGAAGAAAACCAGCAGCCCGCAGCAAGAAAAGCTGTCCAGCAAAAATCATTTAATGGAAGAAAAGCATATTACTATAACATACAAATTGAACATTCATATCCTTCCTACATACAGAGAAAAAGGTAGAAGCATCATCCTCTCCGTCTGAATTGGCAAGAGACAGTGCATGCCTCAAGAGCAGAAGGGCCATTAACTGCCAAAAAGAAGGAAAGTATCATTAGAATTGGACAATAAAAAAAGATAAAAGCAATTTTCATCCAATTGTTTGTATAGTAATCCCAAGGTGTTCCCTGAACACTGCAAAAAAAGAATGATAAATGAAGTCTACAATACAGAAACCTGAGTCAGGACCCAGATGAACCAAGCACTGATCAGTGCAGTGCCAGCATAAAGAACCAAAAAAGAAGGGGGTGGGTGGTGGGGGTGGTGAAGACCAAAGGAAAGGAGGAGTTGCAGAACATAACAATCTAATGACTAGTCATTCGTATTATATTTCATGAATGAGCATGTGTTGCATCATATTCTGAAAGATCTAAATAACTTCAAAAATAAAATAAGAGAAATCAATATGACAATAAAAGCTAACAGAGGATTTACAGATAATATGTCTTACAATTAGAGCGGCAGAACGACAGAATGCAGCGCCACTAGCATTGGTATCAGCATATTCATCATACTCAGCCTCCAGCAAATGGCGTTCTGCTGCTGCCATTGCCAAAAGTCGAGGATCATGCAAATCCAAAGCAGCACCAGAGACTGTCCAGGCCTCACTGTATGAAAGATCAGAAACAAAAGAATCAAGTATTGATCTGATAAACAACCGAAATCCAACATGGAAAGGCACACAAAAGGTTCAAGAACTTGTTACAAATATATTGACATTTGTTCTAGTCCTCTCGACAATTCCAGAATTAACAAAATTATAAAATCAATAGTATTAAGATGAAGGGCCAAATGTATGCATTATCAGAACTTGCCTGACATCAATCGTAGTTTCTTCTGAATGAGGGGGCGGTGGTGGGGCAGTATAACCAGGTTGATAAGGCTGTTGTAAGAAAATTTCTTTTAGGCAGCAGTAAGTTGATCAATTTGATAATTACCCATAACCAGAATTATATTAAACTTATCAGGAAAAGATAAGAAAATTAGTCTTTCAACATTTGCACAAACATGTACTTAGCTATATCAAAAGGATATGTCTATAAATCCAGTTAGGTGCCAACTCGACACCCACATAAATTATAGTCATCAGAATCAAGTGCACAAGCTCAGACACATTATTCATAGCACCACACACCTCATCCTCCCAATGGGCACACACGCAGAAAGAGAAGAATAAAGGAATGCAGTTTTACTCTTGTTTCACTAAACTAAGAAACTTGCAAGACAGAATAAAGAATAATATCATACACTTTCTATTTTCCAATTTCAAAAAAGTGAGAAGAAGTGGAACAAATAATTGAGGTTGCAAGCAAAACAACATACAGACATACCTATGTCAGTTTCAACACAGCCGAGATTTTCATTGTAAGATTCTTCATGCAACAATTCTAGATACTTAGAAAATGGTAGCTTACCTGATGACATATCTCACAAGTAATATCCCCCTTCTCATTGCACCAACGCTGGACACATTTCCTATGTGCAAACTGGAACAAAACTTGTCAGCCTTGTTGATGACGATATAAGACCATAAATCTTGCAACAAAATGAAGATATAAAAAGAAACAAAAGAAACCATTACCATGTTCCACAATTGTTAGATAGCACTTCACAGCCAAAAATATATATATCAGTATGCCCTAATCAATTATGCAGAAATGTATGTGTCCATATGTTCCTCTCAAGTCGAGATGGAAGAGAAATAAAAAAGAATAAATAATTATTAAAAAAAATTAACAACTGGATCATTTAATAACTGCAAAGTAATCTTTCATAGGAAAATAATGAAGTACCACTTAAAAAAAAAATCAAGCAAAAAAACTACAGAAGCTATAAAGAGAGAAAATGTTCCAACACTCCCAAACAGTGCAACTCGATATGGAAGACAGCATAAAGATAAGTACCTTCAAACTGCCACTGCAAGCACATGGGACCTCCAAGTTCTTAATACTGTCCTCCTCCTGACATATTCGACATTCCACCATTTGGATAAGTGGCTGTTCTTCTTCAGGCACACCATGTTCGCCAGCTTCCTCAACATCAATGGCACGTTCTGGTAGATCGGCAGCTTGACAACTAGAACCCTCACCAGATGATCCAGGGGCCTCGTTCCCTTGCAAGGAATGCAAATTATCTGGCGTTATGAGGCGGTCAACACACAAAACCAGATGATCACTCATTATTTCTGTTCTGTTACACCACAAAATAACCAATAATATATTTTAGTCCAAAAGATATAAGCCACAATCACAATTACCACCACACAAACTCCCTAGCCAAGCTGCAAGGTTTAAAAATCTCAACACCAGTCGATCACCCACATAAAATTAAACATCATTTTCTTCAAAATCGCCCAAACGAACATTAATAACAACTATAAGGCGTCAGATATTTCCAAATAAACCATCAAATCTCAAGTCAACCATCTCAACCTTCTGTTTAAGAGTCAAACAACTCAAAACCAAAACAAAAAATTGAGCTTCCGAATTATAATTACATTCCAATAAAATTATTTCCCCCAGCTGAATTTTCAATTTTCAGATTAGAAAAAGCAACACACCCAAAAATTTTCCCATCTCCCAAAATTCCTCAGCCACCAACCAAACAAACCCCAATCCAAACTCCCAGACATTTCCGACCAAAAACGAACCAAAATTTCCCTATTCAATCCAATCATCAACACAGAATCCCTAAATGCCCGAAAAAATCCACAATTACCATCAAATTACAACGAAATTGATGATAATTACAGAGCAAACAACATGAAGAAACCATAAGCAAAAGAAATTAAAAATTTTCAAAAGATAATGAAAAAAAATCTACCTCAAAATGTTATGACAAAAATGCGATTTTGGATTGTGAAATTGTAACTTTCAAGAACAAGTCTCGCTCTTGTTTCTTCTGTTCTTCTTTTTTTCGTCGCTTTGAAATGATAAAATTGAGAGACTTGTGTTTTGTTTTATGCATTTATATTTTTATATTTACATTACGAGAGGTTCGGTTCAAACGAAGCTGAGCAAGCTCAGTAACGTCCATCCAACGATAAGGTTAATGTCACCGATTGTCACTAGTCACTGTTTGATTTCGTTGTAACGGACGTTATGATAATTAACGGAAACTTTTTTTTTTTGGTAGTTGAAATTGTATTGATTGAAGAATCAAAATTGATTTTGACCAGTGAAATATTTTTTAGTCAAAATTCTGGGCTTAATTTTAAACTTCATTAGGAAAATATATTGCCATTAGAATATTTTTTGAAAATAAAATTACTAATTAAATGGGGAATAAGTTTGATACATTAATTTTTTTTTATCGTTATGGTGTACACCTTTATATAAATATCAAAAAATTCCAACAATAAAATTTGTTTCTTTATTATCTATTCAAATTAATAAATAAATTGGATGGGAAAAGCATGACACGAGGAATGACTCCTTTGAATTTTCTATGTTCTATCCAATTTATCAATATTATAATATTTTGAGTGAAATAAAATAAAATATACTTATTCTAACTTAATTCATGATAAAATAATTAAATGCAAGTAAATTAAGACAAAATGATAGGTGAAATATAGATAAAATTTTTACTATCTTCGTGCACAATAGATGTAAATTTTTTTATATTTTTATACCTAAAATATAATAATGTTATAGATATTTTATCTGTTTGTACTTTTAACATGTGTTCTTAAGACAATTAGAATACGTTACATTAAATTATTTAAGACCATTTCAGTAAGCTAAACAATTAATTGAAGAATAATAATGATTGATAACTAATCTTTGGGCAATTTAAAAATGTGTAAAAGCATCATAATGAATATTTAGGTGAGACATGAAGAAAAAGTATATAACTTATAAATGAAGAAAAATTGTAGCTAAAATCCAACATTTACCTGCAAAAAGGACCTAATAAAATCTGTCTTGTTTATTCAATTTCAACCACCTTGCATACCAATCATAATAAATAAATGCATTTCATTATATTCTTATCCAACAAAAAAGAAAAAAAATTAAATATAAATATTATATTTTTGACAAAGATTTAACATATTGTTTTTAAATATTTATGTAAAAACTATATTATAATATAATTACATCTATAAATCTCTAGACATTTCTCCTCGTGTACCAAATTTCAACTTGCGTATACTTGATCATGTTATTGTACTAACTTTTCTCGTTAGGTGGGTTGAAACAAAATATAATATATAGTCAATAAATCTAATAATTAACATAACTGGAACAATAAAATAATAAGCCCGTTCTAAACGAAAATATTGTGAAGTGTAACGGCAGCTTGTGGACGTGACTTTACCTCCTTCCTCGAAACGACGTGAACAAGCCAACATCGGGCTTTATTTTAATTTTAATTTTTTAATTTTTTATTTATTTGGTGATGTAAATTATTTTAAAAATAAATTAATATTGCAATAATATCAAATCAAAAGTGAGGTGGATTTTCTATCCATAAAATTTTCGAGTTGCTTGACTTTGACCGGTCTGTAAAGTGGCATGGAAGTCTTGGGCCTCTCCAGTAACCTCCTCCGACTTCTAACTTGGGCACCAGAATTGCTTGACACGTGGAGTTTACGATGTGGTGTGGGGTAGCCTCGGTTTTATTAGTATAGGATGATGCGGTCGGCCAGGGGCCCAAAGACAGGTTTCGGTGCGAAAGAAAGATTTAAATTATCATTAGGTTGGTAAAAAGTAAAAATTTTATTATTACTAACTATTCAATGTACAGTTCTTCTCTTATTTTCTATTTTTTAGTTTGACTAATCTGCGCTTTAATTTAACCACCTCCTCCAAATATTTATTGCAAATGTACGGCTCATTTGTGATAGTGATTTTTTAATACTTCAAATCATGTTTTATAGATTTGTTTTTAGTTATAAAAAAAAAATGCTTGGTATTCTCTCCTTATATGGTTTTAATTATTAGTTTAATATAACACTTATTTTTTAGTACTATATTAGCGTAGAAAATCCATGAAACACAAAAGGACAGGTGTTTCAACCGCACCCATTGAAAACGATGCAAAAAAAATTAAAATATCCTTAAAGAATTAAACAAAATAATGAATCGATTAATAAAAGCAGAAGTGAGTTGAATTGAATCAATCAAGGCCCTGTAACCTGTAAGAGTGGAATTCTTCAACTAATTGATGAACGGATTGGCTCGGAGATTTTCAGCAGTTACTCAATTGGCTTTCCCAAACTGCAAAACCAATTTACTAAAGCAAGTGCTGACGATTTCACTTAGTTTATCTTTCGATGATCAAGTCAATGAAGGAAAACTTAATAGATATTGGAGGCTTAAATATTCAAGTCAAATCCATATTTATAAAATTGAGATTTATTAAAAAGTGATAAATTTGATATGGTTTTATCTTAGTTTATGGCAGGTTGAATCCCTTATCTCTTAAACATCTATCACAGGTTGAATTTCTCATCGCTAAAATATGGGTTTTTTCACTTAAAATTCTTATTCACATTCTTTGTCAATGACTAGTATTATGTATTAACAAATTTAAATATATGAGTGTATAAGTTTGGGAAATTTGACTAAAACACAAGGAAGCTTCTCTAATATAGCTATTTCTCACTTGTGTTTTTTTTTTTTTTTAAGAAGATAGTATTTGATATATATATTAAATTTAAGATTACTTCGGTTGTGCTACAGTATACTCAATGCATTAATGCACTCAACAAGGGTGTCAATTTTGACACGATACAAATATGATACGGTATTCTTACATGATTAATAAATAGGTCGGATTTGTGTTAAGGATATTCAATATAACAACTCGTTTAATGACATGAATAGTTGAATATATTTTGTCAATTCTTGAGTTACAAACCCATTTAATTATATGAATTGTTACCTACTTATAATTATTATAAAACTAAAAATTTTAAATGATGAAGTAAGTTGATATATATAATAGTAAATTAAGCTGATTTTAATTTTTTTTATACTACCAATTATTTATATTTTAAGAATAACTTTAATTGATATAAATATATAAAATATTATATATTATACATAAATAGTTTAACAATCAATTAAAATATAGAAAAAAATACGATATGATTACAACACGAGTGACACATTTAATAACAATGTTATAACTGTGTTTTATATCTCAATACAAAAATTAAATGGGTCAATACGTATGACACAAATTTACTCTCCTACACTCAATTATATAAAAGTTGTGTAGATGTGTTTATAAGAATTATACACAAATACAAAAAAATTATTTTAAATATAAAAGTTGTAAATAGACATATACAAGTTTTTTTAATTATTTATAAGTTTTATATACTAATTTGTAACTTTTATACAAACTTTTAGATTATGGTGTATTTATGCGATAAAGCCGATAATAAGAGCAAAAAAAAAAAAGAATAAGGATTTGATTTTCGAATGTGGTGAAAATACAAAAAAAAGATTTTGAAAAGTTATCACAATCTATTATTGAATTTTAATATAAAAAATTGTGTTTAGATAATTATATTATGGGAGAATTAATTTTAGAAATGTTTACCAAATATCTTAAAATAATTCAACATCAATTCTAATCCTAAATAAAATAACTCTTTAGTTTTTTTCTTTTTTTAATATTTTTTTCTAAAAAACTTAAGACCACTTTTTTTTATCTATTTAGGAACCCTGGAAAACTTTCCGCCAATCAAATGTTATATAAATTAAAGCACGAAAAAACAAAAACAAAATATTAATAGGATCCGAATTTTGGATTTGGTAAAAATTCGGGTCAGAGCCGACTTATTAATAAAGATTGAGGGCCGCGGTTTCAGAGTTATATTTTACGCACTGTCAAGGGTTTATAAAAATCTAGGGTTTTAGCTCATTATTGGGAAGAGAGAAGAAACATGGCGGAGGAAGCAGTTAAGGAACTCAACGAGACCAATGCGAACGCTGAAGACATGGATCTTGAAGTAGGAGGAGGGAACGATAACGGCGAGTCGAAGGAGAAGCGCGCGAGAGAAGAGGAAGAGGAAGAGGGGAACGGCGAAGTTTCGAAGAAGCAGAAGGTTGATGAGGGGGAGAAGTCGGTGGAGGAGGAGCGGTTGGAGAAGAAGGTGGATGGAGAAGTAGAGAAGGAAACGGGTCGGGTCAGTTTGGGCCCGAAGGAGTTCGGATCCTCGGTTGAGATGTTCGATTACTTTTACAAGTTTCTTCACTTTTGGCCTCCCAATGTCAACGTCAACAAGGTAACAATTTCTTTTTAATTGGAAAAAATAGAATTTAAATAGCTTATCATTTAGGGAAAGAAAAATAAAATAATTAGTAGGTTTGAAATTCAAACTTTGAGATTAATTGAAGTGTTAATAAGAAATAAAATTTAGGTGTGTTTCTTTATGAATTCAGTATTTTTGTTTTCAATTGAATTTAGGAATATGTGATTGATTTTGAATTATTTTGACTTTTGAAAAGAATACGTGAGTGAAATTGAATATAAATTACATTAAAAAATATGCAGCACAGAAAATAGGATTTGAAAACAAGAACAGAACCTTAATTTTTTGGAAAGCGTGAAAGAAAATTATGTGCACTTATTTGGTTTGCGTTTTATGCATTTGTTGCTCTTCGAATGAGGATTTTATTTTTCGTTGCCAAAGTGGTGGCAGAGTCACAATTGTAGACGCGGTTTATATATATATAAAAGTAATGCTATACTTATAAAATCGGTATACAAAGCTTATATATAGAGTTGACGTGCAATAAAGTGAATTAAAAAATTAATACGAATTGCTAATAAAATAAATGCAAATAAATCACATGGCATTCATGAGTGACGTCATATCAATTTTATGTATAATCTACTGAATATAATTATAATTTCGCCATGGTTACGAGTAGAATATTGGCTCCCTTGTTTGTGCACGTGTTTGAAATCCTTGAGCCTGGAGTCGTGGCTGTTGACTTGAGCACAACTGGGGAGTTTTGTGTGATTGTAGAGTATTCCTAAACTAGGGAGAAAATAGCGAGAATGGCTGTAATGCTGGCTATATATATATATTTTTTGTGGAATCAGAGTGTTCTGACAGTTAAAAGTATAATTTACAGAGATAATGTGTCTATAACTGAAAAAATTATGTTATGGTGGAAGCATGGGGATAGTTAGCAGACAAGTTTTTTCTCCGTGAAGGTGGAGGTGGCACTCTTTAATTACTCCAATTGTTAGAATGAAACAGAGAAAATAGCTATACATGTCCCTCTTTCTTTTAGGATAATCTTCAAGAGGAACTTCAGAATCAGACAAGAGAGAGATAAGCTAGGGCTATGCCACTCATACGCTTGGGACACAATTGGTTTTTTGTTTCTGGCTTGAGTCACAGTGACTGAGGAATTAAGTTCAGTGTGGTAGCTTTTGTCAATATTAAAGAGTTATCTCCTATAGTGGAATGAACTTGACTTTGTTACACTTGTTTCTATTTTTCTGTTTGTCAAGAGATTGTATATTTAACTATTTTTTCCTGAGTAATTAAAGACTTTCTACTTTTAATAGGTGGGATATAGCTAAGGTATAAATGAAGCATAGGTATGATAAATTATACCTTTCAAAATGAAAACTAAGATAAATTATACCTTTCAGAAAGAAAGTTAAGGGTACCTGTTGCTTTTAGTTTAAACCCAGCTTTAAGGCATAATCTTTTTAATTGCTTCCTGGTTTGGTTTCCAAATGGTAATGTTCGCTCTCTATCAATGGCGTTTGTCTTCTAGAATTAAATCTAAAGCAGGAGTAGTGGATCATTTTTTATTCATATACAATTGCATGGTTCTTTCAATTAAACTTCTATTAATTGTTGGTTTATATTGCAGTATGAGTTCAAGACGTTGCTGGATTTGCTGAAAAAAGGGCATGCTGAAGCTGATAAAAAGATTGGTGGAGGGATAAAAGCTTTCCAAGTCCGATACCATCCAATGTTTAAAAGTAGGTGCTTTTTCCTAATTAGAGATGATGAATCCATTGATGATTTCAGCTTCAGGAAGTGTGTGGATCATATACTTCCCTTACCTGAAGACATGAAAACTAAACCCGATGCAAATAAAGCATTAGGTGGCGGTGGTGGCAAGGGTCGTGGAGGAAGAAGTGGTGGGCGTGGCCATGGAAGAGGTGGTCACGGCCGTGGAAGAGGTGGTAAGTGGAAAAACTGAGGTATTTATTTATCTAGGATGGAGTTGCCTTTGGGATTTGATATGGTTTGTAGTCGAAGATTTTTTCATGTTTCATCTATCCTACCAAACTGTTGCAATATCAAAATTTTGGCTATTAATTGCTTCTGCTTAACTGTTGTCTCTCGATCTGAGTTTTCCTTATTTCTGGAATTGCTTTCGGTTTTAGCCAGTGGGCTAGAGCTCTTCGCATTACTAGGCCTACTCGCTTAAGAATGGCTTTCTTGGACTGGGCTTCTTATCTCCATCAGCCCATAATGCATTACCGCCTTGCCTTCTGTGTAGAATTTGAAAGAAATTATGAAGGCGGATTCTAGACATAATCTCCACCAAAAAGTTAAAAAGGAACCATTCCAGTTATATCCCAGTTGAAAATTCAAAGAATTTTCTCCTGTGGACTAGAATAAGTGATCCTAAATTGTCATTCAAAGAAGAAAAATAATAGAATTAACGTTGTATTTGTGATTAAGGCGTGTATAATTTGTAGGTGTAAGCGTGTTAAGTAAGTTATACGATGATACCTTTCACATGAAGCAAATTAACAACGCCAGCTGCACCATATCAACTTGTTTTACTTTCTTTTCTGTATCTTATATGAATTAATTTTCATACTTGATTAAAGTTTGAGAGAACCAATTCCAGCGTTAAACAACCATTCAGTAAATGCTGCGATAATTTTACTCTTCATAAATTTGTATAGTTTTTTCATTATGAGTGAGTGGACATAATTGGCCATTAAATTAACGAAAGGAAAAGTGGGGAATAGATGAGTAGGGTAACTCCTTTCCTCGCTTATGAAAGCTAATTATAAGATATCATCAACCACTCATTTGCAATGAACCCATGAATTAATAATAATCACAATACATGTTTAACTGTAACTCCCTCTCATGCATTCATTCATCTAATAAATAAATTGATTATTAGTGTACGTTACATGTTATATGTATGCTGTTCCATAACTACTAATTACAGTATTGCTTAACAATGATCATAGTCCGTATGTTTATATCTTTAGTAAGACATCGTTAAACTTTCAGCATTACTTTCTCGAGAAAAATAGAAAGAAAAACAATCCAATATTGCTTTTAGAAACAACTGCTTTTTTCCTTTTTTTAATTAACCAAGAATATCTAGTTCATTTCAGAGAAAATTTTCATAAAATGGCCGTGGAACTATAAAACCTTATTTAAAAGTGAACGCAGCCATTTATTGGAAGTAATTGAAAATAGAGGTTATCGAAGTGTAATAATGAGAATCATTAAGCTGGCTCGAGAAAAGTTGGCGGAGGAGAGAATCATTAATAATTGTGTTTATTGATAATGGGGAGGAGTCCAAGTTTTTAGTGCCCAAATAGATAAAGATGAAACAGTAGTTCAGACTCAAGTCTCACGCTTGTACTCTACTTGATAGATCCAATGAAAGCCCTACTAATACCCTTTCATACAACAACCATTTACGTGGTGGCCATGCATTCATCATCTACTCAGCCAGCTTCATCAAATATGAATTTCAATCCCCCAACCCTGCAACTTAATTTCTACAATTTGTATCTCAGTTTAATACAATTATGGACAAATGAAAGATGTGCTACAAATCATCCATATTCATATTACTTTAATACAAATTAAATTAAGATATAAGGTTTATAAATATACAAATCATCTATCGTGTTAATTTGATGAGATAAATTATTTCAAACTTCAGTTAATTTATTGGTAAGCATATGCATATATACACTGTAAATTCTGTCGAGACTAATATATGTGATTCACTCCTTATAAATTTACCATATATTAGAGATCTTAAAACAATACTTCTGAGGAACTTTGGTGGTATACTAACAGAATAACCTAATTAATTAGATAAAAAAACAGATTGTACGTGTAAGTGTTGACATTAAGCAATTATAAACTGCAAAAGCATCGAGAAGAGCATTCCAACCTTGAAGCATGTTTGCCAAATGTTTATGATGGGAATGGAACCATAGAAGTTCTGGATATATAATCAAATACAATACTTTAATTAATATTAAATTAACAAAATCCAAGTGAATCTATTGTAACTGTGCATGTAACATTAATGCTAAGTTTTGCTGAGTATACCAAATTCCTAAAACGTGCTCAATGAGCACTGGAGTCCACTTTGACAATATAATTAAAACCTTCAAATTAATCCGAATCAATAATCGATCACCACCCTCCCTCTTTCTCTGAGTGGAAATTATATATAATTAATAACTATTCTAGTAACTCTCGCATACACAAACAGTAATGAATGCATGGTACTCAATATTCATGCATGGCCGGTTTTCTCCATGAGACGGCGCACGATCTCCTAGACATTAATTCTTCTCCTTAGATTCCGTATCTGTATGTATATATGATATTGATTCCTCTCTTCTCTCTTAATATTTCTTCTATTACTCCGTTCATCTTTGTTTTCCAGGGTCTCTCTCTCAACTTGCAAACTCATTTTACTTACTAATCCAGAGTCTTTTGCTGTTGTTAAGTAATTAACCAGTTTAACAAGAATGGCCGCTCAGAATTCTCCAAGCCCTTGGAACAAGTATGAACTTGTTCCCAAAGAAGAAGACCCGTTTTCTGATCTTGTCACGCAGCTTCCTTCTGCGGACTTCGGGTAAGATTAGGGTTTGTGTTTTGACTACTTTTTATACTTCTCATTTCTAGAAGGATTGTAAAGGGGTTTTGAATTCTTGGTCTTCTCTCAAATGTTCCAGTTCACATGGATTTTCTCCCTTTGATAATTGGCAAAGTGAAATGGCTCTTCAGGAGAGCTGTTTTGACGCTTATCCGCTGATGGATTGTTTATATCAGCCACTGGATATTTGTCCAGCCCCGCTAGCGGCTCAAGGTAAGTGGCCGCACCCGCAAGTAAATATAAATATTACAATATATTTCCTGCTATGTAGCATGTTTTTGAAAGGGATTGTTTTTGTTTTCTTGCTGTCGTGACCACAGGGGATATGTTTTGTGGTAGTTATGGGAATGGGATTGGCGCTTGGAATGAATTGGGTCCTCTATTTGAGCCACAGAGAGAGGCACTGTTGTTATGCAACAATGGAGAAGCTTTTCAAGAAACAACACCCCAAGAAAAAAAGACAACTAGAAGGTTGAAAGAGGAAAAGATTAGCAGTCCCAAACTTTTGTCAAGAAAAACCATTTCCAAGTACTTCTACATGCCAATCACGAAAGCCGCTAAAGAGCTAGATGTTGGCTTGACACTGCTGAAGAAAAGGTGTAGGGAGTTGGGAATCCAAAGGTGGCCACACAGGAAGCTAATGTCTCTCGAAACCCTCATCAAGAACGTTCAGGTATCTTAATTCTCCCTATATTAACTTCTCTTTGTCGTAATTATATATGTTTTGACAAGTTAATTCAAAGTATGATGGGGTTAGGATACGGCTGATTTATGTAACAGGAGTTGGAGAAGGAGGAAGGACAGGAAAGCGAAGGTAAACTGAGGGAAGCAATAGCGGTACTGGAAAGAGAGAAGAAATTAATCGAGGAGATACCGGATTTACAGATGGACGAAACCACAAAGAGGCTTAGGCAGGCCTGTTTCAAGGCCAACTACAAGAAACGAAAGCTAATGGGATCGACGGATTCACAGCCTAGAATTTCAGATGGCAGTAGCAGTTTTGATTGCGAAACCTTTAACATTGAGGAAGAGGAGGACCTCAAATCTCTATTCTCCGACTCCTCTTCAAATGATATTATTTTCTGATCAAGGGGTTAAATCTAAATCCATTCCATGTTGGATTCCCATTGTTGTTCTCTTCGATCCGTGGTGTATATTTTGTTTTCATATTTTGTTTCGGTAGGGGTCATAATTACACATGCTTGAGCAATGTAAAATTGTTACTTAATGCCAAATACGCATGCACAAGTGATCTCTAACATGTTTACTGATCGAAATTAATTTTTCTTTGCTGCGATCATAACTAAAATGATGGATATCAAGAGCATTTCTTTATTTGGATTGATATGTTTAATTCAGATGTACATGTTTACCAGCCCGATTATATGAGAATTAATTTAGATGATTGTACTACTAATTACGCAGATAAGATCATATTTATGTTTATATATATTGGTCAAGAAGAAAAATTATACTCAATCAATCTTAGGGAAAGCATCAAAGTTGATAGAGGGATGATAAACATTAAACTAATGTAATATGAAACTGATTTGCAATACTGTTTGTATTTTTACGTTGTCTATTTTTTAAATGGAAGAATCAGGGACTATTATTCAATAATATGTAAGAATTATTGTCTTACCCTGAATAAAGATGATAAAATCTTGATGATCAGAATCAAAATCCTAGAAATAAAAATTTTAAACAAAATAGCCTTAAAAAAAAAAAAAAAAAAAACCTACGCGACATCAATTTCATTGAGGAGCAGGGCCATGATAACTTCAATATTAATGGGTAATCTAGAATATCTATTGTCCGGTTTTGGTAGGCAAATGTAACTACTTCGATTCTGTAACTTGAATTCAGATCATCAAAATGAAAACATCATCACTTTTCTCCTCCTGCGAACAAGTACAGCCACAATTTGTTTCACTCATAAAATCATGTACCAAAAAAATCCATTTGCTCCAATTCCATGCCCATGCCATCCTCACCTCGCTCATTCAAAATCCCACTGTTTCTCTTCACTTGCTGTCCCGCTTTTCACTCCCTCCCTTCCGCGACATCCTCCATTCCCGCCAAATGTTCGATCAAATATCCAACCCAAATGTGTTTCATTACAATACAATGATAAGAGCTTACACTATGAGCAGCTCACCTGAAGAAGGCTTTGATTTGTATAGACAAATGAGACAAAGAGGGATACCCACAAACCCATTATCATGTTCTTTTGCTATTAAATCTTGCATTAAGTTGTCTTCTTTGATTAGCGGTATACAAGTTCATGCGAGAGTATTGAGAGATGGGTATCAGTCAGATAGTCTTTTAATGACTGCTTTGATGGATTTTTACTCGAGTAGCGAGAAGAGAAACGAAGCGTGTAAGGTGTTTGATGAAATTCCTAAAAGAGATACGGTTGCATGGAATGTACTGATTTCTTGTTACTTACGTAATAAGCGGACCCGAGATGCTTTGTGTTTGTTTGATGAAATGAATAATGAGGTTAGTGAGTGTAAACCGGATGATGTTACTTGTTTGCTTGTGCTCCAAGCTTGTTCCCATTTGGGCGCATTAGAATTTGGGGAGAAAGTTCACCGGTATATCGAGGACAATGGATATGGTGGGGCTATGAATATTTGTAATACGCTTATAGCAATGTACTCTCGTTGTGGATGTTTGGATAAGGCTTATGGAGTGTTTAAGAGAATGCGAGAGAAGAATGTAGTTTCGTGGAGTGCTATGATTTCTGGTTTTGCGATTAATGGGCATGGGTGGGAGGCTATTGAAGCTTTTGAAGAGATGCAAAGAATGGGTGTCTTGCCGGATGATCAGACATTTACTGGGGTGCTTTCTGCTTGTAGTCATTGTGGATTTGTTGATGAAGGAATGGTATTCTTTGATCGTATGAGCAAAGAGTTTGGAGTATCACCTAATATACATCATTATGGATGCATGGTTGACCTTCTGGGTCGTGCTGGTTTGCTTAATCAGGCCTATGAGCTTATAATGTCAATGGGGGTCAATGCAGATTCAACTATATTGAGGACGTTAATTGGTGCTTGCAGAATTCATAAACACGTAACTCTTGGGGAACGTGTAATTGGACATTTGATTGAACTTGAGGCTCAGGAAGCTGGGGATTATGTACTGTTGTTAAACATATATTCTTCTGTTGGAAATTGGGAGAAGGTGAAGGAATTGCGGAGTTTTTTGAAGGAAAAAGGAATCCAAACTACCCCTGGTTGTAGTACAATTGAACTGAAAGGAGCAGTCCATGAGTTCATTGTGGATGATATTTCACATCCACGAAAGGATGAAATCTATGAGATGCTGGATGAGATTAATAAGCAACTGAAAATTGCAGGTTATGTTGCTGAAATAACATCTGAATTACACAATTTGGGTGCAGACGAAAAGGGGGATTTGCTCTCTTACCACAGTGAGAAGTTGGCTATGGCTTTTGGGGTTCTTGCAACTCCACCCGGCACTACAATCAGAGTAGCCAAAAACCTTCGGATCTGTGTTGATTGCCACAATTTTGCAAAGGTTCTTTCGGGGGTTTATAATCGAAAAGTAATCATTAGAGATCGTACCCGATTTCATCATTTTCAGGAAGGACACTGCTCCTGCAATGACTATTGGTAGGGATATTTGAGGTTGCAGAACACTTGCTCATAAAGTTTTGTATTTTTGGTACTCGAGGAATATTTACTGCAAATGCTATGTCTGGCTTTTAAATCCTTCGAAAAAATTCTGTTCTCCCGGCACACTATCTCAAAGAAGCAACTTGAATGATAACTGGGAACAAGTCTTTCTGCCAATGCATAAGGTTTGCATAATCTATTTTAGCTTCAACGCAAGTTTCCCTTGTTCTCTGGTCCTTCTGATAAAGATTGCAAATGTTCATTTGGGCTGTTTAGATAAGACATTTATTCATTGAAGATTTTGCAACATGAGCCCTGTTTCACTCCGTTGGGTCAAGCAGAGTTAATACAGGTTTGATTGATATAAACTCTGAGCAGTGGAGAAACTTGTATTTAACAGAGAAGAGGAAAAGAGAAGTAGATGAATGTGTAATGGGTGTTTTGAATCTTGTGGTTTAAGTTAAATGAAGAGAATACCACCTTCTTCCTTTGCCGAACTGTGTTGTAGTAATTTCCAAGGCAGAAGGATAAAGGAGCAAGGTATTAGCAGCCACAATTTTCTTGTATTTGGGCTGTGGCAAAATTATAGTTAGTGCAGCAAGAACAGCTTCAGCACAGGGACAGGATCCATATGGAGTTGAAAGTTGAAACTACAGAAAAGCAACGGTACTGCACATATAGGTTTTGTATACCATTTTTTTGGGGAAGAAAGATTTTCAATGTTATTTATATATGGCTAAAAATCATGTTGCTTTTCTGCAACTAAGCATTTTAGGAAGTTCATTGCAGGGGAACTCTTAATGCCATATTTGTAAAAGCAGACGCCAATAAAAAATCTATAAAGTCTGGACAAGTTTTTGCTGTTATTCGAGTTTCTTAGGTTCTGCGGTTTGATTTTATTCAGGTTTTTGGTGATGAGCTTATGTAATTAGCTGTATATGCCGAATTAATAATCAAAACCTTTTGGTTTTGATCATCACTGTAGTCCAACATCTACAGCAGCTTTAATAAGCGAGGACTATCTCAGTGCCCTCCCAGGCAAATGATTAAAATTTATGCACCTGTTTCCGGAAGGTACAAAAATCCTGAAATCTTCCGTGTATGGCCCAATTGATATGTTCATTTCACTTCAACACAAGCTAAAGCTCATAACTGGTATAAGGAGAAGGTATTACATTCCTTCATCCACCAAACCGAGTGATAAGAGTCCTCTTCCCAGCCTCAGATTCAATAGGCAAATTTAGAGGGGATTCAAACCTGATCCTGATACACTGCTCAAAAGTCATTTCAGGAAGAAATAATTATGTTCAACAGCACAGGATTAAGATATGTAAAACTCATTTGAAATGATAATTTTCCAGAACTTGGCTACCACTTTGCCAGATTATTTAAGAAGTGCAGTGCACCTGCCATGTTATTCAAAATTTTCAACTACTACAAAGCTCCGATAAGAATGCTTATATTCTTCAAATCTACAACAGCAACATACCCACTCTAAACTTCATGTTTTGTTCTTTAAGACTACAGGAAGAAGTGAAAATCTTCCCTTCTACAAAAAAGAAAATACCGACACAAGATTAATCCACAACAAAAATAACCAGACTCATCAATGCTTCTCTTTAAGCATGTATTTTAATGAGGTTAGAACATCAAATTCTTGAATCCTACGCAGTCACCGCTTGCTTCTGCACAAAGGAAACCCCCTTCTCAATGCTGGCCTTCAGTTCAGGCTTCAGGGCTTCCAGAGCCTTTTGTTCATACTCGGTCAACCCTTGGAGATCAGATTGAATCAAAGCTTCAACACCTTTCCTCCCAAGCTTAACCCTCGATGCAAAGAATGGAAGCTCAGTCAGGTTTGATTCCACATAAGCACACTCATAGACATCCCCATCTCCATCCAATGCACGAAGAGAGGACTCAACAAATCTTGCTGCTGCATAAGCCATTGAAAGTGTAGCAGATCCTGCACCAGCCTTTGCCTCCACAACTTCTGTGCCGGCATTTTGGATCCTAACAGTTAGCTCTTCCACTTCTTCATCAGTAAAACTAACAGAGGGTTTAGTTTTTGACAAAAGGGGTAAAATTGTTATCCCAGCATGCCCTCCGACAACCGGAACATCCACATCAATAAGTTTAAGGTTCTTTTTTTGAGCAACAAATGTGTTTGCCCTCACAACATCCAGAGTGGTAACGCCAAAAAGCTTCTTTGGATCATAAACACCCTTTTGCTTCAGAACTTCAGCAGCGATTGGCACTGTAGAGTTAACTGGATTGCTGATAATGTGGATGAAGGCATCAGGGCAGTTATCAGCAACAGCCTCGACCAAGCTCTTTACAATGTTGGCATTGATATTGAAGAGGTCATCACGAGTCATCCCAGGCTTTCGTGGAACTCCAGCAGGTATGACAACAACATTTACACCTTTCAAAGAATCGGCTAACTCAGAAGCACCTGTGAAATCCAGAACTTGTGAGGGAGTGTTGCAGTGGCTGAGATCAGCAGCAACTCCTTTGACATTTGCTATATCATAGAGGTGCAGGGCCGATACTAATGGGGACATCTTGACAAGAAGTGCTAAGGGTTGACCTATTCCACCAGCAGCTCCAAGAATTGCCACTTTGAATGAGGCTTGGGGCTGTAGGCCATACTGAGATCTCTGGTCAGATTTTTGGGCTTTTCGTGCAAAAGAGCTTCTAAGAGCTGCAGCACTCTCTTTGCTCAAGAAAGAGGTTTCAGATTCACAGCTCACAGATGTTGCCGCCTTGAGGCCACAGAAATTTGCAAGTGAATTCTTGGAGTTGAATCTCACACCAGAGGGCTTTGACTGCGTAAGTTGGCTTGCTTTGGGGCCAAAGGAGACAGTCGATCCAATTGAAAAGGAAGTTGCTGATGTTGCTGCCATCTTGTACTCTGCACAAAAGAAAACAAGTATTTAGGGCTTTTCTGTGGACACATGATCGTCACTGGGCTAAATAACAAGCTGGAACTCAGAGTATCAAAAACAATGACAGACATAAATGAAACTTTGATCATACATTATCTACCAGTGCACATCACTGAATGAAAAAAAGAAAGAGAAAAACTTCCTTAAAATACAATCTAAAGCAATAAACAGTGAAACTACCAATTGAACCTTAGGAGGTAAATAAGAGATGTTTCACCATGTGCCACTAGAGCTGGTTTAACTCTAGATCCTAAGGCTATGTTGACATTACTTTCATATGAGTTGTAGAAGCAATTCAAAGTGCTTTAAACCTCAAAATCCGCTTTCATATTTTAAACGAAACACTACAACAATTCACTTTTGTCATATCATAATGCATAGACGCTCCCAAACATCCTATTACGGATGCTTCAGAGTGCTTTTATATTAGAAAGCTGTTTTGCTATATATATATAAAATCAGGAGTGCTTTTACGGTATTCTGCTCCGTGTAAAATTGCTAAAAGCATTTTGTAAGAAACACCCATCAGGTGCTTGTTCAAGAAGCACCTTTATCAACCAACTAGCCCAACGCTTTCTAGGAAAACTTCTTCTCATGCACTTCAAATCTTGAAAAGCGCTTTATATAAATTACATGGAACCATATTTCAAATGAAAGCACATGTAGAGGTGAATACATAGTTCCTTTAGGTTAACAAAATTTAAAGACAAATAACGAAAAATGTCAAATCAGACGAAGTAACTGTATCAAATCATATTAAACCCAGAAAAGAAAAAGTTAAATCTAATATAATCCAATCATAAGGTTTAAAGATGAAAATTCTCCAAAAATATAAAATGAAATCCAATTAAAAAATCCATACAAAAGCAAAGAAATCGATCCGAAAACCAAACCAATTACACACAACAAAATCTTAAACTAATCCAGTTGAGTCTAATCGCAACAAACAATGTAAGAAATAGATTCACCGAAACTAACAAAAAGCAGATCTAAAGCTGAATTCGTTTCACAACATTAAAAATTTGCAAGCGGTAGAGAAATGAAAGCCGAACCTGAGCGTGAAGGAAGGAAGGAAGGGCAGCAGTGAATCCCCGTTACGGTGACGTGAGGGAGAGAGTGAGAGTGAGAATTGAATTTAAGGGTTTGGAGTATGGGTTTCTCCGCCAATGGGCCTTGAACGAATCTACGCTTTACCATCTGTGATATGATGTCACTCCTCTTCCGCCCCCATTCATTTTTTTTTTTTTGTTTTGTTTTCTTTTTTAATATCAATTTTGTTATACCAAAATAACAATAATTTATTATTTTATTTCTTTCTTTCTGTGTCTGAGTGTACAGTGTACCGAATCCGCCGCTGTGCTAGAGAGAATCTACCCTTTTTGCTCCTTTTCCACCCTCCTTGCGAATCCTGGCCGCTCCCTTTTTTTAACGGCCCCGATTTATCCGTCTTTTTCTGCTCAATGCAGTTCAAAATTTATATTGATAGTAAACTAAACTTTGGCATATTTTTTATTAGAGTAATATTAGCCTCGTAATCCAATCCGCTTACAACTTTTAAATTACTCTCTTTGTAATTTCAGTTGATAAAAACTTTTTAAAAAAGAAGAAAATGAATAAAAAAAATTATATCTCAAATAAGATTACGTTAAATAGATTGTTAATATAATATTATTTTATTCATTAATCTAAAAGTGATCTCTTGAATAATAAAAAATTCATAATATTTTTTTAAGAGTATGTTACAAAGCTTAAGGCAAAAATTTGAGTCTTCTCTTTTTAGATGGTAAATGGAAGATAGAGTCTTTTTTTTTTTCTGAAGAATATATATATATTTTTTAATAACTACCAAACTATATGTCAAGATTTCTTCTGCTTATTTTTAACAAAGATATCATTGACTAAAAATAAACAACCATCACCTAACCTACCTGTAATTAAATCAAACTTTCGAATAAACAAATGAATAAAACTTATTAAATTTGTTACGACAACAGATGCCGGTGGGATCTATATGTATCTAATTCAAAAGTCTACAACCCACTTAATGGAAAATGACAAATCAATTGACAAAAAGTTTTCTATGTCAAATTAACCCACTTAATTTCACCGAATAAGTTTTGTTTGGTATCGTGACAAAGACACCTATGCACCTGATAATTAACCTCGTTTAATATATTAATTAAGTTATAAATACAATAATCCAACATGGCTCGAATCCAAGCCTCCTCGTATGGTTTCATGGTTGTTTATGTGTCTTAGTCACTACCTTTTAATGCTCAAACTATTTTCCAAGTACGGATAAACTTCTGGTTTTACAAGTTGCTTCTGTGAAAGACAGACCAGGTTCAACTAAACCCGGCACTCGACTTCCATCCAATGAAGCAGTTAGGCTTGGGCAGGCTAGTATTGAATCTATATATCGAAAGAAATTGCAACAAGAAATTGATGCACATTGATTATAATCTCTAGATACGTAGAATATTTGAAACTAGTAAATTTGTTTCTCTTACAATTAAGTTGTCAAACAAACTGGGCATAAAAATATGAAAGGTCTCCAATTTCTCATACTCTCAGTTTGTCCATCTCCTTTCTCAGAGCATTAGCTCTCACCAAGCTCCCAATGGTATTAAAAGCCAACTTCAAGTCATCCAATGGGTTCCCGGGCACAACCGTCTTGTACAAATAGCTATCAAATGTCATCTTTTGTACATACTTATCCGCACACATCTCCACAAACGCTTCCCTTGCAGGGTTGGATCTGTAAAACACTTTCTGCAACACATCCAACACCTTGTAAGTTGGCCAGTAAGTCTTGTCCCACTTCTCCAAGTAAGTCCTCAAGTCCCCTTCTTCTACCATCCTCTTTCCATTCTCTGACCCTTCAACAATGGCCTCAGCACACATTCTCCCACTCTTTGCCGCGAAGTAGATGCCTTCACCCGAGCATTTAGTCACATACCCAGCTGCATCCCCAACCAATGCCACTCTCCCTGATAACCTCCTTGGCCGGGGGTGTTCAGGAATCGGGTGTGCCTCCACTCTTATGATCTTACCACCAAGGATTTTGTCCTGGGCTCGGTTTCTAGTTGCTAGTTGGAACTTCTTGATATCACCTTTGTGGGTCACCGTGCCTGTACCGACTGCCACATGATCACACTTGGGGAAAACCCACCCATAGAAGTCCGGAGACACATCATCCCCAACATACATCTCAGCCAAATTCTCATAGTACACCATCTTCTCATCAGGGATTTTAACTCTTTCCTGGGATAAGAAATTCGCATACACCACAATTCAAGATCATCAATCAAAAATCCAAAATATTCCATCAAGCTTCAAAGGACATAATCAATTAGCAACAACTTTTTTCAAAGTAACTGCATGTCTAGCTAATGTTAATTTATCAGATAAACGAACTCTTGTAACATGTATATTCTTACTTCGAAAACCACGCACAAACTTTTTACAATTTAAATACATTAAATATAATATACCTGAAAAGCAATGGCGTAATCATAATCACCAGCATTGATGGATTTTGCGACCCTGGAATTGGCACCATCAGCGCCGATAACAGCATCAACCTCCAACGTTCTCTTCTCTCCCACGCCTCCCTTCTTCCCATCATACTCTGTGAAATGCAACACATACGGCTCTTCATTATTTCTGGGCAAATCCATCTTCAGAAAGAGCCCATTTATCACTGTGGCGCCGTTCTTCTCCGCCCTCTCTCTCAAATAAGCGTCCATAATTTCCCTCCTCACCATGCCGATGTACTCGTGCGGCTTCAGCGTCTGCCCGATGTCCACCGCGATGTTCGACGGCGATATCATCTTCATTTTCGTCACCTTCCTGTCAATGATGTCCAACGGAAGGTCAAATTCGCCCACCATGCACAAGGGGATGGCCCCACCACAGGGCTTGCAGTTGTCAAGCTTCCTCTCGATCAGGAACGTCTCTACCCCATTCTTCGCCAGTGTCTCCGCTGCGGACCCACCGGCAGGCCCGCCCCCGATGACAGCCACGCGGAGGTTGCGGTTGGTGAGCTTGGGGCTGGTTTTACTGGCGGAAACTCTGAACCGTTGCTGACGTGGAAGGGGGAGTGTTTGGGTGGCGAACTGCGGAGGCTCCGAGGAGGAACGGCGGAGTCCGGTGAAGGATTTGAGGGCGATGGAGGCCATTGTTGGAGGTTTTGAGTGGGGGAGTAGCGGACAGTGTGAATCGGAGAGTGTCGCTGGGCTGCTTAGTGTAATAATTTTTCCCGTGGATATGGTTTGGGATTTTGGGGAGATAAGGGCCGTTGGATTGTGAAAATAGAGGGTGGAGATTGGATGTGGATAATGGGATGGATTCTTGGGATTGTAGTTTAGGATGAAAGCATTAAAGTGTGTTTTGTCCTAATGTAATTGAGTGGCTGATATTTTGCCACGTACAATATTTGAGTTCACTACGTCGAAGATTTATTGCTTGATCAAATATAGAACTCCCGTGAACTTTAGAATCCTGGGGTGGTGGTCGAAATTTGCCAAGTCAGATTTTTGTTTCTCAACGGGATGTAATAACGAAAATACTAAGGTCTGAAGCTTGAGTTAAAAAAAAAAAAAAGTGACAAATTTATATGACATCACAGCTAGAAAAGTTTTGGCAAACTACGTGAAGATATCAACGATCGTAATTTATTTATTTACTTAGGATATTGATAATAATAAGTCAATGTATAGTTTTACCCCGACGATAATATTAATGTTATCAACTTTTAAATTAATATATCATAAAATAATAAATATATATAATCTACTTATTTAGTCAAGGATAATGATCCATAAATAAATAAGTAATATTTTATTAGTTTGTATATAAAATTTATAAAAATAACAATATTTTTTTACTCAAATATTCCCAAAAACCATCCATTTGAATTCTGCGATAATTTTATAATTAGAGTAGACCAAAGGCGGATCCACTAGAGGGCTGGACTGGGCTATAGCCTGGGCTGAAATTTTGAAATTTTATAAAAATACCCCTATAAGATAATTAATGTAATATGCATTATACTATTTTAAAATTTGTTTTATCAAATTGTATTTGTTCACTTATCTTCAAGTTTCAACGGACCAATTTATTTCACTTTTCTCTCCACTTTTTATCTCTAAATTTTGTATTTTTTATTTTAATTATCTTTTCGCTATCAAACTAAATAATTTGTACATTTGAATGTTACCTCTTGGCTCTTATCTCTCAAAATAATTAGTTTATTTGAAATAATTAGTTTGAGATTAATTTATGAGTTTTAAAATGTAGTTTTTAACACGATATGTAATGGATTTTGATAAATTAACTGTCATATTGAGGATTTTTTTTTAAAGTATTCGATTTTAAGTATGATTTTGCTGTATATTTGATTTGTAGGTTTTATGAATTAATATTAATGTTTTGTTTCAATAATTAGTTATTTATGTAGTATATTATGTAAGAAATAAATATTACAAGTTTAATTAGAGGATCAACAAAAAAATTTATTTTAGTAGATATTGTGAAATACACTTGAATATTAATAATTTGATAATTTATTTACTTCTTTATGATTTTTTTGGCAATTAATCAATGACAATTGAAAATGTTATGGGTCACGTACAAATTGTTAAATAATAGAGTAAAACAATGTTGAATAATCATTGAAAGACAATTTATTCATGGTATTGATTAGATGATAGTTGATGAATTTGATATTATAAAACAAGTGATACTACATTTACAAACTATCCATACAAACCTATTCATATAAATGCGAGATTATTGAATGATTACTATATTAACTAATGTAATTGAAATTTAAAATTCACTCCTCTAATCAAATTATGATGTATCAATTTAGATGAGTAAATTTGTAAGAATAGTATTATTTATAAAACATTATAGGGTATAACTTTGATATCATTATTGAATATTTGTTTGGTATACTGTTGGCATTTTAATTTTGTTTTTACCTATGTATAAAATATACATTTTGAGAGGTAAGGCTCCCAATGTTTTGGTATAAAATTTTAATTTTTTATTAATAAAATTCTTTCTACCGGTGATGTTCTCATAATTAAATTCAGCCTGGTCTAAGAAAAATTTCTAGATCCACCCATTAAATAGTCATTTTATTTCTATGCAAATTTAATATATTTAACATGTAACATAGGTTAAAATTGAAGATCCCTTATAAAAAAGATTAAGCACATCAAAAATTTATAAATTTATTCATAGGACACCACTAGTGGTTCGTTATATATTTATTATGAACATTATATATATATATATATATATATATATATATATATATATATTAATTTTGAATGATGAGGTTGGTTGTGTTATCTCTAAATAATAATAATAGTACATCTTTTTATTTTGTTTAGTTGTAAAATTTACTTATAGCGTCAAAATTCTTCTTGACAAAAAAGGTTAGTTCCATTTAAGTATGCCGCAAGCCTGTAAGTTGTTTACCCAACCTAGTTCCGTAAATATATAACACTAAATATTCTCACCTAGTTACTAGCGATAGAATATCTATTTTACTTATTTGTATTAAAATTATTTAAAAAAATATTATTGCACTAATAATTTAATATGATAATTACAAACTATTTACACAAATTTATTAATATAAATATATATTATAGAATGTGATTGGATAAATAAATATTAATAATATATTATATCAATTAAGATGTATGTAATAATCATATAATAACACTACACCGAATTTATATAAATAGTTTGTAAATATAATATTACTTCTAATTATAGGGGAATATTTCAAAACATCACGAGAGGACAAAATACACCACGTGAGTGTTTATACCATAGTAGGCTCGGCCCAACAATCCCATGCTCATGGAGCAAGGGGAAGCCCAAAAGGACCGTTTTACGAAAGTGACCTGGGCCCCCTCGCTTGTAGTCCAATAATCATCAAGCTCACGGTCTAACTCGGCATCAGTCGAAGGAAGATGTCCTCTGATCCACGGACGCTCCAGTTGTCACCCAGCTACGCAGGGCTTCCAACTCAGACGATGAGGAGGGCGAGTATCCACTGTACGCTTGGCGTAAAGGCCACAGTGCCGAGTGTCGAACTCGCGAAGTTGACTTCAAAATCTATATGAAAATAGGCCCAGGACAAAGTAATACAAAATAACCAGCATAAAAGTATAAAGCATAATTTCATATTCATATTAATAATAATTTAGATCATTAGTTTAATTATATTACCCGTTTGATATTCCTAGATTTTAGAGGAAAGAAAAACAGAAGAAAATGAGAGGAGAGGAATTGTAGAACCAAAAAATACTTTCTAAGTTTCTTGAATGCGAATCGTTAGAAGAAAACTATTGAATTTAAGAAATTATGCTATATCTTGTAAGAGGAAGGTGTATTGCCTTTTTGTACTCTTATTTTTACCTGGTAGGATGCATCTGACGGTAGATATCTAGGTGTAAAATAAACCCAGATTTGTTTGTTATATTTTCTTCAACTATATTATTATTATTTAAACAAAAAAAATTGGCAAACCTGGCTTTCTGTTGAAATTATCTAGTGGGTCTCAGGTGTCCTCTAGCCTCATATACATTCTGTTTGTCATATGTATGTATATATATACACACGTTCACATATAAAATTCCATTTTTGTTCTTGCCTCGGTTATATGCATTACGGTTTGCTTATCCCTCTTGTTTGTTATGGGTGTAAACCCATCCATTCGGTGTCTTGCTTAATTTGACAGCATTATCAGATTTTAAATTTGATCAATATGTTTCATTTGCTTCATGTAATCAACAAAAAGGGACATCTAAAAGCCCTGATAAGGTTCATCTATCTTGGTAATTATATTAGATATAACATAAAGCATCGTTGTTATAATCTATGGCTCTTTGGATACCATATCTCAGACGCATTAAGCTTGCAAAATTGCATGATGCTGCGAATGCCACTTGATATATGTTCTTGATATTTTGCTTATGATACTGGGTGAATGCTACTAAAAATGCAAAAGAATTGTGTTAGGTTAAGTGAGTTGTATGATCTACCGAAAATGCAGGAGTTTTTGAGAAACCAAGCTTGGATGGATATAGGATTATTCCTACAAAAATGAATATTGATTACAGCACTAGTACTTCTAATATCATGCTAATGCCAGCTGATGTATAGAATATTATGCGTAAACTGCTTGCTACAGGACTTGAAAATTGGTTTATCCAACATAAAAAATATCAAACTACTTTTGCAACATAAGCTTGTGTTTAGAGGCGTGTGGATGGAATGGGGGTTTAATAGATTGAGAGGAGAGGTGCGTGCTAGGGATATATATGATTCACGATTCACAAATGGGGAAAATTCATAACATTTCCTGGGCTTTGGGGCTTCTAACAGTTAAGGACAGGTTAAAGATAATATATAGAAGATGAGATGAATAAAATTTAACTTGTCAAATTCCAAGAATGTACTTAAAGAATGAATGTATTGTTTGAGTGAAATAGTGCACCCTACAACTAATTCATAGATCAACATTTAATTGACCAATGTAATAATATTAAGAAGATTTAAAGAAAAAATTACAAACCTATGTGATTTGCTAAAAATGAATTTTAAAAATCATTTAATCACATTCTAACTAAAGATTTTTTTTATATATTTCACGTAATTAAGCATTAATCTCTTATTTTTTAATTAGCTAATAAAAGGTTATTTCTTAAATAATAAACATCAATTACATAAAGAAACAATGGATGTACTTAAAAGGAGAGTGATTCTAGGGAAGGTTTCCAGAATGCAAAGCACACCATAGGTAGATTTTTAGTTGTCTTTGTATAGGAGCCCGTTAGTTTGGTCCTTCCAACTGATCTTGGACAGAAAATTAAGTTTCATAATTATAATCTCCCGATCATTATTTGTAGAATATAAAACACTGTTGTAATTAATTCATATATTAGAAATTAGCGATAATTAGTTTACCCTCCTTGTCGTCTAGTCTAGCCAATCAATCTTTGAAAGAAAAAAAAAAAAAAAAAAAGGAAACACAAGCCAAGAACCCGCGCCATGACTCGACAAAAAGAAAATACAGTCAAAACAGCTCGCATGTGCCAATCTGACTACTATAATCGGCCAAGGCTACGAAGCTAAAGAATCAATCCAGACGTACATCCAAGAATCAAACTATTTCATAACGTGGGCGATTAAAAAAAAAAAAAAAGAAATGTTAAAAAAGAAAAGTAACTATAATACCATTCCAGGAGAATATAGGACTCCGCTCCGCCACATTGTGACCTATTCAGCAGGACGCTGAACTGCCTCTTCAACAGTGATGGTTCTTGACGCTATCGACAAACGAATTGACGTAGTCAGGCAACGTCATTGCCTCTATCAACAGATGCAATGCGGAGCGAGCACCCTCTGCCATCCACCACAAGAATGAGCGAAGCTCGGATTGCTTCCTGTGTTTGAGCAAGACTCATTTTCTCCGGGATGTAGTGTAAAAGCAAAGGACCAAACCCCTCGTACGGATGCCTCCTTATATTAGTTATAGCCAGTGCCGAAGGAAGATTTTATTGAAGGGATAGACCATTAATATTTTCAGATTTATAATTTATTCGATAAATTTTAATAATATTATAAAACTTAGAAAAATAAAATAAAAAATATACCTAAACAAGGGATATTATGACTTTAATAGTTTGGAATTATAAAATGTTAATTTTCTTTAAACTTTATGTCAATTCAAAATAGCCTTTTTTTTTTTTTTAAATATCTCTATATAACCGTTTAAAAAAATTAGTTTATAACATACATTACTTTTTATCTAAAAAAAAATACAAACCAATGAAATAAAATAAAAAGCATCTCACAAGTAATTTCTTGAAAATATATTACTATTTTGTAAATCTAATTAATGCAAATAAATAAAAAAATAAAGAGAAAAACATGACAAAAATATAATATCTTATTTTATTTTAAATTATGAGAAAAAAGCAATCATTACCATTTACTAGGATATACTTTTTTTTTGCAATAATTGATTGAGGTTTTTTTTTCAGATTATAAAAAATTATTTATATAAAGTAAAATATACAATTTATGTAAAATTAAATAAATAAAAATAGAAAACAAAAATTCTATTTATGAATTAGCTAATGAAAGTTAATTAAAATATAATGTCAACTTATGTTGTTGTATGCCTCAAGTAGCTCAAGTGGTTAGGAAAACGAAAATAGAATTGTAAATTTGAAATTGATTATTATTATTATTATTAATTTTAAGAAAGGAATGTAAAAATAATAAAGCGAAGTAAAGGGGTATAATGAATTTTTTAAAATTTAGAGGGGGTCGGGCCCCCTTAGTCCTTATGTAGGTCCGCCATTGGCTGAACTCCTAGACAAATGAGGTGATTACCTTCGCTCAAAGTTTTTAAAGATCGTAAAAGGTTGTTTTAGTTGTCATTAATACTTCCAAAAGTTATCTTAACTATAATTAAGACCCTAAAATTTATTATTATAATTTTTTTTGGAATCTTATATACTAAGTTACTATTAACTATCATTTTATATTAAATTAAAATTTAATATATAAAGTCAAATTATATCCTTAAATATTTTCTTTCCTGATAACTAATTTCAACAAAAATTAAATACAATAAATCATTTTTATTTCAATATTTCATTCCTAACTTCTTAATATGGATAAACCTCCCAAATATTCTCCCAAATATTATCTGTTAGTTCATAATTCATGTCTAACTTTTCGAAAGTTAAATATTATTATGAGAATTAAAGCTTTTAATGTTTATGCATTTCATTATATCATTAATTTAAAATTTTACTCTTTTACATCAAACTCTCTCATTTTTTCTCCACTAGAAACAATAATAGATTATCTCAATATGATTTTAATTATAGATTCTATCACTCCATGTTTCTTTTTATTATTTAAAATTTTATCAGCATTATTTTATCAATTATTTATTTATTACATATTAGTTTGAAATTATTTAATTTGTAGTTTTAGGTATATGTCCTATAAAATATCAATTTAGATATGAACAATTTAAGAATAAAAAATTAGAACCTATCAACAAACTCTTGATAAAATTTTAAAAAACTTAAAAAACAATAAAGAGTATAATGGTGAAAAGTTAGCAATTAAATACAAAAAAATTAAAAAATTCATAAATAATAAAATTATTAGAGAAAAATGAATATAATAGAAATTGTATATATATAACACTCTCTTTAAAAAATATAAAATATTTTATATATAAGAGAAAATGGGACGAAAAAATAAATTTAGATGTAATAATTTTAGTCATTATTTTTTTTATTGAATATAAAGGTTACGGACATCAAATAAGTCATATAATTAAAATGACATAAATTTTAATAAATTCAATGTAATATAAGATAAAAATGTATCGTATAAATGTAATACAAAACAATCATTAACGTAGTATGAAAAGTATAAAATATAATTTTATATTTATATTACTAATAATTTTATATCATTATTGTAATTATATAACTCGTTTAATATTCTTAATAAAGACCTATTTCAATATTTTTATCTTGACCTCGTATATTCTTGAGCTTACCATGGGATCACGCAATATTATAGCCTTTTTCATGTCATACACCCCCCTATGAACAAATGCACAGCGAGTTCCCTTTATCGCGACCTGAGCTATACTTTGTTCAACTGTAAGATACAGTATACGAATACGATTGATTACTTCCAGCGTGTGAGCAAGACGGGAGAAATAAGATTGAGTGAAGCTCGGATTGCTTCCAGCATGTGAGCAAGACTCATTTTCTCCCGGATGTATTGTAAAAGCAAAGCACGCAACCCTCACCCATAAGAAGAAGCCACAACCTCCTAGATTCCAAAATCGTTCTTACACTGCGCCAGTCCACTGCCATGCAAAATGCAAGATCCAGATTTTTTTTTTAATTTTTTAAATTCTTAGAAAGTATTCTAACAACAAATTTATACGGAAGAGTAATGCTACTCATACAAACTATTTATACAAACTCACACATACAAACTGATGTGGCATCCCTATGTGATCGCCATATCACCCATGTTAATTAATGTCATTTATTATTAATATATATTTATCAAATCACTGCATTTATTTATCAAATCATATTATGCCACGTCAGTTTGTATGCGTGAATTTATATAAATAGTTTGTAAGAGTAGCATTACTCTTATACGAAATGGTTGTTAAAATATGTGATGTGTATTATTTATATAAGAAAGGGTAGAATTTCCACTGTGGACTTTAAAAACAAAAGTTTTATTTTTTTAATGCATTATAAAAGAATGCCTTTTGGCTGACTAATCCCATAAATCATTTACCCTAAATTCTGGACGTAGAACGCACTTTAACAAGCTGAGTAGTGTTAATTAAACCCCATCAAATTTATTAGTAAACCCCATCTCTTTTTTGAAAAAGGGTAAAATTGTAATAATAATTTTAAAAAAATTATTTACCATATCCTCTTTCTTTGTTTCCTTTCCACTCTTAAAATTTCCTTTTCAGCATCAAATAGAGATAGAAAGTATACATAAATGGCAGAAAATATTTGCATTTTTCAGTTTTTTTTCATAAATCAAACTAAAAACACTTAGTCTTGATCAAGAAGATAAAAGTGGTCAGATCCATTAATTCTGCATATTTAATTAACTTTATGGAGAACAGGACATCAATATAATGAAGGATATTTTAACACAATTTTTTTGAAATAATTTATTGACATAAATTTTTAGTATTTGATCTCACCAAATCCAACGGTTGAGATTGAAAGTCAATAAGTTGCATTTAATACTGTCAACTCATCAATCATCTCAACCATTAAATTTTGTGGATCAATAGCTATAATTTTATATCTAAGTTTTGTGTCAAAAAAATTGTGTCGAAAGATTTCATCCCTGTAATAAAACTTAAAATATAAATACTTGTTATTTTTTTTTCATGTTAAGATGGGTATTGACATTATTATAAGTAGCCTTTGTGAATCTTGATCTTTCTAAAATTAAAAATTTTTGAGCTTAATTTCTTTGGCAAATATGTTTTATCATATATATATATATATATAATCTTTTCACTGTATAAGTTTGTATAAGGAACTGTATTAGCAATAAAGTGGGAGTTTTCTTTTTTTATTTGGTCGAGGTTGCCATCATGTGGCGTTTTTTAGTTTTGGAAATAATTACATATGGAAGAAGAAGAAACAATTAATGTCTTCTTTTTGTTTGAATTGTTGAAACTTTATATATATATATATATATATATATATATATATTAAATGGAGTTTCTTATAGTTATGTTGGACAGGAGCTGATTTAAAATATGTTAAAATGGAAATAAAAGGAGGAGACAATAAATGGAAAAATTAATTTTTTTATGGGGCTTCTTTTTGATTTTATTATCACTATTATACCCTTACTCATAAAAGGAAGCGGGGCTTATTAATAAATTTAAATTTTATGGGGCTTCTTTAATAATACTCTTAACAAGCAGGCTCCGTTATCAAAAAACTTTTCAGAGATGTCAATGTGCCAGGCGTAGTCATGGCCCGTTTATTGTAGCATGTAGTATTTTAGCTAGCTAAATTAATAATTATTTTTAATTTACATTTTTTATAAGAGTGATTCTATTAAGTTCTCACCTCAAAATTAAATGAGAGTAAAACTATATTAAAAATATAATAAATATATCTCTAATATTTTTTTATTTATTTTCTCTCCAATCTAACCTAATATTTATCATCTCTCTCATTTCTTTTGGTGTTTTCTTATCTCAAATTAATACAATTCAATTATCTTTCGTTTCCTTTAAATTTCAATCAATAAATCATTTTAGATATAAACACCATATCATCTATTTTTCTTTCTTTCTATCTCTCTTTCAAACACCAAAAATAATAAAAATTTGATTGATTATTTTGTTGATATAAATTTGAAGAATTTAATAATATAGAGAGAGAAACAATTGATTAAACTTAAAATCGTTAAAAAGTTTTTTTTAATGTGTCAGGTATATTAGTATTTATATTTACAAAATGCAAATACATAAAAAAATTAAAAAAAAAGTCAAAGAACATTAAGCTTGAATGGTAAGTTAATTAAAGGTTAGATCGAAAGGGGGAAAAATGTCAAACACCATTAAAATCAAATAATAATTAAATTAGTTTACCATAACTATATTTAAAATTGAATATCTACTGTAATAAAAGATGAGTGATGCTATTCTTACAAACTATTTATAAAAACTAACCTATACACACTGATGTGACATTCTTATATGACCACCACATCACTCATTTTAATTAATATAATTTATTATTAGCATATATTTATCCAATTACTTATTAATTTATCAAATCTTATCATACCATGTTAATTTGTATATGTGAGTTTGTATAAGTAGTTTGTAAGAGTAGTATTACTCTTAAAAGGTTGTCTCAATAAAAAATTTATTTCCATTAAATAAGAGATGGGGGATAATGAGATAAAAAATAAGGACTAATAGAACTACTCTGTTCATAATATATATAATCAATTTTAGATTTAACTTTTTTATTTAAAAAAAATATTATGGACTTCATTGAGTATTAGCTAGATTATCAGCCTCCTGGAAAGATATAACTTTTCTTCTTTATTAATATATTAGGTTGAATTGATATAAGGTGATTTTCCTAAATCAGTTCAATTCTACGTTTATGAATTTTTCTTTTATTTTCCTTTTTGTTCATGTTCTCTGGACTCTTATAAAAAAATTACTATTTTAATCTTTCTCTCTCTCTCTCTCTCTCTCTCTCTATCTCTCATTTTTTTTACTTATAAAAGATTTAACCTTGTACTTTCAATTTTAAAAATTCAACCTCATTCAACTGTTCTTGCTATTTAATTGATAATAATGCTAGGCTTATTTACAATCTACACTCTACAACATGATCTGGTAAACTACATGATAAAATCTAAACTCTACAATATGATGTGATAGACTAAATGACAAAATCTTAATAGAGATGTAATTTCACTTTTTTTCTTTTTTCAATAAATTTTTATTATGTAGACTGCCACATTAATTTATCGATTTTGGATTATACGATGATTATAAATTTAACATTACTATTTTATTAATTGACAATAAGTCAATAACGTGATATCCTAACTTTCAGGTTATTATTATTATTATTATTAGATCTCTTCTATATAAAATCCGAAGAAAGGATAGAAACTTCGGATTCTTAGAAATAACGTTTGAATTCTTCTTTTTGAACAGTTAATGATATTAGATCATTTTTTAATATTAATATAATAGTTTTAGATGGATTATTTTCTTTATCACAAAATTGAAACTTTTGGCTCCACCCCCATACAAATATAATAATATGATTATGATAGAACAGGGAAGGGGGTGCGTATCCATTTCTTCATGATGTGGAAGGTGGCTGGTGGTTTGTGTTGGATTTTTCAAAACTCCATTTCATAAAATTGAAATAAATCGTGATTCGAATGACGTTGTGTTATGATATTTGGCGGAGTCATGTGATGAAATTCCACGTGTCTGTGGGTTTGTGAATACTACATATCATGCTACCCTCAACTTTAATATCTATTAAGTCGGATATTAGTCAAATGGCATGGATAAAGTTGGACAATTTGGGGAATCCGGTTTTATTTGCGAGTAGAAATTGTTCAAGATCATTTTCAGCCAAGGAATTCGGAGATGGCATGGACAATTGCATCTGTTTCACTAGTGGACATGTTTGTCACACTCCCCTGACTAGCCATCTCAGGATCTTCATTTTTCATTTACAAGCTCCAGTGCCTTTGGATGTGGCATAATGCCATAATCTCTGTTTCAGATATATTGGTCCATTGGGTCTTGAACCTCTTTTATTGGTTTGGGAACTTTTTTAATCCGCTCTTTGTCTTGTGTGCTTCTTGTTAATTGACGTCTGAAATGTAGCTGCTTGCTTGTTCCCATACAGGAAATTGTCCTCTATTGTGCTAATGCCTTATTTTGGATGAATTTATAGGTGGCCCTTTTGGTTTAACTACATATCGTTGTGTACCTATAATCTTTAGGGCAAATATTTGTCTTTATCCCTGCTGCACTTTTCAGTTTAGATTAGATGTGAACTCAAGTCTTAATTAGCAAGTAATTTTGGTGTTGAAAGTGATAATAAACGTGTTCAATATCATACATTATTTATTATTAAAAAAAGCTTGGCATGAAGAAGATTCAAAATCATCAAAAGTTAACCAGTTATTCAAAATTTTATAGTAAAAATTGAAGTTATATAGTAATCTAATTGTTGAAATTTGAAATGACATCTTCTAAGGTTTCTATGGATTTGAAGAGGTTAATATAGTTCAAAACATGGGTATATAAAATGCACAAAACCAATGAGTTTGTGCTCGCAAGCAATGACTTGGTAGGTGAACATACCATAACAACTCACAAAAGTATTGTTGCTCACGCTTTTTATTGACATAAAAATTGCTCTTTCTATTTGTGGGAAACTCTTCCAAGTTTGGGTTTCAAATTCATATACAGGACTCAATACCGTTGCAACTAAGATCATAACAAAGTAGTTGCAGTAGGTTTGAATCTGAAGCAGTTGGTTCATCCAACAATTTACCTCTCAGGAACTCCCTCTCTTAGCTACTACTTCCAACTTGTGCACAACATAATCTTCAAGACTTGTTTAACACTCCACTTTCATATGCTTAAATCCCATCACGATTGTTCAGGAACATACTAACATTGTCTTTCAAACATGAAGCTCACGGTGACTCTAATGATTGTGACCCTTTTGGGGCTTGCCATTGATGGGTATCATTGCAAGGCTGTGCAGTTCATTTTTGGGGACTCCCTGTCGGATGCAGGTAACAACAAGTATCTCTCCAGGAGTCTTGCCAATGCAAACCTGCCCTGGTATGGTATTGATTTTGGCAATGGACTGCCTAATGGGAGGTTTACTAATGGCCGCACTGTTGCTGATATAATAGGTAAGCATCTTTGTGTATACATTACACTAAGTTAAATTTGAGCTGCTAATTAATGTATGAGCTTTTAAGCTTATTTGAGATAAGAAACGTGAGCTTTCTGTTTCTGTTTTTCATTTCTGAAATGTGTCCTTCAGAAAATTCAAAGGTCTATCCAAATTTTCTCATAAATTTGATATAGAAAGATGAAGCTCCTGAAGGAAGCAGATATTGTGTTTTAATAGCAATTTTTGTATGGGAAGTCTATTACTTTATGTTGGTAATTTTTGGTGCATAATATTCTTCTTGAAGCAAACTAAATGAACTTGTTCATTTAGGTGACAAGACAGGTCTCCCAAGGCCGCCTGCTTTTCTCGATCCTTCTCTAACTGAAGATGTAATACTGGAGAATGGAGTAAACTATGCCTCTGGCGGTGGTGGGATTTTGAATGAAACCGGTGGTTACTTTGTAAGTAGCAACCATGAACATTCATACTACTCTGACTTTTATGTACTACTGTAGCATTTGCTCTAATATTGAAACTCCATTGCCTTTTGCAGATCCAAAGGTTTTCTCTCTATAAGCAAATTGAGCTATTTAAAGGGACACAAGAACTGATAAAAGCCAAAATTGGGCCCAAAGCAGCAGAGAAGTTCTTTCAAGAAGCCCGATATGTTGTTGCTTTAGGAAGCAATGACTACATTAACAATTACTTAACAGGGGTTTACAGTGATTCATGGAAGTACAATGATCAAAGTTTTGTTGACTATTTAATGGAAACACTTGAAGCACAACTGAAGGTAAATTCAACGAGAGACTAAAATTTTCTTATATTAATTTTGGTTTCATTTCTTTGAAATTTACGTTTCTAAGTTGAGAACGTTCTTTTCCAAAGATACTGCATAGCTTAGGGGCACGGCAGTTGATGGTGTTTGGGCTAGGACCGATGGGTTGCATTCCACTTCAAAGGGTTCTAAGTACAGATGGGAGCTGTCAGGAGAAAACCAACAGACTAGCTCTTGGCTTCAATCAAGCTTCAAGCAAGTTGCTGGAAAGTTTGTCAACCACACTTCCTAATGCAAGCTTCAAATTTGGAGATGCTTATGATGTTGTCAATGATGTGATTACGAATCCACAAAAATATGGTATGTAAATATGTTCCTCCCTTTCTTATCAATAACAAACTTGGGTGAAAGAGCAATAACCAAGAGTTCAGTTTTTTGTCTCTTTGGTTTCTTTTTTCTTCCTATTAATGATCCTTTCAAATTTAATGTTTGCAGGATTTACTAATGCTGACTCCCCATGTTGCTCCTTTGGGAGAATTCGACCTGCTCTTACATGTGTACCTGCATCAACCCTGTGTAAAGACAGAAGCAAGTATGTTTTCTGGGATGAATACCACCCATCAGATAGTGCTAATGAGTTGATAGCCAATGAGCTCATCAAGAAATTTGGATTTCTGCGTCATGATGAAAATGCTCCTTCTCCTGCTCCTGAATCTGCTCCATCCCCAGAGTCTGATGGATGACCTAATGTGCTAGTGCTGCAATTATCTGTGAGGAGAGAAGTTTTCTGTGAAATCTTCATTAGTTGGTTGTATTGAGTAATTGCTAATATGGAATGTGATTCCAATATGTTTTGTAGTTGTTTTGAGTATTTTGCATAAGATTGAATATGGGGATATAATAATCCAATAATGACAGCAATAAAGTTCTATTTCTCTATTATAGCATTAATTGATCCATTAACGTGTCAATAATCTAAATAATGAGCACTAAACAATTTCTTATGATTATCCAGGGTGGTTCATTTCCTCTTCTTGATTTTCTTTTCTTCAAATTAGTTATCAAGTCCATATATTGATTTCTTTTAAACGTCCTATAGCAGAGAAAAAAAGTTTCATGCTTGCTCTTTGAAGCCTAAATGGACCTGGATCAATCTCACTAGAGAAATGGCTGTTCAAGCTCCTCTGACAGTCCAGTTTTCCAGGACTACTAAAATGTCTTTTGCCCATGCACTAGACATATTTTATTCAGAAACCTATTTGCAAATTTTCAATCTAGCAGTATCGCATTCCACTTCCTTCACTACCCACCCGGCCCTTTCTGGTGTAGATGGCTTGTTTAGAATCCTCATTGACCCATTATTTCAAGAAGCAAGAAGCATGGTTCCATTTCTTTGAAGCAATAGTTCCTTCTGTCTTGTTTTGGTTGGGTGTCATGGTTCTTTTTTGAGCATCTAATAGCCTTAAAAAACTACTTTCTGTTGAGCATCTCTCTGTTGGGGACCAGATTGCTAGTACGATGTATCTGCACTTGCCCAACATATATAAACTGCAATCAGCCAATTCATAACAGAGGTAGTAAAAGATTTTAATCTCTATCAGTTCTTTAGTTTCTCCTGCAGCATAAGGGCTAATCTATTATTGAAAAATCCTTGTTAAGCAAATCACAATAAATTCTGCAACCATAAGCTCCCACTTAATAATTCTATTATTGAAAAATGAGACTCTCAACATTGCTGAGTTGGAAAACCATATGATAAAGATGTCTCGACATGATCTTGACAAAGAAGTCCTAACATGATCATGTCGCAGATTATTACAAGCATTCTCTTTGTGGGGTTTTAAGCGAACTGTGTTCCACAAAGGAAAATCGATATGCTTTTCTCTTTTTTTCCCTTACTACAAGTATTCAACGGAAAATAAAAGAGGCACTGATATGAAAATGGTATAAATGATTCTCCAAGTAATTCAAGGGTCATAAATAAAGATTGGTGTAGCAAATTTCTTAAGGTGGCACCCTCCTCCTGTGTCTTGTACGTATACTTGGACACAACAAAGTTCCTTTTTGGTGATGTTAAATGCAGAATTTAAAGTGATTTTCCAAATCAATTTAACAGCATGACATTGGATTGGACCAAATTAATTAGAAACAAGGTACAAAAGCTAACATTATTTTCTTTATCCACAATAGTTTCTCAGCAAATCTGGAAGTTGATTGGAACATTCTCCAAATTTAGTTGAGCCCTCTTGGGCAAACAAAAGTCATTGCCGTATTGTCTTCTAGGACTCAATAAGGGCTTTCCACTAAGCATATATCTGGGTAGATCGAACTTTATATCTAACGGCTGCTGCCTTGTCCATCTGGTTCGATTGGCATGAAGCACTTTTGTATTGCTCTAAGGATCCAAACTAGGACATATATAACTTTTTGTACTGAAAGATACGCAAGTATAATTTATCGGATTATGTGTTGCCACATGTTTATCAACTATTAATTCATTGTTGTCCATTACAAATACTATGATATTCATGACAATTTCTAGGACTAAGGAGAGACATACAAAATGCCCTCTGTGCACACCACCTCATAATCCACTTTCTCCACTAAATGCATATTACATGTAAAATTGCTTTGAGATATTTACAAGGGATTTTGAGTGGTTTACCTAACATGAGTACATAAACAATGCAATTTGCTGTAATGGACTTTCGGGAAATTTTGTTGTCTAATACCAACCATGGAAAGCATTTCAAGTCCCTGTTGAAATTTGCTTTTTTTGCACATTTCGAGGTAAAGTTCTTTGCAAAGACGAGCAAATTCGACAGTAAAGGTGGCAATAAGAGCTCTGGTACGTAGGACCAACTCCACTGTGTTATTAATCACGTAAGCCACTGGCAAGCACGTTGGTCTTTACATATTAATGTATATGTATACTTTTATTATATTTTCAATATTGATATATGACAAAAGGGAGAAGATCAGGACAAAAGTTTCAAGTGTTTTGTCACATTAATTAACATATTACATTTCATACATGAACCATCTTTGAAATGGTAAGAGAAAGTTGACAAGTTTGCCATTAGAGCACTGAACATGAGAACTTTCACGAGGTTCACCCGATAAGATAATAACTTTTACAACATGCCCTCACATAGAAGGGAAGCTCTCACAATTCCGAGTTCTTTTCTGCTCCAAAATTAATAATAAAAACATCTCCATAGTGGGAAAAACAAACTTCATATTGCAACCGAAAGGTTAGAAATCTGAAGTGGGAAATCAAGATAATGGGATTCTGGGTTGCAGCATCCAATTCCAGGAGAAATCAGATGAAGAGCAGCTAGAGTCGCCACTCAGTTCCATACGATAGGGAACATAAATGGATCAACATGTTTTTTTATTATGGCATAATCACATATGCATAGATAGATAGAAGTAACTATGTATTTATATTAGCTGAAACGAAGCTCATACATGAAGAAAGTGACAGACTGCATGCATGCTTACAATAGTATATCGATTCCATTCACCACCTTAATCGGAGCTCAGTTATTTTTCATAATACTTTCCAAGATTTCACCTAGTTTATCAGGTCCTCAACATTTAAAGAAAGGGTATCTATTGGACTTCCTTTATAACAACTTGATCAATGACTACAAATTAATAACCAAAATCATGATATCACAACTCTTTGTTCATACAATGAAGAGCACACCTAGTACTACGTAGAGTAGCTAATCAACAATCAGCGCAGCCTGATCTCCCGAGTTGTGCTTTTGGAGTGTGGCGGTTGTTGGCCCCAGACCCTGGATAATCGTTTAGTTCCTCAATCATCCTTCCATCAAAGTTTTTCTGATCTGCAGGTACCTGTGTTTCAATGAAGATAAAATGCATAAACAAACTGACAATGATCATGAGAAAATGTTATTGTACTTCTCATAAGTTTCGTATAATCAGAAAGTACCAGGTAAGTTTTCTCCGGAAGTTGATGAACCTGATATCCATGCATTAAACTTTCAGTTCCTGAAAATACCAAAGATCATACCATTAATTAATTAACATATAAGTAGATGATGATGAAAAGGAAGCGAAAAGAGATGCAGTTGCATCGTGTATATCAGAAATTTACTTGTAACTGGGACAGCATTCATGCAGATCATAAGATGAGAAAACAGCAACGAAGCAACAAGTAGTAGACGAAAGAGAGCCATTTCTCTAACACTCTCTCTTGCTGACAAACTTGAATGAATGCTGTTTCTCATAGAGCAAGTACCCAATTTATACATTTACTTGATAGATTTTTCTAGACGCCTATGATGTCGGAAGGGAACAATTAATCCTTATTTCCAAAAGTCAAAAAGGTTGGCTAGCCACATTTTGTGGGGGCTAGTTAAACGCGTTTCAATAGGCCCATTCAGCCTGCAATTAAATGTGAACCATTGATGTGAAAGCCAAAATACGGTAAATATTGTCTTAATAAGGTTTGCTAAGTGGGGGCTGGTTTGCCATCAAAATTATATTTAAGCAACATGGTTAGGAAAGATGGAGCACACTATGCAAGTGGAAGATGACCAGAGGATGATAGCGTGGCTACACGGACCCTGCACTAATTTAGTCAAGCTCTAGTGGAGATCATCATTAGTCATTACAGGTATATAAATATTCAATGCACTGAATTGGTATATGTAATTCCTACAAAAGGCTAATTTTATCATATTATATAAATTAAATGAAGAGAGTTTGGACATTTTGGATTAAAGAAAAAAACTATACATACATAAAATATACAAACAAAATAATATATGTCTAGTTGATTAGGCTAGATTTGCATATTTAGAGACGAGAGAAAGTAGGAATTGACCAGGCTGAAATGTTAGGGAAGCTGACATGGTAGGGAACTTGCGTTTTCTGAGTCCATCTCAGTAGCAAGTTGACTTAAAAAAAGTGGGCGCAGAATATATAAAATGGCTAGTAAATGGGGTAGAAATTTTATCGTGGTTGCTGGGTATCTGATATTTTGGCTAGGTTCACTGTGTAACGTGGCCACCTACTCTTATGCATTGTTGCATCATCACCTATGCTAGTTTTTGTGTCAGATTTGTCTAATATGCTGTCACACGATTATCTGCAGTTCATGTACTGCTAGCTCTTTAAAACAAAACTGAGTTATTACGATCTATTATAAATCCTATTTATAATATTAGGGAACTAGTAATGTGAATTTAATAATTACTATTAATTGTTGACAAAGAAGTATATGTAACTGTTCATCTGGTGCAAGTGCAAAATAGATTTATGTTGCTCTTTTGCTGTCAATTGGAAAAGATATGGGTTTTCATTCCAAGAAATGAGTTCATACGGCAAAATAAGATCCAGATATTGACATTAAAAAAGGTACTTAATCAATTTTCTATTGCGAAATCAACCCAAACGGAATTGGTAGGCTGATCATGACCAATTAATACCACACCATCCATCCATCTTGTCCATGAAATAATTTCCTCAACAGCTGCTTTATAACTTATTGGTTTGTGGACTTTTATTTAGCAGTCTTATTCAAAGAAATAGTAGTTGGGTAGCAGCTTGGAAGCTTACCAGGTTTAAGTTTCCGTAACTTTCTGGTTTCGCATGCACTTGAATGGCAAACAAACTTTATGATTAAAGCGAGCGAGCAACAAGCAAGCACACAACATTATAAAAACCATTGTCGAAAGATTGTGGAACTTGTAGCCAAATGAGGTGAAAAGCTTTTATGTAAATGGTCCGGAAAGTAAGAAAAGTAAAAGCACAAAACGTCATTTAGAAATCGATTTACAAACTTTCTCGCCTTCATCAATATATATAATTAATAAATACGCTCTGGAACAACATTAGTCAACTCCTCCAACTCTAGGCGTGGTAAATCTCAGAACCGCTCAGTTATGGGCCAAGTAGCATTTTCACCCCTCTAGATCTGAAAGTAACATACAGACCCCCATATGCAGACAGACGTTAGAGAACCTGTTACTTGTCAAAATTAACAGTACATGGTTTATATTATTTTTTTAATTATAATTCACATCAACTTTGATTTTTTTAATTATATTTTATTTAATTTTGACAAGTACAACAAACTTTCACATTACTTAGTGACTTCCTATCAAATTAGTCAATATCTTATTATTTTTTAATAAAACAAAACAAGGTAAATTGGTATTTTGATAGAAGATTTGGAAACAGATTCTCTACGTCTATCTGTAGATGAAGGTCTGTATGTTACTTTCACATCTAGAGGGGTGAGAAAGGTAAGCTCATAACTGAGGGGTCCCTATATATTTACCCCAAATCTAGGTCTAGCTGGCATACATAGGTTAATCTGACCATGTGGGGCACGTAAGACATTATATATAATTAATGTTAATAGTAATTGTGACATAAAAAGTAAATGAAGAAAAACTTCGTAATTAAAAGTAAAGATACATATGTCAAGTTCTAATTGGGTTGCGTATGGAAGGTGAAACAAATTATATTGAAGATGGAAAAAGTTGTTTCTTGGGCGAATATTATTTATAATCTTCGTAAATTTCTTGCGTGCTTCTAGTGTTACCGACCAACAGTATGTGCCAATCAAAGACAAGGAGGAAACACAAGAGCTGTTTGCTGACATGAAATCTATTCATCGGATCTACAAATTAATGTACTTTTAAGAATAGATAATAGTATGATCTGGGTCTATTATTCATCTTATAAATTCTAAATTGTTATGTAACCTTTTTGCATGCAATAGAAACAAATATTTTTCTCAAATATTATAATTGCCGTTCTTAAAAATTCTGAACAATCACTAGAACTATCAGCGACCATCGTCAACTGATATCAATCACCTTCAAATTTGCCCCGTTCAACGACGTCTCCCACACCACTATGATCGTCTTTGCTTGTTCTACAAGGCTATAAGAATAGTTTTTTAAGATAGGACGGCGTTTGACCGTTAAAGGCTTATAAACTTACAATTTTCTAAATTATTTTCGGCCTCCTAAGGTTAAATAAAGCATTACTTGCCGTCAAAATCTATATGGTTGAATAGATCGTCGAACGACGATTATTTTAGTGTATATCTTGTTGCTGTTAGAGTAAGTTTATTGACGGACAGCGATGACAATGACGAAGAACGGCAACTGTTGTTAATTTTTATTTAATTCATTAATATAAATAAAAATAATTAGTAAATATTATATAATTTGTTAATATTATATTAATTTTTACAATAAAAATATAAGATTATTTTTGTAAAATAAATCAATTCATATATTTGTCATGAAAAAGAGCGATAAAATTTCACTTTTTTTATTAAGTGTTATATCATTTGTTTTAAGTGCTAAATTAAAAAAAACAAAAAAAAACAATTTAACATTTAAATCTTAGTTTATTAAGTCTTAAGTGAAAAGTGAAAAAAATAAATGGCTCCTTCGTATAAACATATCCTCTAGACAACGTGTTCTCTTCTTCTAGATGGAGTCTTATATAGTACCAAAGGCAGTCTTTTGGTGGCCCTTTGAAGACCTTGAATGGAAATTAAATTAGTACATTTAATTAATTTCCCTACTTCCTTCCGAGGATCTTCAGTAAAGCCATTCCCTTCTCTAAGATATTTGCCAATTTATTAGTCTGGTAACTGCATGGACTCAAATAACTACAATCAAATTCTAATGACATATATATATATATATATATATATATATATATATATATGTATTTATATTAGTTTTTTAAGGCTAATAAGATTATCAAACAATTACATGGTAAGACCCTTCTTGCAATTTTTCTTCTTCCCTTAATTTTTCTGTTCTATGCAAGTTGCATTAATTCTAGGTATATATTCCCTATGATGCTGCTTCCCCTATTAGCTGGCGGCAACCGTTATAATTCATCAATTTCAGCCGGTTCTGGGTTGTCTACTCGACAGCGAAACTCCCTACGTAATAGATATGTTCTCTTAGGAACCAAACCTGCTCAATTCATTCTACTTCTCCTGGTTTACAAACAAAATGAAACAAGCTGGCCCTTAAAACGTTAAAAGGAATTGCAGTATGAAGCCCACACGTTAATGTACAAAGTCCTAAAACATGGAAGCCCAACTTCAACCAATCTGGGCCTTCAACCTGCTTAAACATTGTTTGTTGAATCCTCAAATTTTAAAATAAATAAGAATCATGATCGGTTGACTAAAATGAGAAAACGAGATTACATGATCGATTCAATAGCACTTATACATAAAAGATGTATGTATTTGCTGTGTTTTTAGCCTCTAATTTAATACTACTAGATCTTGCAATATTATGAATTACATGTTACACTCTTATCAATAATGTTTGTAATCATCGTAGAGTAGAAAATTCATTATTATTATTATCACCTTGAATTTCATGTTGATTATATAAAATTGGGTCATTACAAAGGAAACAGATTCTTCTCATCATTATAAATTATTTGTTATATTTTATAAAATTCCTTGTTCCTCATACAACTTTTCTCGAAACCAGAATTCTAGTTAATCTAGTAACACTTACATAATGTGGAATCCTTACACTGGGAATCTTAAAGCTTAAGTATTACATTACAATTAAGAATATCTAAACTTACAAATAAGATATGCTTCAATTGTTGTCGTACTAAAATAATACAGCTTTTAAGAAAAAGAACATTATAAGTATCTTGGCGAAGCTCATATTAAGAATATTAATGTGTCAGAATCAGAATTTGGATACACGTAATTATTCTTAATTATATATTACTTCTTAACCGACCACGCAGCCGTCCCAAAATTAACAAATCTAATTTTTAATTCGACTAAAGCTAACCACGAATTGGACGTGTCGCTTAATTTTTTTAATCTCCAACTTAGCTATCTAATTAAATTATAACACCTCAGTTGACCTTTTTACACCGAAAGATAACAAAGCTACGTGTTGTTTTGCTTTTCTTTTTATTTTTACTTTATTTTTCTCTGCGTGTATAAAATTACAAAATCTTTAGAATATAAAATTTTTCCACTACGTTGGACACGTGTCTTGCTAAGAGAAGGTTATGGGAAAGAGGAGTGATGTATTGCAGGTTTGTAACACGTGTTCGAACCCGTGGACACGCGTCCAGTCGGGATTGGAAGGGAAAAAATAAATAAAAAGACTTTCGATTTTTTTGCTTGGGGAATTGGGGCCCACGTGGAAAGTGGATGCGGCTGATGTGGCGAGCAGCCTGCGTTGATCTAATCTTTTGCGCTGTTATTGTAGCGTATGGAAGCTGCAAAAGTTCTTTATTAGGATTGACCAATCAAATCGTGCCACGACTACTTAATAAGTGACCGTTGATCCATTTTATTTTTTTTTTCAAACAAAAAAAAAATCAGATTTTTTATGCAATCATCAATATAATATATTGGAAAACTGAAAACAGAAAAATAAAATATATTAAGAACATTTTTTTTGAGAAAGAGAGACTTGAACTTGATTTTGAAAGTTAGCTGAAAACATCAAGCACGTGAACGAAGAAAATTTTGACAAATAGAAATTGACTCTTTTTGAATGGTGATTAAATATACAATATCTAAATAAAATATTACTCAAATTACTTTTTTTTTTAATAATTAGCTGACACTTCATTCAAACTAACAATCCTGACATTTCCTTTTATAAGATCGTAATTACTCCATCACTTTTTGTTCAACAAATCTAATATAAAAGGGGAACATATTTTATAAGTACTATGGATATAGTAATATTCTAGTATTTATGTGGCAAGTTCATATTTGTAAAAAAGTAGAATTATTTCAATTTTGCATTATTGTTGGTTGTTTCGCTTTCAAGTCTCAATTCCTTAAATCTCATTAGTTCAACAATCTTATAAAGTTGTGATGATGAATGCTTTGAGAAAGACACAAAGGAAAGCGAAATAAAACATGCAATTAAACGCACCTAATCCTAACAATTAAATTTCTTCAACCCACCAATCAAAGTTTAATGTATTAATTTTTAATAGGTTTAAGTTGTTTAATAATGACACAGGTAACATGTTTCTGTCTCTTAAACTATTTGCCTAGTAGATTTTCAATATAAAATCTAAACTCAAACTTTTGCGTTGGACTAGTCAAACTTGTGAAAATCATCATAATAGATTACATATTGTAAAAAAATTTAGTTAAAATGAAGGATTCAAAGTCTGGTTAAAATGCATAACTGAATTGGATTTGTCACTCACATTATCCAAGTTTCAATTTGAATTAGAAATTAATTTTTTTCCTTTTTTCTTTTTTTTTAAAAGAAACCTAAGTGGTGGACAATATCATCATTTATGTGACCAATAGCATAGCGCCACATTATCAGGTGCAGGCAAGCTTTGGTACTCCCCAGAATTCAGAAAACTCGCCGGAACAGAGCTGACGAGGAGAGGAGAGAGGAGGATGGCCCACTCACTGAGTGAGAGTGTGAGACTCGGGTGCACTGACTTTATGTGCTACCATATAATAAAATAAAATAAAAAGAATCAAAAATTTGGACAAGGAGGAAAGAAAGGAAAATCTGAAGGCCACATAAACTTGTGGCTGAGAATTAAACTGAAAAGCTGACGTGGCATCCACCTCCTCCTTTAAACGGATCAAAAGCATAAACGACACACTACATTCCATGCCAACGAAGACCCACCCCTCTTCTGCCCTCCTTTAAACAAAACAAATAAACTGCGAAATTTTCTCGCGCGTTTTTCCCCTGTTTCTGTTTGGTCTCCAAGAAAAAAAAAAAAATGCAGCAGGAAATGAAAGACCCTGCCATCAAACTCTTCGGAAAGAAAATCGCCTTGCCTCCTGACGGGGAGATTCCCTCCATCCTGATTGACGACTTGCCTTCCTCTGCAACCAAGGAACTAAGTAGCGGCAGAGAAGGAGAAGAGGAAAAGAAAACAGAGGAGGTACAGTTTATACAGTTTGAAAGGCTTTTCTGGAGTCTTTAATATCAAATTTTGAAGACTACCCCTTTCGTAAAATACTCAGAGGGTTAATGGGTCGATTTTACATTTTTACTTTTATCTTTTAATGGTAAGCCAATGAATTTCAGTTTCTTGTTTTGATTTTCTTTTTCTTTGTTTTAATCTTGCATTTTTGGAAAATTGTTTTGGATTTTTTTGCCGTAATTTTTGGGAGAATTTACTTTCTTTAAACTGGTTTTGACTTTAAAGGGTTTATAGTCTACTACTCTGTTTTTGATGCTTGGAAGCCAATAAAAATAAAAAATGAAAAAAGAAATTTATGTAGGCTTGAAAAATTTTCTTGTTCCATACTTGGTCTTGGAAAATGAAAAGTCTTTGCCTTTTTTGAATCATGAGTTTTCTGTTTGATGATGTCTTGCCAAAATTTTCTCGCTGGGTTTTGACATCTTTCTTGTTTACAATATGAATTTTGTTTCCAGTTCTAGAAATTTTTGTTTTTACTTAACTAGACTGCAGTTCCTATGGACCATACGCTGGTTTGTTTAGTGGTCATTTTCTTTTGCTTTGTACTCTTCATGTTGAATATGCATAGTTTTTAAGGTCTTGTTTGTGCCAAATGTCTATCTATTCTTTTCATCTTTATCTTTCTCAAAAACAAAATTTTGAATTTTTTGCTGATTAGCCAATCAAGATCTCTCAAGCAGTGAAGAGTTGGAAGATCTTGATTGGCTATCAAGTTAAAAACTCAGAGTGGTTTTTACTCTCCACTTCTTGAGAGAACTTTTAGCTTTGAGAGATTGATACCTTCATTTTATACTATGATGATTATATTAATTCTTTATTATTTATTCCTTCCAATTGCAGAATCTGTTAATATTTCTAATTATAGTTTATGTCAAGATGCCTGATTCTGTGTAGCCTAATAACTAAATTATCTAAATTTCCGGAAACTTCTATTGGTTAAGCATATCCTTGATTGTGTCATAACTTCCTAAGCTTACAAAATATAATTATAGCATTGGAAGTGTCAATAAAATGTCTGAATACTCACAACATAGTGGAGAATAAGACCGAGAAGAAAAAACAAGTTTGGAAATGATTATGTTAAAAGGATCATCGTTTTGTTATATTTCTTTGTAGATTTGTTCTTTGTTGTTCTAATTTTGATTATGTTAAAATTTCAGGATTCTTCGGAAGGGAAAGCCACTGAGACTACAAAACCATATGATACTCCACCTCCAAGTACAGATGAATCAACAAATCCTGAAATATTGTCAGAGACTAATGTGAACCCCAAAACCCCTTCCATAGATGAAGAAAATGCCAAATCTAAAGCCGCTAAGATTGAGAAACTCCAGAGTGATGCTTCCAACTCACAAGAGAAGACACTCAAGAAGCCAGATAAAATACTCCCATGCCCTCGATGCAACAGCATGGACACAAAATTCTGTTATTACAACAATTACAACATCAACCAACCCCGCCATTTTTGCAAAGCCTGCCAAAGATACTGGACTGCAGGTGGTACCATGAGGAATGTGCCAGTGGGAGCTGGACGTCGCAAGAACAAGAACTCTGCCTCACATTATCGTCACATCACCATATCTGAGGCGCTTCGAGCTGCTAGAATTGATGCTCCAAATGGAATACACCACCCTAATTTGAAAAGCAATGGCAGAGTCCTGAGCTTTGGGTTAGATGCTCCAATTTGTGACTCCATGGCTTCTGTATTGAATCTCACAGAGAAAAAGTTATTGAATGGCGCCACCCGAAATGGTGTTCATAGTTTTGAAGAACAAGAAATTCAAGTTCCTTGCAGAGGGGGAGAAAATGGTGATGATTGCTCAAGCGTCTCCTCTATCACAATTTCAAATCCGGATGAAGGAAATAAAAATTGCTTGCAGGAACCCCTAATGCGGAATATAAATGGCTTCCCTTCTCCAATTCCATGTATCCCTGGTGTTCCTTGGCCTTATCCATGGAATGCTGCAGTACCTCCACCTCCCTTTTGTCCTTCAGGGTTTCCTATGTCATTCTATCCTGCACCATTTTGGAACTGTGGAATCCCTGGCGCCTGGAACATGCCTTGGATGTCACCTCAATCTTCACCAAACCAGAAAGCTCCAAGCTCTGGTCCTAATTCTCCAACTTTGGGGAAACATTCAAGGGATTCTGACATGCCTAAATCGGATGATATGGAGAAAGAGGAGTCATCAAAACAGAAGAATGGATGTTTATTAGTTCCAAAAACATTACGAGTTGATGATCCTAGTGAAGCTGCAAAGAGTTCCATATGGGCAACACTTGGAATTAAAAATGAATCAGTCAGTGGGGGAGGCCTGTTCAAGGGTTTGCAACCCAAGAGAGATGAAAAGAGTCGGATGGCAGAAGCATCCCCGGTACTGAGAGCAAACCCTGCAGCCTTGTCTAGATCACTCAACTTCCATGAAAGCTCTTGAAGAGAAGGCTTATTATGTTAGCTTTCCTTTTAGGCCAGAAGAGCGAGTTAAGTTTAGCGGATCGTTTTGATTCACTAGCCACGTTTACATACAACTATAGTGAACTAATTGACAGTGACGGAGAAGCAGAGAGGTATATAAGTTTCTGTTTTTCATTAGGATAGAGCGAAGTCCCAGGGGGAACTAATCACCTTCTTGTAACAATATGCACAGGTGCCTTTTGATCTACTTAGTTTGCTGAGCTTGTGTTAATGTACATGTTTTTTTTTCTATATATGTGAAATACGGTTGAGAGTTGGAGAAACAAGTCTTTTTGATACTCCATAACCTTGGTATACTGGGCTAAATTTTCATTCTGAAGCTGGAAAATGTACATACCCTGCTACATATCTGAAACTCCCAACTAGAGCACTGTTACAAGATGAAAGATTTGAACTTGTACTGTAAAAAGCACTGTAAACACTGATAGACATATATGATTGGATGATCAATGATGCCTGGCAGTGAAGAAGTTGTTTCTGACAAGAGAAAACGATGCACAAGCATCAGTTAATGCTGTTGCTGCAACTGTGGGGCTAAAGATTGAGACAATTCCTTTAAACCTGAAATTCCCTTTATACCTTCCCTGGTGACCTGTGAACACAAACTCGAATTCATTTCGTAAAAAGACAAGAAGCTTTCTTTTTCAGGCACATGGAATCTAAGCAAGTTGCAAAAATGAAAAAGAAAAGAAAAGGAAGGAGGAAAAAAAAAAAAAAAACAAGGGATGAATACAGTAATTAGTATTAGATATTTTCCTGGGGGGTCTCTTCCCTTCTCTCCTTAATTTTTCTTTTACAGAATCAACATAAGACCTTATGTTTATATGTATGTATGTATATATTTTGGGTTTAACAAACTTTTGACTGTTATCTGTGTTAAACTATGGTCGCTAAATCAGTATAATCAAAAGTGCTGCAAGTAGAGTGATCAACTCCTCTGAGCAGTGGCATAAACACGGAATAACTTTTTCTGTTGATAAGATAGATAATCGATATATGGATGAAGACTTTAAGATGTATCCACTCAAAGTTATTTTATACAGCATTTGAGAGATACATCAAAATGTGACAAATGTGAGCCCCTGGTCCATCATAAAGCAAAGACAGTTAGATATTTTGTTGCTACTAGCAAATACTGTCCACATTTTATGTAGAAGATGAGCTGTTATGGGACCCCAAATCAGGAAACTGCCATGAACCCTTTTGGTGTTCACTCTTGTTTCCGATTCTTTCCTTTTTGCTCTTTTCTTTTTGATGGGAAGCAGATGTCCACAACTTCTCATCCATGAGCCTGACTTCAGTTTTCTGGTACCTAAAATATTAATGACAGTTTGTTTCAAGGTATGTGTGTGTCACTAAATTCCAGCCCTTTTTGGCCACAAGTTTATTTGCCTTCGAATTTCGCAAGTTGTAGAGCACTTCCACTATTTGGAAACAGTATGCACTTGTAGAATGTAAATACAAAACGCTATCCTTTCCTGCTTGAATGTTGCATCTCCCAATCATAGCTGGAGCAGAAGGGACCAAAGTTGAAAATTATCAACTCTAGTCAGTAGTCATCATTTTTGTAGAATGAAATGGGCAATGAGGCAAAGCGGGAAATCCGCACCAGCACTCCTTTCCTTGTGCATACAGGTACAGCTTCATGAACCTAACAGATTTGCCAAAAAGTAGACCCACAATTTGGAAAAACCTATCAAAATAAGATATCAAAACCATGTCAGTAACATTGTGACGTAAGTTTCAGTTAGTGAACTGCACTCTCAAGTAACATTATGACCTCAAGATGCAGGCATAATTGTTTCCGGAAAGAAACTAACTAGATTATTAAATGTGGCAAAAGTCTAACCACTAGTTTAACATGTCAAGAGAATGGCTATATTGAAGTGGATTGGTTGATCAAAGATCATTGCAACTTATGAAGGTTAACAGAAGTGCTTTAGGTTTTTAATATAAGCACAGACATGTCACTATGATTTGCCCAGCATATAGCCTTACTAGATGGTACTTCTTGAGTGGCTCTTTGAATTAAAAATGTTGTAGATGCATTCTAAATTAATTAATTAAGTTTATGACTTGTGAGTTGGGTCAGCTATTTGATCCTTGAAATTTCACTATCTCCAGATATATTAAATTAATGTTTTGTTTGGCTTAGAAGCACTTCTGGCAAAAGAATGGCCACTTATCAAATGTTGACTTGGTTGAGAAAAGTAACTCCGGAATCATTGGCCTCATAGTCAACCACCCACTAAAACTTTGTTAATTGTTCCCTGATAATCTAGTGCATTTCACGTTGCTCCCAACTGAACACACATTTGAAGTGGAGATTATGGACATTGTTTTCCAAAGTACTGCCTCATGTTAAGTCCTCTACCCCAATAACAATCACTTTTCACTTGCTCTCATTTTCCACGACTGAGTTTTAAAATGCTTTTATGGAAAAGTCCTTTAGAAAATGAAAACGCTTTGAAAGCTTTTAAGAAACATTTTAGATCCAATTCTAGAAAAATAAAATTGAATACAAGAAAAAGAGAATTTTCTTCTACTTTTTATAATTTGATTATAGTATTAAGGGTGTGTTTGGCAGCCCATATAGTATAGTATAAAAAATACAGTTCGCATAAAATTTTTTTATACCGTGTTTAGTGCGATCGAAGGGTGAATAGTATAGTAAAAGGTTACATAATATCTGTATAAGGACCGCATAAAAGAAGACAAAATAATGATGTCCCCCACCATGTGTTAAGGCCGGATAGGATAAGGATATGAGAAATTGTTGGATATAATTTTTAATTCATAAGTTTTATATAATATTATATAATATAATATTATATTATTAAAAGATTTAAATTATACAACTTTATTTTTTGTTCCAGCTTTTGACAAAAAATATCGCAAACATATATAAATAAATAAATATTTAAATTATTAGTTTTTTGAATATTTAAATGAATTATTTTAATAAATAAATATAATTTATTAAATATTTAAATAAAAATTAATTATCTAAAAAATTAATTTATTATAAATAATTTTTAAAATTATTATATTTTAAAATATTTTATTAATTTAAAACCATTTTTATTATTGTAAGGAATTTAATATAGTTAAATACAATCTTTTATCAAACATAGTATTGTATAATATTTATATAATACAGTGATAAACCAAACACAGTATAGAGTTTACTCAATCTTATACTATACAATTCCATACAATGCTATCCGCTACAGTAATAATTATACAATCCTATACGGTGCACCAAACACAACCTAAAGATGATATTATGGTATTGCATCGATAATGTTTCATAGTCTAAGAGTTCATTTAAACAAAAATTGGGGACACATTGTAACTCTCTCTTATAACAAATCAAACACCCATTAAAATATTCTTTAACCTTATTATTATTTTTTATGTGCTTTTCAACCAAATACTAAAAACACATATAAACTATTTTTTACTATTGAAAAAGGAAGATATTTTCATAGCTATACCCTTATTGACTTTTATGCATTCACCTTTTGAAGCAACATAACTTAACCATCTTTATATTCAAAATAAAATCATGCATTCATAAAAAAAGCAGCAACAAAGTCAAAAGGCTTAAAAAAAGGTCACTAATTTGAAGTTTAATCCTTCAAGGGTTACCTTCATTTTCAAACAGAAAGTTGAATGTACAATCATATCTTTCATTTCATGAGCAAGCAAGCAAGATTTGGGTGGGACACGTGTATGGCAACCAACAAAAGGTTCCCACGAGGATGACCAAAATCGTTCATGTTTCTTTTTGTGCAATTGAATCACAAAGAAAACCAAAATACAAAACTAAGTTGCTTTAATTAAGAACAAAAGCGTCTAAAAGAAGAGGAGTGTGGTGTGGTTGTGAGGCTTTTCTTTGTAAAAAAAAGGCGGGAAAATAAGATTTTAACTTTAGTCTTTTTTTTTCTCCTCTTATAATTATATATTGTAATCGAGGTGTCCGGGCCAGCTTACGCGCACCACGACTAATCCTCGGAGGAGACTAGCGCAACCACAACCCACTGTCACGGTCTCCCACTTAAATCATGGAGGAGGCCATTGTGGAGATTCGAACCCAAGACTTCACCATTGGTGCTGTATCAACGCCATCCTGGCCCGCTTCACCACTTGAACCAACCCATTGTGGGTGACAATTTTAGAGTTGCAATTCACTAAGTTCTTATCTGTATAATCTTTAGAATCGTTTACAATATTGACTCACTCTCACAGACTGACCTAATCTTTGGAAAATAAAATATTACCAAGAGCTTAAACTCTAGTGACACTGCTCACTTTCTGTCGCTGATACTTAACAATACACTGTTAAGTTAAACATAACCACGATGTTTGATACTGAATTACATAAAAACTTAACTCGCAAGTTCTCTCAAGTGTGTATACTAACTTAGACAGACCTAGTCAAAGATCCATGTACGATTACAACATCTCATAAATGAATAAAACACTGATAAAATTAAATCAATGAAACATTGCAATTTGCGTTGAGGTTCTCCTTTCAATTCCTAGAATACCGTGACATAGACTCACTCAATCAACATATATATTATTTAAACATAACATTATATATATATATATATATATATATATATATATATATATATATATATATTATGTAAACATAATGTTATATATATATATATTAGGATGCCTGATCGAAATTTCCTTAAAATCTTGTAAAGAATCTTAATCAAACTCTCATTAGGATAAAGACAAATATAATAGGAAGTGATATAAGTAACTCCTACAGGAATTAGGATACAGATAAATATTCCCCTATTTTAATTTGGATACATTAAATAATGTCTTAATCTAAGAAGATATTTATTATGAATCAAATACTTCATAAATTATACTTCTAGAAACAGTAAAATAAGAAACAATATAATATCCTTGTTTTATCACAAGTTGATCCAAAATCATCATGTGCATGACACATGCAAGTGTAGTGCACGTTGACACTAACATATATATATATTTAAATAACAAATAATCAAATATTAAGTGTTGGGAGTGCTACAGTTTCGGTCAAAAGACTCAATATTGTATCATTATAGAGAGTACTGCATGTAAAATTCTTTTGCTGATGGTATTGTCAGATGATAAGTTAAAAATTTTAAGAATAATATTATATCTATAATTTCTTTACAATTAACTTTTCTTACAATTTCAGTTTACAAAAATATTAATAGAGAGATAATTACTATGTTATCTAATTTAACCTACTTCATTTATTTTCATTTTTTACTCATCTAGTGATATTTTACTAATTCAAGTTGTAAGAAAGATTGGTTGTAGATTAGTTGTCCATATAACATTACTCAAATTTTATACTACTTATAAAAATGAAATAGAAATGTGCCTTTATTAACCTTCATATGAGAAGCAACAAAAAATTATAAATTAGCCTTGTGAAATATTAACAAAACAATGAGATATCAACCATAAAAAGAAATTAAAAAAAAAATATATCCAAAGGAAATGGAGCGATGTGAAATATTATTACAAGACTACAAGTCAAAGCAATGGGATATGTAGATGTATCAATTTCAACACTGCATAATTCACTATATTAATTGACCAGTCACGCTGATCCATCCATGTTTCCTTCATTCAGCAACACTTTCGGAGTAACACAATCAGTTGTCTCAAGTGCCAAATGTAGAAATAGAATAAGAAGACAAAAACTTAAAAACAGATTTTTCTGGATGAAAATAATTGGAACCAATAATGGCTTTTTTTTTCCGGGATGATATAGAGATGACCTACAAGGCTAATTGGGATCCAAATGCCCCAAATGGGATAGCTGTGAGGTCATTTTAGTTGGAAAAGAGTGCTGATATGAGTGGGGCGTCCAGGTACTGTAGAAAACCTGCAAAAAGAAAAAACGAAAAAAAAACCAAGATTTAACTGAATTCATGGTTAGCTCACTTAGAGAATGGATTCAATCCAAGTGCGAGAGGACAAAAAGAAAAGAAAAGAATGTACATAGCCAAAAGATGATTAATATTGTTGCTTTTGCATGCGTTGGAAATTGGTGTACAAACTGATAGGACATCAAGCCTGGATGTCAAATTAGGAGCAACGTAAAGCAACTTTTCTTTTAGTGTTTGCTGCCAACAGGATTATGGTGACATCTTCAACATCCTTCAGCATGTAGTAGTGGGGCTATTTCAACCAAGCACTCCGTTTTTTGTTGAGTTATATGTCTAATAATAATTTTGGGTGGTCTGAATCCGAACCAATTCATGGTACATAGCAGACCTTGTAGGCACGTGAGCTCACCCTGGGCTGGGATGGGCTGGGGTGGACTGGGGATGTTTTAATGCGGAGTAACTGAGTAAGATCGTCTATCTGCAGCCTGGCAATATGAAGGCTCAGCTGGTGTGGCCTTCTTTATAGCCTCCAAATTGTTCAGATTCTCCAGTAGGCCGCTCGCTTGTTTCTCTGGCACTTTTCATTCTACCGACCTTAATATGATTCTCATAATATAAACACCATTGCTTTTAAGTAATTATATTCCTTCCAAGAACTGTAAATTTTGAGCAGAACAATATGATCCCACAGTTTCCTGGTGGAAGTTCTTTCTTAATTACATCTGCTAGAAGATTGAGTTCCCCCGGGAAAGCATAGCAGAAATTAATATACAATAATCTCTCATCCGAACACTTGGACTTACCAGACGCAAATATCATTTCAGCATTGTTCCATATTTATTTAATGCTTTTGCACAAAGAGCATCGAGTACTTCCGGTGCTTCCAATACATTAATTCTTCAACTGTTGAGAGGTCTATAAAATAAACATCTAGGATATTCTTGTTTCCCAAATTTTATCTCAACTTTTGGGAATCTGTGTAATAGATGACTGAGATATGTATTTATCTCTCTCCTTATTAGAATATTTTCTATAACTATCGACTTCATCTAAGTAAAAAGATAAAGTAAATGTGAAATGAGAAAAAGATTCTATAAAATAGAATTTCATGAAATCATCAATTACGAGATTTGTAAGTGAGAACAACATCTGCAGGGCTAGTTTGCCAAATTCCAGTGCCACATTATCAACGACATCCATTTCATAATTGTCCCTAGCGTATAAGTACAACCGTAAACATATTCCTAGGGCTGTTCCTCCGGATTTGCTAGCACTTAGCATGGCTGAAGTTTTAGAGATGGAGTTGATCGGTAAAGAGTAAAGACACCATTTCACTCCTTGGATTATATGAAAATTCGCTTTGGAAAATATTGGATCAATGACATACTCGATTCCATCTACCCTAAATGAAGTTTCTGCAGTGTTAATTTTTTGCAAGAACAGCGTTCCAAGCCTCATCAAGAGAAGATAGTTTCGCTAGAAGCTCGGTCGGTAGCATATACCGGACAGATAATCAATTCAGCTATTTTTGTCCCCTACTGATCTATCCCTCAATATTCCTCGATTGTTCCGATTCCTTCCGCACTGTGAGAACCAGTTCACAAAATATCTCCGGGTGGCTGTGTGTGGAACATGATTTTTAGCACGGTGCAATTGGTGCTGCTATTTAATGAAGTTCCGGTACTTTTTCTGCAAATAATTTCTACAGGATGCCTCCTCCCAGGAATCTGGAAAATTGGAGCAGAACTATTTTAATTATGGAACTTCTCCGCATCAAGAGGTGTGCTCCAGGTAAGGGACTTGAGATTGGATCAACACTTGATAAAATCCTTTAGTATACTATTCCATGTAGAATATCAGTGGCAAACGTTATATCATGTGCCTCATTCACCATCATTAGGCTGTAACCTCCGTGACTGGTGCACTTAGGAATTCACGTGACAACACCCCATTCAGTCATGTTATATATAGTCAGGTAATTATAGATTCTAAGGCAGCTCACTAGACTTGTTATCCCGATCCTCAATAAACACATTGAAATCATCAGATGTTTGGTTTTTATTTTTAATGTTGCCCTTCCTACTTGATGCTCCTCCCAAGTCGCCGGGCGTCTCAACACAACTTTCGTGACTACAACCCTTCATAGCCACTGCAAATCTCTTTTTCTGATTATAAGCTCCTGCTCATATTATCAACCTCGCATGTGAACGAGAATTAAAACTAAGGGAAATACAGAAAACTGAATTTTCTGTAATATCTTCTACTTCACTCATTAACTGAAGTTCAACATAGCTTTACACGTGAAAAAAATATAGCCTTTAAGAAGAAATATGTAAAGGAGAGATTTGAGGGTGTGATGATCAATGAGAATCAGTTTTGATCTTTGACTGAGGTTAATGACATCTGTTCTGATTTCTTTTCCATATTAACTTGCTCTTGATTTACTTCCATCTTTTCCATATTGACTTGCTGCATCTTCTGTGATTTATTTCCTTCTTTTTCATATTGCCTTGTTACATCTGATCTTGTGATGATAATGATCTGCCCTTCCTTTTCAGTCTTCGTTTTAAATTTGTTTGACGAATCTTGGTCTTTAACAGCATGATCGCTTCTGTACAATATCGTACACTTAAATCTTTGTAGCATAGATATTCTGCTCGGATGAATATTGGTCAACATGAGAGGCATTGAGAATTTCACTGAAGCTGCCGTGAATATTCTGAGGCGCTCTGAAGGCACAGCGTAAAACTCTCAAACTGGAAACTGAATCTGGTCCTTCTTGTAAAATCCCATAAATCTAGAGTGTGTTAAAACTTTCAATTCAAGATCAATAATCCTTGAAACGAGCAGAAACTAGCTAGACTGTTACTAAATTCTCATGTTTAGGGGTTTCTCATCAATTCATATACCTTTTAAGTAATATGAATAAAATTGGGAAAATATTTTTGGACCCTAATTTGATAGATTATGTTTTAAATTAGATGATTTTTTATAATGAGAGCAGAAAATCCTGAATTCGTAGAACCACGACCACCCACTTTCACAAACTGATAGGAACTATTAGGGCTTCCAAATAGATCCTGTAGTCTACAAAGTAATACTGTGAACAGTGTCTATCATGAAAAACTTCATCTTCACACAGTTCAGAACATTGTGATGTTTAAAATGGGCACTTTTCAAACTGGTTTATCTGACTAACGGAAAACGTAATAGAATTACATTAGGGTACAATTTGATAAAGAACTTATGCCAAATAAGCATACAATTACAATCAATTCAGTGCATAAGAATTTCTAATTCCTAAACTCCATCTAGCAGTTCAAAATAGTTAATAGAGATGAAATTAAATCATCATTGAATTCTACATCCTCCAGAATCTTGTCCACGACGAACATTGCCATAGGCTGTCAGTTCAATAAGGTCCATGTCACGATCTGTGTTTAGTGAAAGCAATTCACAAATTAGAAATTTCTGTTGGATTATTTCCAGCAAGGACTATGTATTATCATCTAAGACTAGGAAAAACCTGCAACCCGACAATAAGAGCTTTTCTGAATCAGCTCAGCTCTGGATAATTCAGTCCGATTGCCCTTTGATCTATTTACTGTTGCCTGTAGTAAGTGAGACAAAAAAGGTAAAAATCAATCTTCTTTTCTCTAATATGAGGTCTACTCCTTCCTTAAACTTTCAGTGGCTTCAAACATATTAATAGTTTACAGTCTCCTAATAAATAAATCATCTTTCAAAAATGTTTAAAACAGAGCTAGAACTCTGTAATTTTATGATGTGTAACATTAAATAGTAACATTAGGACAAACATACTTAATGAGGAAAAAAAAATTATATTGCAATGTTCGCTGTTGTGGAAAATAATTTACATGTTATAGAGCAGAATGTAATAACGAAAAAATCAGAAATTTAATGAAAGGAATAAGTTAAATGTCAAGATCACTGAAAAATAAAGAAACAAAGAATATACCTGTAAGACCTGACAGTTTTCCAGTGTGCTTTGCCCCCCCTGAAATAATATTTACTAACATCAAGTATAAGCATATAATGCAACCACAAATACAAATAAAGATTCAAAATTCACTAGGTTAAAAAGAGGGAACAAAAAGTAGACAGGATTTGATGCTAGAGCAACATGGCAAATGCCAAGAACTGAACTTCCTGAAGGAGAAAACAACACCTATGACAATTCTGTGCAAACAGATATTTAATTAAACAAACAATCTAACTAAAAGTCCAGATGTAGACAATGTAACAAGTATATCAAATATAGCATATCAGTATCTGCCTCAAAAAGAAGATAACAAAATAAAATTCACTTCCTTTTAGCCTTTTCTAAAGGAAAATTGCTAAAGCCTAAAGATTCCCACTACCAAATCAAATACATATCAACACGATCAACCAAACTAGAAATTTACAGCATGTACAAACATGCTATGCATACAAGAATAAATTAGTCAATAGTGAAGGAAACAGAAAATCGATTTACAAATAATTATTAAGTTTATATATTCTATCTTAATCCTTCCCTTCCACCCAAAATTCCACATCAAGGTTTTAAACTTTCATTTCCTTCTTATGTCTTCACGCATAGTGAAGCATTCAAGTTCATTTTACGTGCTCCACATTATTTTTCTTCCCCTATTAGGATATCAATCCTCTCATGATTTTTTGCGTTAATGAGGGTCTAGAATTTAGAGCACATAAGTACCATCAACTTGATAGTCACCCTATCCCTAGTACATTTCACCAATGAGAGTACCAGACCTTTGCTAGTTCATTCTCTTCTTTCCAACATGGTTCCTAATCCTAAGAATTCAAGGACTCAGATGAAGTCTTGCAGAGGGAAACAGTCCAGTACATTTAGGTCCCTTTATTTATTTATTTATTACTATTATTTTTTTCATTAGCTTGAGTATAATGTCTTACAAGACATCAAGTATGCAGGCCCAAAAACATTTGTAAAATTTTGCATCAATGATGCCCTAAAGCTAAAATCTTCTGCAAGCCGCATTAACTTCCAGACCGATAGACCAAAGGATGCATTTTAAAATATACACCAATCAACAACTGGGATTTGGTATGCCATGTTTTAGCCTTAGTTGATTTCGTTAAGGTATAGCATTTGAATTGACATATTTCAATTTTCTCTTCCTTAGATTCATAGTCACTCGGCTCATATAAATTTTTTAAAACAAACAACACCCTCCCTGCTCCAATCATTATCGTCAACTTCTTCCATCATCTAAATGAAGCTTAAAAACTTATCAGAGGCGAACACTAAAGCACCAGTAACAGTGCCCTAACAGAAATAATCTCATTTTGGTTAAAAATCACATTTTTAAGCTGACAATAAAGCAACCCACTTCACAAAAACTCAAACACAAACCAAACAATCAATACCCACATCCAAAAAACATTGTTTTAAAAAAAAAAGGAAAAAGAGTGTACCTTGGAGTAAGGGACAATGTGATCATAATCATGACACAAGCAACCGGGACACCCAACAAGCTTTCTGAATACAATGTTACCAAGCGGGTCTCTACGCCAGCGATCCGGGTCTCGTCCTTTGACCTTCTCAGCCTTTTCCCAGCACTGCTGCTTCACGCTGTAAGGAAAACTTCTGGTATTGGCGGTTGAATCGGGAGAGGAAATATGAAAGCCCTTAAAGAAAGTCTCTGTTCCTTCTTCTGTCAGCAGTTCACGCTCCAAAACAGAGGCCGAGGGCGTTGCGGTTTGGGATCTTCTTCTCGGCGAAGAAGGAGAAGATGGCCTCGTCGTCGCCCCTGTTCTTCTACTCGGATCTTTGTTTGGTCTCATTTTTTTCAAAATTTTCATTCCATCTTCAAGGGATAAAGTTAGATAAACGAGATAGATTAGATATTTGGGGAAAATTGAAAAAGTGGACAGAATTAGGGAGTTTAAATGAAATTTAGATATATTTTAAAAAATTTTCATATTATATATACTTTGTTAAGAAAATAACTAAAATACCCTTATATAATTCAATTTAGAAAATAAAGAAAGAAGTGAACGAAAAAAAGAAACCAATCACTCATTTCCTTTCTTTCTGTATTATTCGAAACAATCTTCAACAGCTGAAATTGAACAACAAGATAAAATTTTTTTTTTATAATCTTCCTCTAAATGGCATGAAAATTTTAGTAAGTTATAATATTTTCGTTATTTATTATTTTGGTAACTGTGAACCATATTATGTAGCTTAAAATATGGATATATATGTGAACTAAGATTAGAGATAGTACGATTTTTGTCAAAATTTACCGAAAATTGTCAATCGTTTTGAGAAAATCTAGTATTACAGTCGACAGGGAAGAAGACGAGATTTATCGAGCGTCATCACTCGATGCATCGGATAGACTCTTGACATGTAGGATGGTCATGTCGAGTGTCGAGGGGTTGTGTCGAGTCTACGGTCGAGTGTCGAGTTTGTGCGTCGAGTGGAGTGTCGAACGTGTCGGTTGTTGAATGTAAATTTTCTCGAGTTTGTATGTCAAGTATATGTGTCGCTTAGTTGAGCGTCGATCGTCGTGCGTCGGTGTCGAGTTTGTAGCGTGTTGAGCATTTAGCGTCGAGTTTCATCGAGCGTTTAGGCAGAAATGTCGTTTTTGTGACTTTTGTAAGAAATTTGGTAATGATTTTTTGTCCACAGACTTTATATTAGATGTCTCTATCATGTAGGAAATAGAAACTTTACATATACTTATTCTATACAATGGTTGTTGGACTATACAAGAGAATAGTGATTATTTGTACACCGGTGTGAGGGCGAAGCCATTGATAATTCGTAGGTGTGCTACCTATAATGAGCTGGTTGACTGTATTAGTACTAAACTATGTTAGGATCTTCGTAAACATAACATGAGTTTAAAGGTTCAATTTGCTTTTAAGGGTGTTTCGCCAATGCCGACTCTTATTGATATTGATAAAGATGTTTGTTTTTTTATACAATATTGTTTGGAGGATTAAAAGTCATATACACCATTAATTGTCAAAGTTGAAGATAGAGAGAAGCAAAGACAGAGGTCAGGATCCGATGCAGTACATAGGTGACAAAGATCTTCTCATCCCTCTTTGTTTCGCTAAGCAAATGGAAGCAACTAATTAAGTGAGTCCACTCCTGTTTGTGCAAAACCACAATTAAATGATGATGTTGGCATTGAGTTTGAGCATTATTCAGGGTATGCAGGGCATGAGTCAGTTGGGGTGTTAGTTGAAAACGAAGAAGGGGTGCCCCCGTCGATGCCATCGAGATTAGTACGTCATCTCGATAGCATTAGAGAGTTTGAGAGTTTAGATAATATTGATGTTAATGATGACGATGGTGGTGATGAAGATTATGAAGAATATGATGATGGTAGTGATGATGTTAGTGAGCATGTTGACGATGAGAATGATGATTGCACTTACTTAATTGAGAATGATGTTGAGGGTTTGGATGATTTCATTGTTGATGGCTAGGATATAGACGGTTCACATTTTAATAATAATGAACAGACGGAGATCTTCAATGATGTGAACCAGGATGTGCCGTTTACCAATCTGTCTCTAATTCACTCCGCACGTACTCCTCCACTATACGGACATCAACAAGATCCGATGTCGAATAATGAGTCGAGAATGGATGCAAATTGTAGACATGAAGAAGCTAATTTGGGCTCTAAAAATGACAGCTGTTGGGCTAACACATTTAGGTGGATGCCGCCTATAGTGCATTCATCATCCGCATATGGCGATGATGCTTCATTGTTTGTAGTTAATGGGATTGAGGTTGGGGTTGGACAGATGTTTAACAACAAAACGAAGCTTTGTGAGAAGTTATCGAATTTGGCATTAAGACGTAACTTTCAATTCAAGGTGGGGAACTCCAATGCAACAAGGTTTGAGGTTGTCTGCCGTGCTGAATCTTGTAAATAGTGTTTAGCTTCCACAAAGGCAGCGTATTCACATTTCTTCTAAGTGAAAAAGTATAAGAACCATCACACATGCTCTGGAGCCGGACTTCACCCAAATCACAAACAGGCAACTGCACATGTCATTGGCAAATATATTAAGAGCAAATTCGTTGAGACATCTATAATATATCGTTCGAAGGATATTATGTCTGATGTTCAGGATTCATTGGGTGTTAATATCACATACAAGAAGGCATGGAAGGCAAAGGAGGCAGCTTTGTAAGAACTTCACGGATCTCATGAGGAATCATTCACATTACTCCCCTAGTGCATGTACATGATTGAGAAAGTAAACCTGGGGACCAAAACGTCTTTAGAAATTGATGACAACCACCATTTTAGATATTTTTTTATAAGTATGGGGGTCTTTATTGCTGGATCTGCATCATTAATTAGTCTAGTTATCACAGTTGATAGTTCTTTTTTAAAAGGGAAATATAGATGTACAATGTTTTTGGCTTCTTGTATGGATGAAAATAAACAAATATTCCCCTTAGCATTTGGAGTTGGGCATTCTGAAAATGATTACTCGTGAAACTGGTTCATGAGACAGTTTGCATGATCATGTTGTACAAAATGTCTAAGATCTTGTTTTCATTTCTGACCGTCATCGTAGCATTGAACGAGCTATTATAGCAGTTTTTTCTCATGCACTGTATGGATTGTGCACTCATCATCTTAAGGGTAACTTGAAGGCCACATTCAAGGACAAGACTTTGTTGGATATATACTCCCGAGCTGCAAGAATATATCACTGTGCTGATTTAAACTATCATATGCGATAAATTGAATTGTATATTCCAGCAGCAGCAACTTATCTTCGAGAGATTGGAGTCGAAAAATGGGCACGTTCACAGTTTCATGGCCGACGGTATAACATCATGACAACAAATATAGCTGAGTTGATGAACAGCTACTTGCGACATCATCGATTCCTTTCGGTGACATTGTTAGCAGATTATTACCTGGCGAACTTGCAGCAATGGTTCTATAAGTGTCGACAGTTATTCGCTAACTCAGAAGTACATCTTTCATCGTGGGCTAACAAGTTGATGGAGGAGCATTTAAAGGAGGGCAAACGTATGAGTGTTAGCGGTATCTCTCTTACTATATATGAGTAAGAGGCAACGACCGTGTTAGCATGTTGACATGCATGCTCAGACATGCACGTGTCGGGTGTTTGATCTTGACCAGCTTCTGTGTGCACATGTATTAGCCGTTTGCAAACGTATGAACCTACTGACGTGCCATGATTATTGTGCCCATCGGTATACGACTGAAACATTGCTACATTCATATGCTCTGCTAGTTGTTCCTGTTGGAGTTAGTGACGATTGGATGGTTTCTGAGGAGATACGCAGCAAAATGGTTCTACCGTCAGTCATGAGGAGACCAGCCGGTCGTCTTTGGAGGAATCGAATCCCTTCCGTCGATGAGTCTAGCTCGTCTCAAACTTGCGGGCGATGTGGAAGTTCCGGACACAATCGTCAAACTTGCCGAAACCCAGTTCCATTTCATGATAGGGGATGATGTCTACCGCCATGGTTTTTTTTTTGCCTATGTATTATTTTATTCCATTAGAGACTAGTTCAAATAAATAACTTTTATTTATGTGATTTTGTCTATGTATACAACATTCATGTATGTACTTCGTTATTACACGTAACATTTATGTATTAAATGCAAATTTATGGGCTTTGTCATTGAACTAAATATTCGTGTATGAGATTCTCCTTGTTGTGCTTTGTCACGGTACAAATATTCATAGAAAATATGTGCTACTATAAAAAATGTCACTATACAAAAATGTGTAAATATCCACAAACTATATATCCAAAAAAATGTGTAGCTATACAAAATATATACATGACATGAAATCAAGAAGGAGTCGTGCTGGGCTGCTGCTCAACATCAGATGTCCCTGTGGTGGTAGCAATATCGACTCAGACAACATCGACAGTCCCGGTGGTGGCTGTAACATCGGAAGGCAGAACATCGACAGGTAATTTATCGTCCGTAACTTAGACAGGCACCACATCGATAGGCACTGTGATGGCTGCAACCTCGGTTGGCACTACGACGGTGGAAATGACCTCCTTTGCCTGTGGATGAACTTGATGGGCCCAAAGCTGTACCGCCATTCTTTACCGCTGTCGTTCATCCATGAACACCTTAATGGCTGTCAATGGAACGCCGCCCGCTGAGAACTCCATGTACGTCAAACAGTACACGCTGCATGCTCCACCCCCAGCCTCCTACTGTGGCACCTCGGTTTCATCCTCGATGCATTTAATGTCGAATGGGGTTGCGGGGTAGTCAAGAAGACCGTAAACATCCATTGATATCATACGGGTATCAACTCTGCCAGGCATTGGACTACATCTTTGACCGTGTCGGTGGAACTATGCGCCAAACAGGAGTTATATATGATTACGACACGACGATTTAAATCCACCTCGGCTGCCACCCAATTATTGTCTTCGATGTTAACAGGGACAAGTAGCTGAGATGGAAATTGAGCACACGAAAATCGAGATCAACATTTGAAATAAAACGACACATACAAACGCTTTCAATATAAATGTATTCACCCTGTCCACATCGGCCCATTATCATCCAATGAGGGGTATCTCCCCGAGGGGAAACTGAACCATATCGGCCTCATTCACCCAATCAATGTTATCCAGTTTGTCTGAGTATTGCGCCCACAACGACTTCACTTTTAACTGTAATATCATCAGTTCGGTTAGCACATTAAAGGAACCATAAATCAACTATAAATTGAAATGTTTATCAAATACCTACCCAAAAAGTGGTGTCTAGAAAAGCAGACCTCCGGACAGTAGTTGTGCCTATACCGCGAGCTCTACATTGTAACGTCCACAAATAGCTATCCACGTGCTGCATATAGTAGTAGTAGTGAGGGAAATTTCCAAATATATATTGCAATATTGGATGCGACGAGAAGGAGTTAAACAAACCTCTGATGCAAGCCATTCTGACGGCGTAATCAACGTCTTGAAGAACTCATGATCAGCGATGCAGACGCCCAAATCAATATCACCCTCCTCGACCTCCAGCCATTTGTCGAAGGCGATGCAAACAGTAGCTGGTGGGGAAGCACGTGGGTTAAATAGTGGAACCTGAATGCACACGATGCCACGGCTGTCTGAATCCTGTGTCGCGGTCTCGCCAGGATGTGCAGTGGGCTCCTGGGGGGGGAGGGGCGCTGAAGCTCATCGGCTAAGGGGCCGCTGGCTGTACATGCGGATCATCACGGCCTTTCTCCCGTGGCTCAACCCTGCCCTCTGCCTACCCGACAGACTGACAAATGGGCTCAGTTTATGCTTTCCCGAACACAGAGGCGACCTTGGAGTGAAACGAAGCCGATGGAAGGAGCATCAGCAGCAGGAACACTCGTGTCCACGGGTTCAGGTTTAGTTGGCTTCTGACGGTTCCCGTCATCGCCCGAACCTCTATCCGAATCTTGTATTAAAGAAAACCATAATGTTAGGTTAAACGGTGTGACATCATGGAAATCACAAATATGTTTATTAACTTATACAACGTACCGTGGTAGCGTATCTGAAATGGTCACCCAGCAGGACAACAGTGTCACGTAGACGAACTATCTCCTCCCACATGTCCTTGTTCTTCGCACGTAACAATGTCATCTCTTCTCCGAGTCTCGCAAGCTCACATAAAACTGTTATTTCGAACCCATCATGGATCAGCTGCGCCTATTTATCATTAATAACGATCACCTTCATAAACCAACCAAGAAGTAATGTAAACGGTTAAGTATACGAATGTAAATTCTTATTACATACCTTCGAGGTTGGAGGGACATCTTGTACGGGAGGGAAAACGTAATGGTAAGTGGTCGCACAACCCGACGGAGGAATCGAATCTCCTGCAGACGAGACTATGTCTAGCGGGATGAGTTCCGGATGGATCCTCATGACTGTGACTCTTGTATGCTGGACGTGTAGAACAAATAGGAGAAGAAAGCGACGGAGATCGCATACAGACATCACCTGTATGACTGGATGTGTCTCTAACTAGCCCCACATCAGGTCTAATAGGGGAACTCTGACCAGCAGGAGGTGGAGCTGATGGATCCTCTGTCAAAAGTGGCTCAATCCTCTCATCAGGCAATAATAGAGCATCCACAGATGTTGCCCAGGCTACATGTGCACCTCTCTAGATGCCAACTACTTCAGCGAGCCTACTATACCAATGTGTCCTCTGCTCTACCTCAGATGGCTCCAAAACGATGAGTGGACGAGCATGCGTCAACAAATAATACATCAAATCAAACAGTGATTCGCTGTGACCAAAAACAAGAAAAGTTTATAAGATAGGGGAACCTTACATACCTGCCTCCTAACTAGCAGGACATCACGTTTGATGATGTCCTCCGATGAGGTCTTCTTTATCTTCCACTTCAACAAGCACGGTATCCTCCCCTCAAAGTCCTTGCCCACTCGCCCATATGTCACGCCAATGCATGGCATGGTCTCGTACAACCAAACCTTAGTAACATAAAGGTTATTTAATGACACTATGTATTTAAATTTGTACGCTAAAGCAAATAATAAACAAACACATCAACACACTTGTTTTGTAGTATGTACCTGAATAGCGTAGGGGCACATTTCTAAGTTATATCTCTCTACCTGCTTCCTCTTGGCTTAGGCTCGCTTCTTATACTTTTCTAACCTCCATTCCAAAGGGTTTTTCATTCCTTTAACTGTCTTATCAAAAGACACAGAACCCCATGGATAATTGTTAAAATTATCCAGTGTGTTGACAAAATTCAACCACACACGGGAGACAAGTCAGCGTCGGTCCCGTGCCATGAAAAAATGCTTCAACATGTAGTACAAGGTCAGCTTCACAACATCCTCGTCTGGCATAGCTGACACATTTAATTTATCAAGTCTCCCATAGAAATCCTTGAGCTCCATGTCCTCGCCCTCAAAGTACGTATCCAACAAAGGGCATGATTCGAGACAGTCGGTATTGGTGGCACAGTGGAAGCAAATCTCAATCCGGTAACCAAACCAAACTCGTGGGCAGAAAAACGAATTAGTCTTACGGAAAAAAAGGAAAAAAAAAAAACATAAGATGCCGATAATGTAACAAAAAAAACTAAATATCAGATGCTCAAAAATAAAATTTTTTAACTACATTGTAGTTCAAAACCATATTTTTACATTCAATAAGGAACCACATCTCTTCATCATACCTTACTGTGCTAACCTCCTACAAAAGCACATTGTGTACCAACTGAGATAGAAAGGACAACTCTCGAATGTCTAGGAGAAACCCAAAACATGTATTACGAAACATGTCTTTTTGCTTCTCACTCAACTTCACACGAATCCATTCTATACAGTCCAAGCCTGCCAAGTTTGTGATCACCGCATGGTAGTGCTCATCATACGGCGCCTTCAGGGTGAAGGACAGCTAAAATTCATTTGCCATTTGCTTTAACCTGCAAAAACAAGTCCATTATAGTTAAATATGATGCAAAAAGAGAAAAAAACAATGCTAAAACAAGCAAACTGTTAAAACGCTCGACACACTCGACAAAATTAGACAAAAAGCAACGCACTCGATAAAGCTCGACAATATAAACCGACGAAACTCCTGTCAGATTCTAACTGACATACGCTAGTCCTGACATCCAACAATACGACTATGTTGGATGTCGGATGCAGAATCTGACATTGTAAACTATTCGGCTGATGTATCCGATACTTGACACAATTGCCTTAACTTTCATCTGATATGTCGAGTGTCAGATACATGGTTTGAGACATTGATATGTCGGTTTCTATGAAACCGATACTCGACGTATTCAAAAATTTACTGATGTCGAGTGTCGGTTCGTACATCAGGCACAACACGACAGGTCAGTATCGAGAGAAAACCAACACTCACCATCGTCTACCTCGCAACGAAAATCGTCGGTTTTCACAGTTTCTATAACATCAAACCACAAAAACCGCCTAATAACACTACAGTTATCCCCACAAACACAGAATAAGTTCACAAATTCATCAGAAACTCAAATCCCTAATTCAAATTCTCTAAAAACTAACCCTAATCAAACGAAACAGAAAACAACAAAAAAAATTACAAAAACTACAAAAAGACCGACGAATAAACTTACCAGAGTGTCAATTCTTGCTTCTCTCTGCGTTGTCTTGCTTGTAGCTCATGTCGGTTTGCGTTTTGAGCAGTGTTAATGGGTTTCAAAAATATATGTCTGAAGAGAGAAATATAGGCTTTAGGAATAAATTGAATACATAAGGGTATTTTAGTCTTATTGTTAAGAAAGTGTCTATGGCATAAAAAATTTTCATGTTGTGTCTATGTTTCATTTAAGTCCCCTATTTCTGTCCATTTTTTTAATTTTTCCTAGATATTTTTCTCTCTATTTTTTTTAATAGTTCTTCAAAATATTAAAATCATATTATATTATTTTATTTAGTATTTTCTTATATGTAATTTTTCTGGATTCTTGACATTAAAAAAATGGTGCATCATCAAAGATTTTACATTTTTTTTCTTATAGCATCAAATTCAATACAGTTAAATAAGCTGGAAAAAGAAATAACAATCTTTTTATTATTTCAATAATAATTATAGATACAACCAACTTCTATAATTACTTTCATACAAATTGATGTTATACAATATAATTAGATTACACATCATAATTGTAATCTTTAATCTATTATACATTTTTATCATCCTATTCTATACCATGTTATGTACATCTAGATTAGGAAAATTACAAAAGTAAATATAGTAAATTTTTGTGCATTAAATAAATATAATAATAAATTAAATTCTGATAACACATGTGAAATAGAATTTGTCAAATTAAAGAAATACGAGGATAAGCTTCAAATTTGAAACATATATCCAATATTTATATTAATTAGTTGTTAACAAATATTCTCATAACTTGATTGCATTGGCATCATTTCAATAGCATACGATTAATTTAAACTCGTTTTGATGATTATTTGATCAGGACATTGTCCAAAACAACTAGACAAAGAAAATATTTTACATATAATATAAGATATCATTTTTAATTTCCTTTTTCTCATCTGTGAATAAGGTTTTTATATATGATATGGCTTGTAAGTCCAAATAAAATCATAGAATAATAGGAAATTAGCAAACTAATTATTATTCTCTAACAAGAGTCTAGAGTTTAGCTTGTATACATGATTTTAAATATGATATTAATACGTAATCAATAAAAGTATTGTTATTTGTATCATAAGATAACATATCATTTCAAATGGTAAGGCAACATATCATTTCAAATGGTGAGGCTATTTGAGACTATCTACACTTAAAAGAAATGCTCTAAATACCTATTATATTTTAAAAAGATATAATTTAAAAATACCCTTTATCAATGGATATAATTTAATACAATTAAATAAAATTACATTACTCTTTACATCCATCTTAATTTGATTACTAATATTTTTTCCTATTAGAGGCAAAAGAAAGTAAATCTAAAGAATTTTACTACACTAGGACATTTACAAAATTTGTATATAAAAGATTGATATGATATAACTCATTTAATACTATATTACTCATAGCAATTATTATTTTAGTTTTATATATTCATATTTTCATTCACTTAATGTTACATTAAATTTGTATATAAATTTTATAAGTTGAGTAAAATCTAAATCATAAAGAAGAAAAAAAGTATTATTTAGAATGATTATAGAAATAGAAAAGTATGTATCTTTTTTTTATATATAATTTTAAAACATCTTAAGCATACATGATTATGCAAGAAGTTGATAAATAAAATTAAAAAAAAAAAGTCATGTCTACCATAAAGGGTGAGGTTATTTGCATTCTTTTTTTTATTATACACTTTTTTTTTCAAAAGATTTATTACCATGATATTCATAAAGTAACTCACTATTAAGTACGATTAAAATTGGCCAAGAATTTTTTATATTTTTTAATTTTTACTTTGCTCCTATCTCTTTATCTAATAAAAAAATGGTAAAACCTATTTGTTTATTTCTACTAGGAAAGTTTTTAGGTACAAATAGTCTCACCTATTTAAAATAATTCTTATAAACTTGATATACTTTGATTTTTTTTTTTACGCACACCTAATTCTTGAATACAAAAATCATTAAGGTGAATAGATGATAATGATAAATGAAACTTTTTTAAATATGAACAAGTTGAGTGATTGGAGTCAATAAGAAATAATTATAGTTTCCTACTCCTATATTACGGAACGGTGGGTCTATAAAAACCGCTAAAAGTACTCTCCACACCCTCGCTTTTAAATACGTCTCAATTTTATTCTTATTTTTAAACTAAATTGCTTAAATAATTATATTTATAATTCTATAAATAAATTATATAGCTAATAAAAATTAATATTTATTCATAACTATATGAGAATATTTATTATACAATTATGTCGCTCATAAAAATTAATATTATTTCATAATTATATGAGAATATTTATTCTAAAAATTAGATAAGTATTAATAATAACTTTGTTTTGTCTTTTTTTTTTTTGCATTTTTCTCCTCTTTTTTGATAAGACTGAGAATGGATTTTTATTTTGTGATTTACAACGAATAACTACCCGTGAACTTTTATAACTATTTATTTAAATTTTTATTAAAAATACTTATACTAAATTATTAATTATTTTAAAAAATATATATTTCTGTAATATGTATTCTATTCTATTTTGAATTAATACAAAATTTTTAATAATAAAGTCAGAGAACAATTTCATCAATGTATTGATTTTGTTGATATACATACCATAAAACTTGACAATGACTAATAGCAAGGGGGTGTGTGATATTTTAGAAACCTAACGTTGTTGTAAGAGATTTTAAAAAACCTCATAATGTTGCTCTTTTTGTTAAATACCAAGATTGCCCTCCATCAAACTAAATCGAAAGTTAAAATTATGGACTGACTTATTAGTTTTAAGTTTAACTATTTTTCACTGTATTTAAGCCAAATTTAGAAGTCTTTGTTGACTTCTACAAGCAATCCAAAAACCAAATGCTCTGCCATTTCTCTTCATTTTTGGATTCTCTTCATTTGCAACCTTATTTAAATGCTTTACCCCTCTATGTTTTGGATTCTCTTCATTTGCAACCTTATAGTTTGCTAATTTATTTTTCTATGATTTTACAACATTTCAAACTATATTTGCCTTAATTAGTTCATCACACAACTAAAGACAACAATTAACGCAGCAAGGAGGCAACAAGAAAGACGTCTGCAGTTTCCCAAAATTTCTTAAAAAGAGGCACTAAAATTTGATTTTATACTCTGTCTCCTAAAAAAAGGTCAAAGCAATTTTTTTCTCCTTTGACTTGGAATTTGCAACAATTTCTATGTCTATTAACAACAAAATTCAAGAACAGTTCATTCCAAAATCTATTGTCCTATGTGAAGGCTACTCATTAATGAAGTTGTGCCAAATCTATGCAACTCAAACATATGTCAGATACTTGTAGTTGATGTGCACATTATGTGCAACAAAGTACCTTTCGTCCCAGCTGAGGTTTTTCACTACTCTGCTCATCCCATCTGTTGTTATTGCTAATATGTGGTACTCACTACTCAACATGCCACATATGTCAACTGATCACTGCCATACAAGTGTAAATAGAATTAGTTACAAACAAATGTAATTAGTTAGAATTTTCAAATGGCATCTGATTATTGGTCTGTAAAAGTTTCCATATATACAGTTAACGAAAGATGAAAATCATCTTGAGCTGCAAAATTTTGTAAATTGAGTTTTCTCTCTTTTTCTCGCTGCTATGAGTTGTAAAACTGAATCATAGTCTTTATGCTACTATAAGAAGGATTAACTAAGCAAGAATTCAGAAACATATTTTCACGTAATTATAATAACTATAGTAAAATTACTGGATCTATTACAAACAATTTTTTACTAACAATCTAATCTTAAGTCTTATTTATCTTCATTCTTTTCATGATTACCCTTTACAACCAAATCATCTATGCTTACTTAAGTCTGAATTTCAAACTTCAAACTTGTCTTGCTCTCTTATGGAAATGTATGTGCCCATTACTCCTACTGAAATAGCCATAACCATAATCCTTACCATGATCACAACTTCAAAACCCCATTGTTGATAAGTTCTTGAAATCTTCAAGTCGCATAGGCATGGCAGCATAATGGAAACATTGACATTGAGAATGGCTCCAAGAAGTGCCATTGGTGACTCGAAAAATGGTAAAACCAGAATGGGAAAACCAGAACCACAATCACTATGCTGATCAATAATAATGTTCTTATGAATATGCAAATGAGCCTGATGTTGTAATAACTAAGCAATCGGCCTTAAATGGCATTTGCAACTGGTGTGATTATAAGGGCATATTTAGCAATTTGACACATTAATATGGTAAATATTGCTACTTTGGAGCTTAATTTTCTTATGGGACAATTTTGTGTCACTTGTGATAAAACATCTCGGCCAAACATTTAGTATCCAAGTAGAGCCATTGACATGTAACTGAAAGTACTAAGACCAAAGTTGATTAACAAAACCTATGAAGAAACAAAGTTTGAAGTTAATATTTGTCATGATGTATACTTCATGATGAAGCAGATATATGAGATAGAAGAAAACTAACATGTAGTTTTCTTGAAAAGTTGAATGATAGGCCTAGGTTTTAACTACCTATCTCGCGCATAAAAATACCCGAATGCCCTAAAAGTAGTAAAATATTAATCCGAGCACCCAATTAATAAAATAACCCAAAAAATAAAATAGCCCAAATATAACCTAAATGTTGCACGAAAATAGCAATAAAATAAATAAGCTAAAATTAAGCCTACAAGAACCACACTACATCACTTTAAATACAAGTTTAACTTAAAAAGAATTACCTTAGAGAATTGGTTTTTGTTTGTCATTGAAGAATATAAAGTTGAAAATACTGGATGAACACTATAACAGAAATAGAATAATAGAAAATTAAAGAACTAATTATTATTCTCTGACAAAAGTCTAAGGCTAAACTTAAAAAAATTAAGCTTGCATACATGATTTTAAGTATGATATTAATACGTAAACAATCAAAGTATTGTTATCTCGATCATAAGATAATATATCATTTAAATGTTAAGGTTATTTAAGACTATTTAAGCTTAAAAAAATGCTCTAAATACCTATTATATTTTAAAAAGATATAATTTAAAAATGTCTTTTTAGTCATTTAATCAATGGGTATAACTTATATAATTAAATAAATTATAATACTCTTTACGTCTCAAGAAAGTAAATCTAAAGAATAATGCTACACTAGCACACTCACAAAATTTATATACAAAATTAACATAACATAACTCATTCAATGCTATATCACTCATAACATTTATTATTTTAGTTTTTTTTCTATCAATATTTCCATTCACTTGATGCTACATCAACTTTTTATACAGACTTTATAAGTTTAACATCATTAAAATATATATCATAGAGAAGAAAAAAATACTATTTAGAAAGATTACATAAATAAAAAAGTATGTATTTTTTTAAAAAAAATTTAACATATTGATGGTTTTAAACATATATGATTTTGCAAGAAGTTGAAAAATAATTAAAAGAAAGTCATGTTTACCATAGAGGGTGAGGTTATTTATACCCTTTTTTTTTATTATACACAATTTTTTTTCAAAAGATATAATACAATGATACCCCTAAAGTAACTTACTATTACGTACAATTAAAAATGGCCAAGATTTTTTTTTTTAAATTTTACTTTGTACCTGTCTCTTTATCTCATAAAAAATATGGTAAACCTTTTTCTTTGTTTCTACTAAGAAAGTTTTTTGGTACAAATAATCTCACCCTAAAATAATTGTTATAAACTTTAGATACTTCAAATTATTTTTTCAAACATACCTAATTCTTGAATACAAAAAGCATTAAGGTGAATAGATGATAATGATAGGTGAAACTTTTTGAAATATGAACATGTTGTGTGGTTGGAATCAATAAGAAATAATTATTATTTCCTACTCCTATATTGTGGGAGGCTAGGTCTGTATAAACACTAAAGGAACTGTCCATACTACATCTCAATTTTATTTTTAATTTTTTTACTTTTAAATTAGAATGATTAAATAACCATGTTTATAATTCTAAAAATAAATTATATAACCAATAAAAGAGCAATAAATATGATCTCCCCAATAATCACAACTTCAAAACCCCATTTCTGATAAGTTCCTGAAATTTTCAAGTAGCATAGGCATGGTAGAACAATGGAAGCGCTAACATTGACAATGGCTCCAACAAGTGCATTAGTGACCCAAAAAATGGGAAGACCAAAGCCACGATCACTATGCTACTTAATAATAAGTTCTTATGAGGATGCAAATGAGTTTGATATTGAAGTAACTGGGCAATCAACTTTAAATGGCATTTGCAATTGGTGTGATTATAAGGGTGTATTTAGCAATTGGACACATTAATATGGTATATATTGCTACTTTAGAGCTCAATTTTCTTGTGGGAAGATTTAGTGTTGCTTATGATAAAACATCTTGGCCAAATATTGAGTATCCAAGTATAACCATTGACATGTAGTTGAAAGTACTAAGACCAAAGCTGATTAATAGAACTTGTGAAGAAACAAAGTTTGAAGTTAATATTTGTCATGATGTATAAGACTTCAAGCACAATTTTCACTTCAAAAAAATTACCTTAGAGAACTAGCTCGTATGTTTTATTGAAGAATATGAGGTTGGGAATCCTAGATGAGCACCATAGCAGAAGGCCTACAAGTTAAGAGCAGTAAGGATCCCATGTAGACTAACTAGATAACCTTTGCCAGAAAATCCAACCCCATCAATGGCACCAACTCATAAAATTGAGCCAATGATAATAATAGATGATAAAACCCCCACTAGCTGAAATATAAGAAAATAAACTCAAGCTTTTTAACCATATAGAAGGCAAAAATACTAATCCTGCAACCAAATTGAAAAAATGCTTTCCTCCAATGTCATGCCCTCCTACTTCAATGGCAACATTTGCAAATAGCTTGTGTAAATTATTACCTTCCGGTATCAAGAATCCTAGTGGAACTAAGTAAAGTTCAAGATTGATGAAGTGGATTGCGAAGGATAAAAGAAAACTAACATTTAGGCTACTTGATAGAGAAAATACTCTAAATTTTGATTAATGATAAAAGACTGATTGACAAGTCTAGAGTTCAACTCCTTGGAAAAAATAAAAATACCCAGCCCTTAAAGTATTAAAATATCAATTCCTAGCATCCAATAATATAATAATAACAATATAATCCAAAAATAAAGTATCCTAAATATAACTCAAATGTAGTACAAAAATAAATAAGCTAAAATTAAGCCTAAAAAATTGAACACCTGAGAACCAATTAAGCCTTAAGAAGTTGAACCCTCAAGAACCACGCTGCGTTTAAGATACATAACAACTGATATGATAATAATTCCTTTTTTGCCATATGCATATGAGCCAAGTTCTGGGTAAGTTTTGATTGATGAATTGGAGTCCATGCATCTTATCAAAAAATCTTGTATAGTAAGATAGAATTGCCAATGCTAGGAGAAGACCAAGGCTTAACCATCCATCTTGTGAAAGTGTACATTGGATTGTTATTAATCCAATTCTTGGAAATTGAAACAATATCATTAAAATTGAGGATACTTCAATAGATCTTATACATGCTTCAAGCTAGGCTAAAAAGGAAAAAAAAATGAAGATGGAAATATGAAAATTATACAAGAACTAACCTAATAGGGCATTAAGACCATTAAAACGAGTTTTTAGGGAGCTTTGTTCCTCCGATTGTGGAGGGAAGGAGATCCATTTGCTCTGCCATGGCTATTGTTACTTTCTTCTATGTCTTTTCTTGCACCTAAGATCAAGAAGTATCCTAAGAGAAAAATAAAATTAAATCAAACATAAAGCCATGTTAGTGAAATCAAAGTTGTGTAGAGCAAAAAATAAAATCAAGAAATAGAAAGATTCATACATAATTGATTAGTTGACCTTTACTTGCACATACTTCAATTTTGTTGTAAAGCAAAAAAAAAAAAAAAAAAGCTCTCTATTTATGGCAAAGGTAATGACAAAACTGGTCACTCCTATACCAAACCTGGAGGAAAATAATTATCAAAACTTGATGTTATCGATATTCCTAGGTATGTATAGTAACCAAAGAACTTATTATTTTGTGCGATGAAGTATTTAGGGAGTTTTGCTGGGTGGATTCAAATATTTGGATGATCATATATTTTTTTAATATTTATAATTAACTTATTATCGTTCTGTATATAGGCTCTTCACTTAAACATTTACTCGAGGAAGATTCACCTAGGTATCCTGGTGACATTGTGGTAAGTTCTAATTGGTTATTTATTTACTTATTATTATTTGTGTGAATGAGATGGTTTAATTATTTAAATCAATCCAACGCCCATAGATTTAGTAAATTACAATAAACCTTTAAATATTTTTCAAAAACCATAAAAAAGACTTTACTATCCTTTACGCAATCACTACCACTTGACTTTAATATCTAATGTTCAATCACAACATTCACCACTAAGCTCAACAAAAAATGAAGATGGAATTTTTTTTTTCTTTTCCTGGTTTTTTGTTTAATTCCTAACAAAAATTAGGAAAAATATGATAATGTTTTATTTAGCTCTCAAAGCTCCCAAACTTTATGTACCTCCCAAACTTTAGGCTTTCTTTTATTTTGTCATCTTTTATATGGTAATTTCTCTCCTTTTACAAGCAATAGTTAATTTTTATTTTTTTAAATTTGTTAAAATAAATTTTTGATAATGTTTTGTCCCATTTTTATATTATATATGTTTATCTTTTATTTTATTGTGTTATAATTTTATATATAAGTTGTTTTCAAATATTCGGTTTATATTTTTGAAAGGTACACAACGTTCTTTTAATTAGATTTTTTTTTTTTGAAAATTAGTAAGATTAACGAGGACCTGCAACTTTTATCAAAGATTTTTTAAACTTCCTTCAGCCCACCGAAAAAATAAAATTTTCCAGTTACGCCCACGATCTAATCAGCTTGGAGGTGTGAACATTATGTTTTACACGTTGATGATGTGATGATCCACAGTGAACATTATATATGAACATGAACGTCATCAGCAACTGTGCCGAGAAGTTTTTCTCCTAATGGAAGATAGTTTCCTGACTTTACCAGACAAATGGTTGGAGGTAAAATTAAGTCAATCCCACAATTAGAGCAACAATCCAAGAAAGCTACATAATGTTTACACCAGTGGCCCCTGCTCCTCCTGTACCAAGTCTCTGGTTCACATAACCCGTTTTCTTTTTTAGGATGAACTGATACATCAATGACATAATTTTTTTTTCATAACATTTAATTTGTGTGCTAAGAATATATGTAAATCTGTCTCATTTTAATTATCATCATTTATCTATTTTAATAATTATATTGAATTAATTATTTCCATGATTTTTAAAATGAAAAATATAAATTTTTAAAGAAGGATTAACACTGATTGGAATAATAAGGATTCCTATATCCATTAATATGTGTATCTTAGGACATAAAAATGGGATTTCGACAAAATTTTTGACGTAGAGAAACAGTATCAGAAATCTCCCGGTGGCCTCCCCGATTATTCCTTTTCCACTTTATCTTTAGTAAAGTGGGTTCGAAATTGCGAATAAAGTAATGAATCGTAAATTTCATTTACTTGTTATGGATATGCTAGCTGGGTAGAAGCCGCAAATGGGAATATGGGATTTCAAATTCAATATATTTGAATCTCGTTCATTTTCCTAAAGAACAGCGAAGCTAATATTAATTAATTATCTACAGAAAGTTTCACGGCAATTAAGGGGCAATAATTAAGATCTACAGTAAACCCCAAGAACAAGTCCGTTTATTTTTAATATATTTAAGTACATGTTATTGCAAAGTACGGCGTGACTCACACCTGGAAGCACTGCAGGGGAATCCGGTGGAAACTCCGCAGTTAAAAACAAAGCTTTTAAAAATAGTTTCCACATTTCCATGTCTTTGGAATTCCCTTCAAGATTGGTTGCATTAAATTCCTGGAAGTTGTCGTGAAGATGACCCTGAAGTTCCTGGCCCAACCGAACAAACAAAATTAGACGAAAGCAAGTAGTCACAATTTAATTAGTCTCATTTGAATCAAGTTGAGAAAGGACTACGGAAAAGCTAGTAAGTGACGCAACCTGCTTTAATGCAAACTCCTTTAATTGCCCGGAGCTGGAATGTTCTTAGTCTTTTCCGCATAGACTTAGAAGACTTTGTGCCTCACTCAGCTCTACCTATTTATATAGGACAACCAGCATGCAGAGAGGCTCTCAACTTAAAACTTCGTAGCCACTTTCAATTCCTTCCTAGCTATTTGAGGCCTTTGCCAAGCTTCTAACATCTTTAATTTCTCTTCTTCTTCTTCTTTTTTTTTTTTTTTGTCTAATTTTTACTAATTGACTTGTTAAAATGGAGATGATAATTTACGATATGCCATCCATTTGTTTTTTCGTTTTTGAGATTTTGATCTTAGGTTTACTTTTGAATATTGCATTGCAAGACTTGTACTTGAGTTTTCGGTATATGTTTCTAGTCTTCTTACAAAGAATTTCCGTTGTCAGGATGATTACTGTTATTGCTGCACTTCCAATAATCATTTGGAAACTTTTTTTTGAAAGAAATGAAGATAAGAAATCACCAGGACCAGTTGGCCTGGGGAGCAAGAAACTAGCAGCTGAGGCCAGGACAGCTAGTGCTGAAGATTTGGCTCTCAAGCCTTCCTTATCATGTAAAAATTTAAACGATCAGAAACTATCTTTAGAAGAAGTGAAAATGACGATAGAGGAGGTGACGGATTCAAGCGAGATAGTTCCTCTCTTTGATGAAGAGGTGAGCGAGGAGGAAGTGATTGAAGCCTTTGGCCTGTTCGACAAAAACAAAGATGGGTTCATTGAGGCCAAGGAACTGAGGAATGCCCTTTCTTCACTTGGTTACACCGAAGCTTCAGAAGCAGATTGCAAAAGGATGATTAGTGCCTTCGATGTTGACGGCGATGGACGGATAGACTTCAAGGAGTTTGTAAAACTTCTGGAGTATAGTTTCTCCTAAATGGTCCTGAGATTTACTACAACATGGAATACTAATTATGGTAGGTGCAATTTTGTCCACTAAGCCCCCTGTATTAATATTCCAAAATCCAGGACATGCGTTTTCGTCGAACAGTTTCGGTTTGGATGAATCCTTTAACGTGAAGTCAGCACACTCTTCATATATATATTTGCTTACAGTTTTACATTGTATCATACAGCAATCCTGTAAAACGTGAGATTTTGTAATATATGAAGTGATCAAGGTCCGTTTAATGATTTTGCTAGAGGAACTTTGCTCAAATTTGACAAAAGCAAGCTAGCTATTAATATGAATAATAATGTTTACAATTCCTTCAAAGATTACTTGTAACAATTATAACATAATATACACCACCGTGATTACCGTTAATACATCTCTTAAATGAAGCAAGCAAAAAATTCCGACGACCTACGTGGACTTTATTTTTTCCGCTTGGTATACGGAGAAATTTCCCAAGTGGAAAATTATGAAAGAAGTTGAACTTTCATTCGGTATTGACTTGCGTAGAAGAGTTGGATACCACTCATTTATACAGAGCGCTCAAGGCTAGTTTTTCTATTTTTGGTATTTTTCATTTACGTTCAAACCTCTGTAAAGTACTCGAACTAAATTAAATATTTTGCAATACAAGTTTAATTGAGAACCCAGCTCCTTAACTCGATCTTCTATCAGTTCAGCAATTGCTGGAGCCTGTGGCTTTCTCTTTTAAAAAAAGGTTTAGGGCAAGTATCGATTTTCCTCAAAAGAATTCAAAAATCTAAACTTACCCTGCTGTTGTGTTAACTATTAATTAATTTGGGTTGTTGAAATCGTAACAGGAACTAATACTTTCCCCAAACATCGGGGCATTTAACTATTAAAACAAGACTTAACCTCGTTTATAACCATATGGTTTCACCAATGCCAACTACACTTAGTAGTGACGTATTGACTTTGCTATATATTTCTTTGATGTTTCATTTCCTTTTCAAAGGTTTGGTGATACCTACCCAATGCGTGGAATTTTCTTGCTGGCATCATTGGATGGTCCTTTTCTGTTGTTTCGCATACTTCATGTGTTTATTGGGCCTTTTATGGGCCACTTATATGGACTTTTTATGGCTATGCATGTTTTTAGGGCATATTTGATACGCAATATTATATAGTATAATATAATATTGTATTATATAGTATTATATTATATAGTACTAAAAATAATATAATATTAAAATTATATAGTATTTGATATACTCATGTATTATATTAATTTGTACAAAAAGTAAGATTTTCTTTTTAAAAAGATATACAAAGTATAAATATATTTTTAGTTTATTTATAAAATTATTTATTTAGTAATTTATCAAACAGTTGTTTATTATTAAAAAAATTACTTGTTGTCCAATGCCCTTACTAGACTTATTAGACAATTTGAGTTTATGGTGGCATGCTAGGTGTCAATTGGTCCAACGGAGGTAATGGACCTCTGCTATCACCCAGTGGGAGCGGTGACTCCCTTCATCCCTTCTTTATTTTTAGAAAATAAATTTTAAAATAAATTTGATTTTACAATTTATCTATTAAATACATTTTTATTTATTTTAAAAATTTTAAATATTAGAGGGTATTGTTGGATATATAGAATTTTATAGGGATAATTTTGATATTTTTTATTAGTGCTATACAATGTAATACTAATGTCATAGATTAGCTCTACATAATTTAATACAATATTGATACATCTAATTATTGTACTTTATATTAATTAATATTATACTAAATTAACATCAAATATATATATTATACTATTTAATAAAATATAATAAAATAATATAATACAGTGCCGAATATCAATCATACCCTCAGCGCTTTGTGACCCCAGATCCAGCGTCAATCTGTAATTTCTTTGAAGTATCAGACCGGAAAAGTAGAGTTGTGGCCTTTATAGCATGGCTCTGCAGCCTCTGCTTTTCCAAGATGCCTTTGTTAAACTAATATTAATTCTGGATTATAGTTTCTCCTAAATAATACTTACATGACTTAAAGAAATGAAAAATGGATAAATTCTCAACTCAAGAAATAGCTTGAGTGAGTACTTTTCATTATATATTGGATCCGGTACAGCTCGGCTTACGGATGACTGTAAAGGACTTCACCAACAATAGCTAGCCAATCCTACCCCTAGGCTGTCATGAATAACAAACTATCAGCCTGGCACCTTCCAGATGTCTCTTAGACTAATTACATTAACCAACCATCACTAAAAAAATTAACAGAATAAACTGAGATTAGCTAACTAATTAGCTTAATTAGTATCTAATCCAGAGAGTGAGCTAAGTGAGCTGCTTTAACAACATGGAGTACCATATTTATTGACTAAGCCCTGAATTAATCTTCCAAAATCCAGGACATGCATGATGTTCGTCCAATAGATAAACTTGTTATCAGTCCAGACTCGATGGATTCTGTAATGTGAATTCAGTGCTTTTAGATTAACTTGAAAGTTTTACGGTGTTTCAGGCCCTCTTCATATATGTGCGTGTATTATCCATCTTGTAAAACTTGAGAATATGTAACATATGAAGTCAAATTTGACAAAAAAAGGCTAGCTACAAAATAAGAAACAACTTGTTTTAAAGTTGCTTGTGGCAGTCATTATACATTTAACGTCGTGATTATCATTAATATATCTCTTAAATCAAGCAAAACATTCCAAGGACTTAAATCGACTCATTTTCCATGCGGTCAGGGGGAAAGTTTCTTGGTGGAAAATTATGAAAGAGGTTAGTTCAGTGTTTGCTTAGGTAAAAGAACTGGACACCTTTCATACCCATGGTGAATGTTCATGGCTTTTCTATTTTTAGTACTTTTCATTTACTTTCAAACCTCTATAAATTCTTCAACCAAATAATGTATTTTACGAATACAAGTTTAATTGAAAACTCGCTCCTTACTTCCATCTTCCACCGGTTCAGCAATAGCTGGAACCTGGATCCTACACTTCTAAACAAGGCTTCGGGAAAGTTCCGATTTTTACGTTAATATATTAATTAATTTTAGGGGTGACAAATTTTTATATCATACCCTAACACTTTACGAACACGACACGGTATCCTTATATGATTAATAAATATATTGATTCTTGTCGAAGATATTCGATATGCTAACTTGCTTAATGACATACAAATAGTTATTTTGCCCATTATTGACTTGCAAACTCATTTAATAATTTGAATTGTGGCATACTTATAACATATATATTATAAAACTAAAAATTTTATATTTTAAAGTAAATTAATTCATATAATAGTAAATTAGGATGATTTTAATTATTTTTTATACCGACAATTATTTATATTCTAAGAATAATTTTAATTGATAAAAATTTAAAAAACATGATGATAGATTAAAAGTAAATTATATGAATCAAATATGACACGATTATAATATATGGATGATATGCTTAATAACTGTGTCGTATCTATGTTTCATATCTTGACACGAATAATTAAATGAATCGATATGCAAACATGAATTGCCACTTCTAATTAATTTGGTCTCTAAACCATGAGAAGAATTGATATTAGAGACTTGAAGTATTACAGTTAAGCTCATACAGGCAAAATTAAATTTTTAATACTGGTTTAATTCCTTTCTATGTCATATATTGTTAAAAGTATGTGAGACTTGATTTACATTACCAGTACATATTATTGATACTTTCCCCAAACGCGGAGTCAGATGCCATTCCGGTTATCTCTTGAAACAAAAAGTAACCTGGTTTATAACCATATGCTTTCAGCAACAAAACTTACTAGTGATGTGTTGACTGTGCTAAATATTGATTTGACGTTTCATTTCCTTTTTAAAGGTTTGGTGATACATACCGCATTGAATTTTCTTCTGGTTGGAATTGTACTAAGTCCGTTTTTGTTCTTTCTGCATGTTTCATGTGTCTTTGTGTTCTATTGGGCTCTTTCGGGCCACTTACATGGATTTTTTGCCCAACTATAGCTAACATGTTATATGTTCTTTGTGGACCCAGATCCAGCTTCAATCTCTAATTGACGTAATGTAAAATTGACTGGAGTCCGGAGCAGTAGAGCTGTAGCCTGTATTGCATTCCTCTGCCCGCCCAAACCAAGATGATGCCTGTATTTTATATCACATATCACATGTTAACTAGTATTAAACAAATGAAACCCATAAAACGTAATTCCAAGTCTTTTTACATCATTAGAAGAACTTGCGGAGATTATTAAAATAAAAAAATAATTTTTTCATATAATGACTTGAAAAATAGTCCTCAAACTATGAAATAAATGCCTATTTTGATTTTTGATAGGTGGCATCAATCTCAAGCATTTCAAATCAGAATGTGATAGATCGGGATAGAATACAACGAAATAAAGCGGAATAATCAAGTGAGAATAGAGTATGTAATGTTAATATAACAAAAGAAAAAAAATATTAATCATAGAATTTGTTTTTTTTTTTTTCAATCTTAGTACTAATTTCATTTCTTGATAATCGCTCGGAAGATATTTTCTTCTGACACTTTCAACCTCGTCTTTAATTAATTATCTAATCCACGCCCGGAATTAGCTTGTCTAAATAAAAAAAAATATTTTAATGGATGTCTTTTCGGTAAGATGTGATGAAAGAAGCCAGTTGTCATTCAACCATAGGATAGGATTTTCCAAGTGGCAAGATCCTCGAACCATTCATATCCAACTTTGTAAAGATCTTCCTACGTGGCTAAAACTAGACCCACAGTATCTTTCATAACCAACAAAAACAAAGAAATAGATTTAAGGATATCGCATGAAGATAAAGGGATAAGGCCTCATACTTCTCATTGGCTAATCCAAAACCCACAAACGCATCTCAACCCTTGGATCAGCAAAATCAACCAAAGCTGCCCACGTTTCACTACAACCACAAGTGTTGCTACAAAGCCATGCACATAACATTTCATTTTTATTAGCTCTACTTGTTAGTACAAATCCTGCTAGCTACCACCACCACCACTTCTTTTTCTTTCACCGGATTACCTCGTCGGAAAAGATGGCAACCGTCACAACACAAGCCTCGGCTGCCGTTTTCCGGCCTTGCACATCCAAATCCAGGTTCCTTACTGGTTCTTCTGGTAAACTAAATAGGGAAGTGTCATTTAAACCAGTGACATCTACCGCTTCTTTCAGAGTTGAAGCCAAGAAGGGGGAGTGGTTACCTGGTTTGCCCTCACCAGCTTACCTCAATGGCAGGTACGAAACTTTAAGAGGATTTATTCTTTCTTAATTGAGCTGCTCTAGTTACACTACACAACCAATTTTGTTGTGAATTGTTACGTGAGTCGAATCGAATGATATTATATTACATCTGACTATATAACTATGACTGTATGATTAGGTCGTATATATAGCATTACACTTTTGTATAGAATGATATTGATGTGTGTCGTTTCTTATGCAACTAGTTTATAAAATTTTCATAATCCCATTAGTTAGTACTTAACAGAATCTATCTATCATATTTATAGCTATTTAAAATTTAATTATCCAAATAGAGGGAAAGAATGGTTTATTAACCAAGTGATACTTACATTTATGGAGTTATTTGGGTTATCTACCCGCTGACACTCTGAGAGAAGCTATTAACTGATATTGTGTTTGTGAATCCAGCCTTCCCGGTGACAATGGATTTGACCCTCTTGGGCTGGCTGAGGACCCAGAGAACTTGAAATGGTTTGTTCAGGCTGAGCTTGTCAACGGACGCTGGGCCATGTTGGGTGTTGCAGGAATGCTGTTGCCTGAAGTTTTCACAAATATTGGAATTATTAACGTTCCTAAGTGGTATGACGCTGGGAAAGCTGAATACTTTGCTTCATCGTCAACGCTTTTCGTGATCGAGTTCATCCTGTTCCACTATGTGGAGATCAGAAGATGGCAAGACATAAAGAACCCAGGAAGTGTCAACCAAGATCCCATCTTCAAGCAATACAGCTTGCCTCCTAATGAAGTGGGATACCCTGGTGGCATTTTCAACCCCCTGAATTTTGCACCTACACTTGAGGCCAAGGAGAAGGAACTTGCCAATGGTAAATACTCCAGAAATCACCTTATTTTGTTGAAATATATCTGCAACTACTTGGCTGACAATATGATGTTTGAATGTGCAGGAAGATTGGCTATGTTGGCATTCTTGGGATTTGTGGTTCAACACAATGTAACAGGCAAGGGACCGTTTGACAACCTCTTGCAGCACCTCTCAGACCCATGGCACAACACCATTGTCCAAACATTAAGAGGTTACTAAGTTAATTGAAGATGAATTGGGATCTATTTCTTTCTTTTGTAACCATTTTGAGTGAGGTTTGAGCAGCAATGTAAACATGGAACCTTCAATGTACAGGGGAACTAAGATGGCATTTATATTATCGTTTACATTACTTGCCCAACTTACAAGATGATTACTTTCTGAAGTAAATACTAGTTCATTCAAACACCAGAACTGCTTGAAAAACAACAATCTAATAGAACATCACATTTCAACTATAACTATGATGTTAGTTTCATTTTCTACAAAAGTATAATGTACAGCTTGGGTGACATATATATATTATGAGAAACCCATCCCTGTTACAGATAACTATGTTGCAAAACAAAGAGATCATATATACAGATTATCTGGTATTCCTGTATGATCTATATTCTACTAAGAAATCTAGTATAATACACAAAACAAACAGAAGATCGCCCCGGTCTTAGACTGCTCTTCACATGTCACAAACATTCATCTAGTAATGGGACAAACTCCAACCTGATAAAATGGTTGGCTCCAGAAATATTTGCAAATGCGCAACTTTTCAGCAATCAGTCCTCTCATAAGACTAAAACCATGGTTACTCATGAAAGTCGATTTTGTTGCTGCAACAAAAATGAAAGCAATAAAAAATCTTTACAGCAGACAGCTTTCAGGAAACTAGAGACCAGAAACTAGTCAAGAAAAAATAAAATATGAACATGAGGAGCAACAGAGGCAGTTTTCATTGAAGCTGACTAGAAACGTATTTAGAGTAGAAACCAACTGCAAGAAAATAGAGATAACTCAGCCTTGAAATTGCTATCATCAAATCACTCATACATCAACACCCCACTATGTACTACTTTATCTGCATTTTCCATGGCAATTGAAAAAAAACTTGACCCCACATGAAAATTCAATCAGCTATTTTAGTAAGGACTGAACTGAATCCAGTTGACAAGGTAAGATTTTATTTATTTATTTATTTTTTAAAAGGACTAATTCAAACCACATTAAGATTTGCAACTGCAACTGGCTTTATATTTTCTTACTTTAAATCAAATATATGATAACAGCAGATTGCAACTTTTAGGAGGATTCATCTCCATTAATCATGTAGCACATCCTAACTCAAGCTTTTTCTGATTTAAATATTCCACTTCTACCAGCAACGAATTCCTTTGTAGGGATTCAAAAGCAACCAACCATACAGAAGCCATCAGCATCAATGCAGACTCTTTAATTTGAAAGCACCTAACAATTAGAAATTTATTTTAACTGGCTGAAGTTACTAAGCATTGGAATGGCAAGAAATGCAGAAGGCATAAAAACTTAAAGTCAATGAATTTCCTATTAGGAGAAAAAAAAAATATGTCCTTTACACTTAAGGGTTGGCAACTCATTCAAAAAGTGACAACAAGATTAATAAGTTTAACTCAATCCAATGAAATGCAAACAAATGTTAAGCAATCCAATTATATGAATGTGAATCCTTATATAGAGTTAATAGAAATGGAAAACTGCCATGAATACTTACCTGGTGGTAGGAGTTCTCATCAAACAAGGCAATGCCACAAGGTCCAGATGCAGAAACCCAATCATGATGCCCATTGCCATACATGGGTCTAGGAAGTTCAAAGTTGTTATTGACCTGATAAACTGCAGGATTTCCTTGCAAGTTCATCTCCATCTCAGGCTTCAACTTCTTATCGTCTGGCAAATTTAAGCCACCATAATGGGGGTATGAATATTGCTCTCCAAGTTGTAGACTTAAGCATGCACTGGTACTCAACTCATTTAAGGCACCACCTTGCTGTCCTATATTATCAGCTTGCCCGGAATTGCTAACCACTATTTCTTTGCCAGTACCCAAGAAACCAGAATAGCATGGGATGGGGGCGTCTTCTGAGCAACCCATATCACTGTAAAGATAGAAACCAATGGTAACAAGAAAGAACAAAAGCAAACTGCAATCCATATACTAATTCATCCATAGATCATAGACAAAAGAAATTACAAATCCGTTCACAATGACCGACGCTTAACACTACTAAAGATTCAGATTACTAGTTAAGGAAATAGTTTCAGAAAGATAATATCGAACTTTAAATTGAAGATTCTGGCGTTGAGTTTTAAATTACATATATCAATGGTGTACACACCTTTGAGGAAGGAAGTTTGGTTCATTGGTTACCAACATATGTGTATTGTCATTATTTGGAAGCCATGATAAAGGTTGGTTTTCTTGCACACCACTCATCATCAAAGGTAAGTGCATTCCATTCTGAAACCAAGTCAAGATAAGTCCATAAGATTTCCAGCCATCTGGTTTGTATGAGAGAGGAAAAGAGAGAGTCTAATGCACCGGATAAGGAATTTATTACCTGGCTAGTAAACTCCAGTGGCATAAGCTGGTGCTTTCTGAAATTTTCCTGCCAATGGAGGAAGATAAGGTTACCTCATGTCAATTTAACAAGATTACCATTTAGGAACAGCACCTAGCAGGTAATAATTTACACCATTGTTCAAATCTCTTAAAGAGAATGTTGGATCTAAATTCTGCCATTAATATTTAAGATCCCAAAAAGTCTGCTGTAAATTGTTAAGTTACAGACACACAGTCACCAAAATCTGACTATCAGTTACTGGATAGTAGAATAAGTAAACATTGCAATTCGAAAAGCAATCTCAAAAATTCCCAGCACAACAATTTTCCAATATGAATTAAAGGAAATTTTTGTTATAATTGATTATTCTGCCACAAAGTGATCAGTTCACAGTTTCCATAGCTTTTACAAATGTATAAAGGTAACTTATAAGCCTTCAAAATTACTACAGCAGTGATATTGAATTAGCCAAACTCTCATAGATATCTAAATGATAAAATAAGTTTTTCTCAATCTACAGCAATATGTACATAAATATAAGGTCAACAAAGGGAAAGCAATATCTATAATAGATAATGGTAATGTAAATATAATTAATAAGAAAATCTCATACCTTATGGAGATGAATTCGGTTAATTGATTCTCTAAGTAAGTTCTCCATCTGCCTAAGATGTTCTATGTTGTCAATGTTACCAGGATTACTCCAATGGCTGAAAGAATGACGGTATAGAATAAGAATAACATATATATGTTCTTGCCAACAGTCTTAGATATTCATTTGTATCTGCTTGTCCATGATATAGGATGTATATGAAAGTATAAGAAACATATATTGGACAGTTATACTTAAAATAATACTATAAATGTTGTAGACAATATTGAGTTAACATATCACTTTATTTGCCAAGGTGCTGTCTAGGAAAATAGGAACTAAAAAGGCCAGACAAGAATATGCAGAACTATTTCACAGTAGATTGATAACTTCACAACAGCTCAGCTTTGGCAGAATGTAAGACTGGAGTATGTCCTAGAACAAAGGTTTTGCAGAATATAACAAGAATCCATAAAAAAGGTTCGATCCCTGTTCAGAAACCCTATTCAGCCCCTAGATGCTCATATCTTCAGGATGGTGTGTGTTTCTATTTGTATGCAAGTGTATTTGGCTAATGTCTGTCAAATAATACAATTAAATGATAATTATGTACCCAATTGTGATCCAGTGGAAGTTAATAATGCATATCGATTCCAGATCAAATGTGGATTGACAACAAAACTGAACAATTAAAATGTGATAGCAATATTTTAGGTTAAACATATAGCAATAAGTCCCTAATTTTGAATCTTTTGTTCTCAGAGCAACTTCCTTTGATGGAGAGAAGAAAACATGCTAAAACAATAAAGCCTTTCACACAACAAACAAGCCCACATTAATGCAAACAATTAAAAATATACTAAAGTTTGAAAAAGGATGCCACAATAGATAACATCAACTGCAAGCAACAAAACAAGGTTGGGCATAGACCATTTCTTTGGAGCTATATTGTGGAAAACAAAGATAAGATAAATGCAAAACAAATAAATATGAACTATGTCACAACAGCATATACTTAATCACACGATGTATACACAGTGAGCTCTTATTGCATATCTGTCTCATGGTCAAATAAAATCTCCAAGAGCAAAAGAAGAAGAAAAAAAAAAAAAAGAGAACTCTTTAATAACCAAAACTCCAAAGGTGCACCTCAGTCTCTTGTGTACTTCTGTAAGTTGAGCTTGTAAGAGTTTTACTTGATCAGTCAACTCCTACCCATAAAAACCAAAATATTTTTATTGACAAAACAAAAAAAAAAAAAAAGGAAGTTTAGAATCACAAAATCATTGCAAATAATGTTGATGCTAGCAGAAATTCGTACCTCAACTGTTTGAGTGCTGCAAGTACAAATAAAACGGTTATTCAGATCGTTGTACAGATTTACTCAAAACAAAATCAACAGTTGAAAACAATTAGGCACCTTGCACCTAAGAACTCCTGTATGTTTACATCATGGTCCAACTTCTTAAATGTTTTCTTCAGTGCCTATATTCTCAAGAAGAACACCAAAAATGTTTGCATGAATTGAGCACAGAAAATTGATGTTCAATCTATACTTAATACAAGAAAGAAACTGAACAAAAATTTCACATTGCAAGAAATGGATGGAATCAATCTTACTTCAAGGCTCTCCAATTTCCTGTCAAAGTTGATTGAAAGAAACAGTTAGCCTAATTACCCAGTGAATCTAACTCAACTAGCAAATGCTAAGAATCATAACTTCAATATGAGTGTTCTTATACCTTTTTGCCCTTTCCTGCGGAGTCAATTGAGAAAATCTAGCAACAACTTCATCAATATTGCTGAAAATGTAAGAGGTACATCAAATTAGTAGATAAAATGAAAACCTCAGAGTTATCATATCTATTTTGGTTCAAATAATATTTTCTTTTAAATCCCTACATTTGTAACCATACAAATACCGAAAAGAAGCTAAATAAGCTGTTGACATTGTATCCTTGTCAACACAAAAAGAAAATAAAGATATAAATTCTTAACAACTGAAGACACTGCAAGAACTTGTCACCAATATTGCAATTTTAAAAACATGGATACAGATGGTTAAATATAGGTGCTTGGGTTGACTGTTATACTATGCATATAATGTCATAGCTATGCAGTAAAAGAGTAAGATTGTACTTTTTACATGAATGTTCCCCTTCCTTATGGTATTTAATGGCTATAGCCCATCATGTTTTTAAAGTATGGTCATTTACATGATACAAAGAATAGAAATACAATGAAACGTCTTTGAATCAAGATTCACCAGAACAATAGTAAGAGATCATATCTTTCAATCTGGGAGTTAGAAGAAAAAATAGTGCTTTATAAGCATAAAATCAGATGTTCTTAGAAGGCTTTTATCCAATAAAAACATGCCTAAAAAGAATCACATATGTTTTAAGGGACCAAGAGTAGGAAACCTTTGTTTCCTATGTTTATATCAATGAATATTCTCCATCATGCTGACATATATTTTGCATTTGCATGTGCATCTGCATACCAATGGGCCATCATATATACATTTTCTAATAAAGAGCATGGCACAGTTGAAAAACGCATAACACAGCAGTTATTAGCAAGTTTTGCAATAGGTGAAGGAAGAACTAATTAAGTTTTGCAGGATGCCAACAAGCACAAACTGACAAAAGGCAAAGGTCATGCCGAGAACATACAGTTTCAATATTTAAGCATGCTCTTTCTACACAACAATACCACTAGAATCACCAGTAAAAATTTTGAATTGTACAATTATGCATAATATTTTCTGTTCAAAGTACCTGCGCTGTCCATGGAATAATGTAGGCTTTCCAGTCGGAGAAAACATGAGAAGGATTATATCTATGTCACACAATATAGATAACTCCCGAGCTTTCTTCAAAATCCCATTTCTTCGTTTTGAATAAGTCACTTGCCGGTTGCTAGTGCTCTCTAACCTCTTTATCTTTAACTTAACCCTTCCCATCCTGCAAATGGAATAAGCATATCTCTTAAACTCCCATAAACCAAAATTTTTTTCTAAAATTTCCAATGTCGAAAAGCAATTATTGTCAGCCAAAAGTGATTCCTTCTCCCAATGAAGACAAATTTACTCACTTTAGTTTCTCCAACTGAAGCTCTCATCCCAGGACTACCACTAGATAACCATTTACTTTTCACCAAAACTTCATCCCCGAAATATGATAAAACGAATGAAAAATTGAAACTGCTAATATATATAGCATGGGATACCAAAAGCAATAAAATTTAATTGACAACATTCAATGACATGCTCGTGCTTTTACGAAAAAAATACACACAAAGAGAGGGGAAAATAAAAACAAGAGCGGTTCATTACGAATATGACTTTAAGCTTATAAAAACCCAGAAAAGAATATCAAAAAGAAAAATTAAAAATTTTTGAACACCACTTAAAAAAGAAAAAAATTGAAAAGGAACTCTTTTATCCTTCTAATGAAAGAAAGTAGAATTTAGCCAAAAAAAAAAAAAGTCTACAAACAGAAGAAACAAAATAAACCCACATGAGAAATCAAAGAAAGTACAAGAAAAACACAATAAGGAAAGAGGACAAAAAGGCAAAACAGTAATAAAATTAATCGATAGAAAAGAAAATAATGACAGGGAAGCAGCAACAAAGGAAGAAAATGAAAAGAAAAATTAAAGCAAGGGAGATGGAGAAATGCTGTAATTGCTTACAGAAATGTCACGAGGGGCTACGCTGAGATTTCGGTGGTTAAATTGAGCGGGACCAACCAACGGCAAACTGTGTGTGCAGAGAGAGACCCTCCCTTTGTGTTTCTGCTTAACCATGTTTAACGGGCGGTTAGATTTTAGGCTTTTTTATTATTATTTTTTGTTGTTGTTATTATTATTATTATTATTATTTTGCTCATCAATGGTATAATAATGATTAATTCAGTAACAGTAAGGATATATTTCTTTTTTTTTAAAGAATAATATAAGTTTTTTCTTAAAAAAAATTAATTTATCACCTTAATTAGCAATTAAGTTGGCACTTACTTGTATTAATACTTGCAGTTCTTAGAGAATATTACATCATCATACGAGTATGTGATTATTGACATAGTGGACTTAATTTAGATTACTCTGAGAAAATTGTATTCTCTATTAATATTACATGATAATTCATATAGGAATTAACATGTTTTTTTTTTTACTATTCAAAAGGTTTTGAAAGTTGAAGGACATGCTATTAACATCTGCATGTTGAAATTATGTGCATAATATAAAAGTAAATATATGAAACATTAAAATGTAGTTATTGGATCTTAATTATTCCTTTTCTCATTTCTCTATGGTGGTTGAATTTATGCATCATTTTTCTCTTATTATTTCTAATTCCAACGAAATGACTGAAAAGTTAGAAAATTTTATTAAATATATCTGTCTTCTAACCTTCTACCTGTAGATCTGAAATGCATGCCAGCAATAAGAATAAGGTCAAGAAAGAATCATGGAGCATTTCTGCAATATATGCAGATGGACCTTGGCATCATTCTCATCAAAAATACCAAAAGTTTTGTTCCACAATAGAGTTCCTCTAGGCTCAAATGCATGAGCAGAGCAGGGCTATATGCAGTTTGATCATATTCACAAAATTACAAAATTCTCTTGAAAGACAGCGCCATTGGAGACACTGAAATTAACAATTCCTCAATACTAATTTCAGATTCTCATCATAAATTATATATATATATATATATATATATAATTTTTCAGGAAATTAGCAAGGCTTCTCAAAGCTCAATTTCTTTTCTTAATTAAAGATTTATTAATTTGTTGCATGGCAATTTCAGACCAAATTATGATAAGAACTTAGCGAGCGGGAGAGAGAGGAGAAAGCACATAATTCAAGAAATTAACCTGGTACAGATATGGAGCTTCCGTTGAGAGAAACCAGTACAGAGCTTATTCATCAAGTACCTCAAGATCGATTTACATGACTGAACCAAAATTAAAGGCGCATGCAGTGAGCAAAAGGCTGATTACAGTTGCTAATAAAAGCACAGTTGCTCTTTTCGACTACAAATGACACACTACAAACCATAAAAATGACCAAAAAGTGACGGGCGGGAAATGCCCCACCAGCGCAATTTCCGTCTGCCTTTACAAAAGAGGGCAGATAGAAAGAAAGCTCAGATATAACGACAAAGAGCAATTTCTTTAACAAGCCCTTGTCGTTTTGACACCAAAGACAAACACTACATACCCCTATGCATCACTTTCGATCCTTAATTTTCATCTACAGCAACACAAAGTAACTATTTTTCAATTTGTACTTGGGTAATTAACTTCAGGTGAATTGTAGGCCGCTGAAGGTCTGGCCAAAGGACCATCCAGCCGGAGCAACATTGTTGCATATCACAGTGCGGCCATCACTTGTGGTAACCTTAAAGGAGAGGCTCTGTCCGTTAAGGTAAGTGTTGCTTTGCCAGTTCTGTCCCCAATTCCTTGACATGGATTGCCAACCTGTTTTCGACCCTTTAATGGAAACAGCATGCACATCGCCAGCACCGCCAACATTCGTGATTAGAACCAAGTTGAAGTAAGAATGGCCATTGATTGTGAATCTGATGCCTCCCTTCTTTCTGCATGGTATCCTGCATTACCAATACATGCCAGAAAACCAAAACCTTAGCAATAAATTAACTTACTTCGAGAAGATAAGGTATCTAGAGAAGCCTACAAGAGATACTTTAATTATATATTTGAATAAGTCACCTTCTATAAGCTACAGGTACTATTCCAGCTCTGTATTGAGCAATTCGTTGAAAGACAGGCTGAGAGAGGTCAAAATGTCGGAGAGGAGGATTGCACCAGCCCCCGGCATTGTTTGGGAGGGCATAGTTTGGTGGGCAGAAGTTTGTGGCAGTGACCACAATTGAGCCAGGGAGACACCACTTGGGGTCTCCGGTACACCTAATCTCGAAACAAGCCCCACAACTGAAGCCATTGTTGAAAAGTGCAGTGCTCAGAGCCGCTGTGTTGGTCCCGTAGCCTTGGCTGTATAGGTTCCCATACCCACAAGCCCCACCTGCAAAACGGTAAAAATTTTGGTCACTAACATGCCTCCGCTATTAAAACATCCGTGCTTGTATGTGCATTAAAAAATTTTAACTTACCCATTGTACCGGAGGCATCGCCACCACCATAAAATGTGGCATGAGCATCATTCCATCCATCACCATTAGCACAAACGGATGATACTAAAGCAAGAATTCCCACAAAGCCTAGGCCAACAAGTGCCATGATCCTGCACGAAGTTGTAAGATACCAGCACAGTTATGAGTTTATCCCCTAGACTTAGAAAAAACAATATATTAAGAAGGAAAAGATGATGAATATATTACAATAAATTAAATTAGAAAAGAACAAACCTTTCTCGTGCGTTTGTTTATGAGAGAGGTGTGAGTGAAGAAATACGAGCAGGTACGGTGGGGGATATATAGATGCTTGAAGGGTCCTGTACTCCCATAGGTAACGTCACAGCCAGCTGACAGTGGTGAGCTGTGGGGACCTCAAACCGCCAGGTGCAAGCGGTTTTGGGTCCGCGGAAACAAGGCCACATTTCTTGAAACCACGTGGTTTTGAACTTCTCTGTGTGTGAGTGCTAGGAAATCATGCATCCTGAGTCAAAAATTCAACTTTAAGGTTAGAAACTGTTGGGTGAGGCTTTGCTCTGCAGAGGATTAAATTGCCAAGCCCACCACGAGTGTGCATGCTGCAGTGTCCATTTTCCTTCTCCTACTTTTACTTCATTAGATCATTTCTCTCTTTCTTTTTTTTTTTTTTCTCATTTCTATTGTATACATAATTGGAAAATAAACTTGGAACTCTTTTTTGGTACTTGTAAAAAGAAAGGAGAAGACTAACACATAAAGAATTATATACTTGCCAAGTATGACTTTATATGTGCTTCTTTTTCTCCTGTTACTTGCAATAAGCAAGCAAAATGAAGATTGGTAGTAGTAGTTAAAAATTAGAAAGTGACAACAATTAAAAGCTCTTTATGTTGTAAAGTATGCCCACACTCAGCTCCACCGTCCAAAAATGCAAGGGTTCATGGGGTTGCACAGAGTACAGATCATTGCTATTGGCTCGTTAAAAAGGTAAGGAAGAATCATAATACCTTATAATAGAGTAAGCTATAAGTTAATTATTCTTAGGTAGTTTCAAGGTTATTAAAGTGAAGTTAGTTGGTCATTTACAATAATGGTTTGCAACACAGTCAAAGGACAAAAGTACAGTACCTATTCTTTCAATTGGTTAAAAAATTCTCCATGTGATGTACTCCAATTTTATGTGCTGAAATTTGGTTACTCTCTTAAGAACATTGAAAGCTGAACTGCATGGAGCTTGAATAACCTAACGGGCACTGAATTTCCAGTATAGTAAGAATAACCAAACCAGCTTAGATTCGAAAGAATGTTTGGAACCGACCAAGTTAATATATATCTACGACATTATGTTCTTGGTAGACCGAGAGAGCCATCAATTATGACTTGCAAGAGTGTGAAATGGAGAACGTCCGTTACGGAAATTTGACTCGTTAATAATTAAGTACTGTTCATTCAATGTTGTCTGTCGAGTTGCAGAGAGCTTGAGACTAGAGGTAGACTAATATTAAAGAGGGAGGCAACACGTGGGTGATGTGGTAGATGAGGTATGCCAAGATAAGCAGGTTGTTACATTGAGAGGACCAAGAGAAGGTACAGCTAGCTCAACATCCATCATTTACTATACGACATTTATTGCCAATTTGCTTCTTCAAAAGCTGAACACTCGCTTGCAAATATGCATGGCATGTGGAAATTTATGATTGATCAAAAAATTTAAAAAAATAAGTGAGAAAGCCTATACCATGTTTCCCTGAATGATATTTTCTCCATAAAATACTCTTCCCACTTGATTATTATATATTGTGGCGTGTAATCTATCCCTTTACTTGCTTTCTGTGTTCTTTTCTGCATATATTCAGCATTCTACCAGAGCCTTCTTGTTTCTTGTTCATGTTTGATTACACTATTGAATCGTTTTTCTTTTTCAGTCTGATATAATATTATATGTAAATATCTTCCTCCTGATCAGAACAATGCATGCACCTACATGTAGTGAGTGACATTATTTCTGTGAAGATCACACAAGTCAACAACTCAGAACAAAAGGAATGATATAACGAGTTTAGTGTTTTAATTGTTTTGGGTTATAAAAAATTGAGGCTGTCAAGGGTTGGAAATTTTAATTTTTCTTTTATTTATGTTTCACATGCTTGTTGAATGTGAAAAATTGTTTAAATTATAAAAACTAAAATGTATGGCTAATATTAAAGGAGATTAAATAATGAATGTAAAAATAAAGCATCGATTTTTTCTTTTGAAGTAATATTTTAGTAATGTAGTCTGTATACAGAAAAAGCCTTATATATTATATGTATGAAGAAAAAAATTCTAAAAATAAAATTATAATCAACCAACTAAAATTAGACACAATAAACATATATAATCCAGAAGTAATCCGAGCCAGCCTCATTTATGTTGTCGAAATTTTGAATTTATAAATTGTCTATTCTCTGCAATAACAAGTTAAGATTCTGATGGGGCAGATAGAACAGAGATGCTGCCATGTAGGTCATGTGAAAGCAACTCGAAGAGGCTTGTTGATTGCACGTAGCATCGCACTTGACTCACAACCTCTGGATCCTTTCTTGGTACCCGAAAACTCTGATTTACTGGTTTGTTGTTAAACTTAATGTCCCTTCTTTTTCTTTCAAATGGTAATTAGAAAAACCAAAATTACCTCAAAATTACAACCTGGAAAAAAACTGATCATGGATTGCTAAATCGACAAGCCTGGTTCGTCGTTATACATAATGTCCCCTCCTTTTATTTCAACTGGGCCTCACAGCGACTAAAAAACGATGGAGATGCGGGGTATCGATCCCCGTACCTCTCGCATGCTAAGCGAGCGCTCTACCATCTGAGCTACGTCCCCTTTCTTGCTACAATTCAACGAAGACATTATTTTGTCAAAAACTTATGCCTACATTTCACAGAAACATTGGATCCTACATCTCTCCTCAAGTCACTCTATTAGATGATGTCGATGTGTGCTAGTGTTACTTTCCCTCGCTCTAGTCTTAGCTCTTGCAATGCGTGGATTAATTCAGATAATAATAAATTTTAAGTTGTCATGTTAGATTAAGGCCCCTTTTACTGATTTTCAATTGAACTTTTCCTAATTTTTTAGGTGGGACCTTCTAAAGTTGATTTTGTTGATGATAAATTAGCAAGCTTTACAAAATTCGACAGAAATTAGGTATTGATTTACTAGACCGAATGCATAGTTGAAAGGTAGATATATAGAAGACAAACTAACGATGTTTTATTAGAGCTAATATCCTATATATGATCTGCATGCTACACATGGAAAATCTATTTATATATATATATATAAACCTTGCACGCTTGTTTTTGTGTATTAATTAAACAGATGACACCCAAAGCTGCTTGTTTGAGCCTTAAAATCATGCATATATAGCACTTTATTTGGCTATTTTTATCCTGACCATATTATTATACATATTCTATAATTTGTTCAAACCGAAAAAGCATGTCTCGGAAATAGTAACAATCGTTGGAACCGTTACGAACCCCATGTTACGCATCATGTATACACATGAGCGTTCGAACAACAGATAGAGATGTAAGCGCACACGCAAGTACATTTCTCTCCTAGCTTGTAGCTTGCATGCAATGATCAGCTGGAATTGTAGATTTGCCAATATAAAGTTACTTTATATTATGCTTTTGAAAGTGAAACCTATATGTAACGACTTATTTATTAGCTTTTAGATAATTTCTAAGAACATTATCGTCTTATAATCTCCAAATATTCTTCTTTTTGCATAGAATTAATGAGAAGCTAATTATGATAAGGCAGGCCGGAAGTTTTTTTGTCGCCTCTTTGATCTGATCTTTCTTTTTTTGTTTTATGCGAATGGAGACAATAAGAAGTGGGATTAGTGTCTTGAAAATCTAAACAATATAGGTCATGAATTTGACTACTGACTTTAATTTTGGACGATAAAAAGATTCTATTAAAGATTATGGGATGATGAGGCATGATATTGATCTAAGCTTGATGGAACCTTGAGTGAATTGATGACTCGAACAATACCCTGAATTTCCTTTTTTTTTTTTTTTTTCAGTTGTAGTGATCCTAATTCCAAAGACTATCGTATGGACGTATCTTTAAGATGCAATTCTTTGTTATCGAATATTTATATATATATTATGAAAGTAATATGAATGATAAATGAATTCAAAAAATAAGTGAATGAAATTAAGTTACATATCCTCATCTCTTTTTCCCGGATAGTGATATCAATATGGTACGAGCCATATGTAATCTCAATAACAACAAATCATTTTCATTTAGCATGCAAGGCAGTTGACACGTCGAGCTAGATAGGTTAATTTCAAGCTCTTTAAGCAGAATTGCACTGGCATGCATGATCAAGACAGTGCCGTGAGCCAGATGCCAAACCATGCATATGGAGCCATATCCGACACTTTCGATCGTGTCCCTCACTGATCAACAGATTTAAAGGACATGGTACTGATCGATACAGAGAGCTGGGGGGTCCACCAGCCCACGTGCACGACTGAGATATATATCGTCTTCTCCCAGATTGCTAATGGCAGCCGTAAAGATGATAACCTCTTTACCGACAAGTATCTTTTGTATAATAATTAGAAGCAAGCATTAGAGTCGAGTTGGGCTAATGCATATGCATGGACTTCGATTATTGATGCACGTGGAAGCCCTAGCTAGATTGATCAAACTTTGTGGGCGAATTATTAATTGCTTTATTTACTTTCAAAGAGATTAGATGAAGATGAAAGTTCACGATAAGGAATATTAATTTTATTTTCTTTTAACATTTGTAGTCTATAGCTTTCATCTTTATTCATTTCCTTTGGCAAGAAGTAACGAACTTTCAATTTGTCAAGACAGCTCACATTGTTTGCCTAGACTAATTCTAGTCTCATGAGCTGCTAAGTTGCTGCTCCTTAGTTAATTACTTTGTTAATTCTGTTATTTCGCTAATTCTATTTAGTTAAGTTAGTTAAGGGTAGCAGTATCTTAATTAATTTTCCTAGCTCTCTACATTTTACACTTTGGCAAATGGTTTATTCCCATTGGCTGATATTTTAGATGTCTTGATAGCCAACATTTGGCAGCTAGGTTGTAACTGTTTTTATCCAGTATATAATGAAAATATACGCTCTCTAGCAGTGAGCTGAAAGAGAGACTAAAATTTTCAGGAAATCCAAGTTGGTATCAGAGTTGAGAAAGCTAGGCCTATGCCATGGCTCCTGGATCAACTGAAAAATCTCCTTCCCGCAGTGTGTCTAACTCTTCTTCTAGAACAAATTTCTTTAGTGGAAGCTTACCCTTTGGCAACACACTGAATCAATCTTTTCCAATCAAATTGGATGAGGACAACGTCACTATTTGGAAGGCAATGGTTCTTCCAACTCTAAGAGGTTACAAGCTTGAAGGTTTCGTTCTTGGAACCAATGTGTGCCCTCCTGAGTTTATTACTACAGCTCCAACAGTAGAAGATGACACTAGCTCTCAGCTCCAACTTAACCCAGAATTTGATGAATGGGTGTCTACTGACATTTTGTTGATGGGTTGGCTTCTTGGTTCAATCACAAGTGAGGTGGCTGCTCAGGTAATTGGTCAGAACACTTCTCATGATTTATGGAAATCTCTTGAGCAATATTGTGGGGTTAAGAATAGATCTAAGATATCTAATCTTAGATTTGATTTACAAAACACTAGGAAAAGATCAATGAAAATGAGTGATTATCTTTCAACTATGAAACGCATTGCTGATAACCTTACTGTGGCTGGAAGTCCTCTAGAGATGAATGACCTTGTCTCCTTTGTTACTTTAGGTCTGCATGTTGACTACACTCCTATTGTAGTTCAGATTCAGTCTAAAGAAGAAATGTCTTGGCAAGAATTGCAAGCAAATCTGCTAAGCTTCGAAAATAGATTAGAGAGACTCAATAGTTTTAGCAATCTTAATTTGAACCAAGCTTCTGCTAATGTTTCCTTTGGAAAACAAGATAACAACTCTTGAGATTTATCTAAACAAAGTTTCAACAAGAACTTTAATCAAGGGGCAGAAAGAGGCTCAAACAATTCATCTCAAAGAGGAAGAGGTGGTGGAAGGTTTGGTAATTCCAAACCAATTTGTGAAATATGTGGTAAGATTGGACATCCTGCCTCAATTTGTTTCTATAGAACTGACCTGAGTTACATGGGCTCTTCCAATGGAAATAGGAATAATAATAGACAAGGGTACCAGAGGCAAAACCAGTTCCAACAAGGCTACCCTGAGTAAGCCTACCCACCTCAACAAGCTCTCTCTCAGCAAGCATTCTTTGCCACCCCTAAAACTGTAGTAGATAAAGCCTGGTATGTTGACAGTAGGGCCACGAACCATGTGATAGCTGAACCTAATCTTCTCAATGCAAGAAGTAAGTATAGAGGTAAGAAAACTCTCTCTGTTGGTGATGGAAACAAGTTGTGCATTTCACATATTGGTCAATCTAAATTGCCTGCTGCCAATACCTTTTTAAACTTGAAAAACATCTTGTGTGTGCCTAAAATCACTAAAAACCTACTAAGTGTTTCTAAACTTACCAAGGATAATAAAGTGTTTGTTGAATTTCACTCTAATTTCTGCCTTGTGAAGGACAAAACAACACACCAAGTTCTGCTGTTGGGGAGAATTAAAGGGGCACTTTACCAAATCTATCCAAGTCTCAAGCTGTGGAATCCCAAATATATATATATATATATTATAAATTTTAGAAAATATGACTAAGGGTATTTGAGTAATTTTATGAGAATTGGGTTGGATAATAGAAGTGGGCTTGTGTTGGAATTAGTAAAGGAGAATTGGGCTTGAATTTGAAATTAGTGGACCTAAGCCCATAAACCAAGGCCTTGTATATAAATAAGGGAGGATTTTTCTGGAAAAAGGGGAGAGATCTTTCTTTCATTTTGGGGATAGAAGAGAGGGAAGTTGACGGCAAAAGAAAGAGGAAGAGAAGAATAAGAAGAAAAGAAAGAAAGAGTGGAAAATTTCAAAGAAGTTTAGCTTGGAAAACAGGTAGGAGATTCTAATACTATACTTACTTCATGTTATGTGTTTTGTTGTTGAATTGATATTGTTGTGATGTATGTATCATGTTTTGACTTGATTTCTTGATTGCTTGGATAATGAAATATGAGTGAAGTTACTTATTGCAAGTTGTTTGTTGTGATTGCATGAAGAATTATGTGTGAATTGAAGTGTTGATGAAGTGGAGTAGAGATGATTTTGTGAGAAGTGTAGTTCATGTGACTGTCTTGTGTTGATTGAGTTGATGCATTTTTCTGGATTGAGAATTGTTTGATTTCTCATTTGTTTTGGAAAATAGACGTATTAAGCTTTAATTAGTCGTTGATTTCGTTGAATTTGGAGTTAAAACGGATTTTTGGTGAATTTTTGAAGTTGGGAGTTGAATTCTGGAAATGGTACATTTTGAACCTATTCTGGAATTCGATTCTGGTGTTTCGCTCGACAGTGAACAGTGTTCGAGTGTTCGAGTGAACAGTATCGAGTGTTCGAGTGTCGTGTGAACAGTGTTCGAGTGAACAGTATTCGAGTGTTCGAGTGAACAGTGTCGAGTGTTCGAGAAACAGTGTCGTGTGAACAGTGTCGAGTGAACAGTATCAAGTGTTCGAATGAAAACAGTATCGTGTGAACAGTATTCCAGTGAACAATATTCTCGAATGAATAGTGTCGAGTGAACAGTATTCTCGAATGAACAGTATTTCGAGTGAACAGTGTAGAGTAAACAGTATCGAGTGTCGACCAAAATTTCAGAACCACCCCAAAATGACTGTATACTTCCCAAAAAGTCTTAGATTTTGCATAAAGATCATATTTCTTGAGATTTATCATAGTAATGATATTGAAAGGTTGTTAATGTATGCATTAGACCTTGGATTGGCCGTTTTGTATACGGATCCAAGGAGAATGCGGATAAAATGATATGAAGTGTTGAACCTTGGGTGAACCGTTCTGTACACGGACCCAAGGGGAACACGAATAAAATGACGTGATGTGTTGGACCTTGGGTGGACCGTTCTTTACACGGACCCAAGGGGAACACGAATATAATGATTTGAGGTGTTGGACCTTGGGTGGACCGTTCTGTATACGGACCCAAGGGGAACACGAATAAAACGACGTGTTGATGGACCTTGGGTGGACCGTTCTATATACGGACCCAAGGGGAACATGAATAAAACGATGTGATGTATTGGACCTTGGGTGGACCGTTCTATATACGGACCCAAGGGGAACACGAATAAAACGATATGATGTGTTGGACATTGGATGAGCCGTTCTGTATACGGATCCATGGGGAACACGTATATTATAAACATAATGTGTTGGACCTTGGATGGACCGTTCTGTATACTGATCCAAGGGAAAAACGAATACAATAAACATGATGTGTTGAACCTTGGATGGGCCGTTCTATATACGGATCCAAGGGGAATACGAATATAAATTTGATGTGCGAGTGGACATAATTGGTTGATCTATTAGTATTTGATGTCAAATTTTGTGACTGAATATTTGTGGAAGGTGTATGATTTAGTATAATGTTAGAATGTTCCTACTGGGCTTTATGCTCACCCCTTCCCTCTACAGGTACACAGAAGAATGTTCACACTAGTGATGTTCCAGAGCTTTCCTAGAGAGTCTGGAATCTACATACATATCATGATTATTGGAGATAGTCTTGTTTCTCCTAGCTTATGATGGGAGATTTTGTTGTGTGACTATAATCTTATGTATGGCCTTTAGTCACCAATATATGTACAGTTGATTTTGAACAAATAGCCATAAGTTGTAATGAATTCCTGTGATGTATATATATAAAAGAAAAATATTGATGATGTGTTTTTATTATTTTTCTTAACCAATCACCCTTAAAGTCTCTAAATAAGAGATTTTAGGGCGTGACACAAGCATTCTGCCAAAACCCTGTTGGAATCCCATGGGAGAAATAAAAACACTTTGAGTCTTGTTGATGTTTCAAGGTCCAACAGCCTATCTAGGAACTTCTCCAAACGTTTTTCAACTAAGTCTAAGTCTGATGAGTCTGTTTATCATTGTAGTTTGTCTATATCAATGTCAAACAGTTCACCAGATGAGAGCAAAATCACAATCTGGCATAGGAAGCTTGGGCATCCATTTGTAAAAATTCTCAGTCAAAAGCTAAAAGCTTGTAATTAACCCTTTGCCATTAATGAAAATATCAACTTTTGTGATGCTTGCTAATTAGGAAAGTTACATGCTTTGCCATTCAAAGATTCAACCAGCAAAGCTAAACAGCTCCTAGATTTAATTCACACTGATCTTTGGGGTCCAGCCCCTATCGGTTTCAGCTCAGGTTACAAATACTATATCATCTTTATCGATGACCATAATAGATATTCATGGATCTATCCTCTTAAAAACAAATCTGAATCCTTGTCCACATTCAAACAATTCAAAACTCTAGTTGAAAACAAGTTTAAGAGGAAAATCAAATGTCGTCAATCTGATTGGGAAGGTGAGTACGTAGCTTTCTCTGAATTCTTAGGTCTTAATGGAATAGAATCTAGAATAGCTTGCCCCTACACTCACGGTCACAAGGAAGGGTAGAAAGAAAGCATAGGCATGTTGAAATAAGATTAACACTTTTAGCACAAGCAAGCATGCCCTTGAAATATTTGTGCGAAGCTTTCCACACTGCTGTTTGGTTAATCAACAAACTTTCCACTCATATCCTAAATGGTTCATCACCCTGAGAGAAAATTTTCAATCAGTCTCCAGATTATGAGTCTTTAAAAACCTTTGGATGTGCTTGTTTCCCTTACCTAAGACCGTACCAAAATCACAAATTTTAATTTCACTCTACTAAGTGTGTCTTCTTGGGATATAATGACAACCACAAGAGGTCTAGATGCTTAAGCTCCACTGGAAGGATCTATCTGTCTAGACATGTTATCTTTAATGAATCAGACTTTCCTTTCAAACATAGCTTTTTAAATTTTAGGACAAGTCCAAGCTCCCAACCTTCTAATATTGTTTCCATTGGTGTCATGCTTCCTAACCTTAACAGATGGTCATATGAAGAACCTAGCTCTAAAGAATTTGAGACCACTACTTATCATGACAGATTAGTCTCTCAAGATTCTTCTAATGCAACAGAACAAAATCAGCACTCAACTCACATTGAACAAAAAACTTTTACAAATCAGAACCTGTCACCAATAGCCTCACCAAACAGATCTCCAACACCTCAGGCAATTGATTCCAATGTGAATTCACAAATTGAAGCTACTGTAGAATCTCTATCTATTAATCCCTCTGCTCCCTATCATCCTATGATCATAAGATCTAAGAGAGGCATTTTTAAACCAAAAGTCTACAACACAGTGAAGCAACAAGTTACGAGTTATGATAACATAAAACCTACATCTTTTGCTAAAGCTACAAAGTTAGTATCTTGGAAAAAGGCTATGGATGCAGAATTTGAAGCGCTAGTAAGAAACAAAACCTGGAGTCTTGTGCCTTACTCACCTCAATACAGTCTAGTTAGCAATAAATCGGTTTTCAAGCTCAAACTAAACAGTGATGGTATAATCCACAAACATAAAGCTAGGCTGGTAGTTAAAGGTTTTCATCAAACTTCGGGGTGGGCTATACTAAAACCTATAGCCCTGTTGTGAAGTCAAAAACAATTAAAGTGATTTTGACAATGGTTGTGGCAAGAAACTGGAATGTAAGACAGCTAGACATAAATAATACCTTCCTAAATGGCAATCTAGAGGAATCAGTGTATATGGTTCGACCACAAGGATATATAGATCTTTTAAGACCTTCACATGTGTGCAAACTCCATAAGGCTTTGTATAGCCTTAAGCAAGCCCCAAGAGCTTGGTTTGAGAAGTTGAAAAACACTCTTCTGAATTGGGGCTTTATCAATTCTAGATCAGATTCCTCATTGTTCATTCTCAAGGAAAATGACACTCTTATGTGGAATTCCAATATATATATATATATATTATAAATTTTAGAAAATATGACTAAGGGTATTTGAGTAATTTTATGAGAATTGGGTTGGATAATAAAAGTGGGCTTGTGTTGGAATTGGTAAGGGTGAATTAGGCTTGAATTTGAAATTGTTGGACTTAGACCCATTGAGTTAAGGCCTTATGTATATAAGAGATGGGGTTTCTAGAATTAGGGAGAAGAGAAAAAGAAAGGAAGAGAGGAGAAGAGGAGGTTGACGGTTCCAGGAAGTAAAAGAAGAGAAAAAGAAGAAGAGAAGGGAGAAAGAAGAAAAGAGAGGGAAAAATTCAAGAAGCTTAGCTTGGAAAACAAGTAGGAGATTCTAACACTATACTTACTTCATGTTATGTGTTTTGTTGTTGAATTGATATTGTTGTTATGTATGTGTCATGTTTTGACTTGATTTCTTGGTTGCTTGGATGATGAAATATGAGTGAAGTTACTTATTGTAAGTTGTTTGTTATGATTGCATGAAGAATTATGTGTGAATTGAAGTGTTGATGAAGTGGAGTAGAGATGATTTTGTGAGAAGTGCAGTTCATGTGACTGTCTTGTGTTGATTGAGTTGATGCATTTTTCTGGATTGAGAATTGTATGATTTCTCATTTGTTTTGGAAAATAGACGTATTAAGCTTTAATTAGCCCGTTGATTTCGTTGAATTTGGAGTTAAAATGGATTTTTGGTGAATTTTTGAAGTTGGGAGTCGAATTCTGGAAATGGGACGTTTTGAACCAACTCTGGAATTCGATTCTGGTGTTTCGCTCGACAGTGAACAGTGTCGAGAAATAGTGTAGAGTGAACAGTGTCGAGTGTCGAGAAATAATGTCGAGTGTCGAGTGAACAGTGTTTCGAGTGAACAGTATCGAGAAACATTGTCGAGTGAACAATATTTCGAGTGAACAGTGTCGAGTGAATAGTATTTCGAGTGAACAGTATCGAGTGAATAGTATTTCGAGTGAACAGTATCGAATGAACAGTGTTTCGAGTGAACAGTGTCGAGTGAACAGTGTCGAGCAAAATTTCAGAACTACCCCAAATTGACTGTATACTTTCGAAAAAGTCCTGGATTTTGCATAAAAATCGTATTTTTTTGAGATTTATCACAGTAATGATATTGAAAGGCTGTGAATGTATGCATTAGACCTTGGATGGGCCGTTTTGTATACGGATCCAAAGAGAATGCGGATATAATGATATAAAGTGTTGGATCTTGGGTGGACCGTTCTGTATACGGACCCAAGGGGAACACGAATATAATGATATGAGGTGTTGGACCTTGGGTGGACCGTTTTGTATACAGACCCAAGGGGAACACGAATATTTCGATGTGATGTGTTGGACCTTGGGTGGACCGTTCTGTATACGGACCCAAGGGGAACACGAATATTTCGATGTGATGTGTTGGACCTTAGATGGGCCGTTCTGTATACGGATCCAAGGGGAATATGAACATAATAGTTTGATATATTATTATTGGATGTCTACTCCTGTGATTGAATATTTATGGAATATGAATAATTTCGTATAATGTTAGAACTTTCCTACTGGGCTTTAGGCTCACTCCCTCCCTCCGCAGGTACACAGAAGGATGCTCATCCTAGAGATGTTCCAGAGCTTTCTTAGGGAGTCTGGAGTCAGTATGCATATAATTCTTGGGGACTGTCTTGATTCTCCTAGTATGTAATGGGAGATCTTGGTTGGTGACTATCAACTGCTGTATTGATTTTGTCACCAGTGTATGTAAAATTAATTTTGAACAAATAGTCATAAGTTGTAATGAATTCTTGTGATGTATTTATATAAAAAAAAAGTATGAGATATAGATGACGTAATTTTTATAAATTCTTATTCAATCACACCGTAACATCTCTAAATAAGAGATGTTAGGGCGTGACAGGGTGGTATCAGAGCCTAGGCTTTACTGTGGACCTGTGGAAAGGAGGTAGATGGTCTGGGAGGGGTAGAGTCATGTTTGTGCTATTGCATGTGCCTTGAATAACTAGTTGTTGTGTTTATGTTCTAAATGTTATAAATTTTGTCACTTATGTTTTTGCCACTTATAAAAATCAGATAATGAGTTATCCTACGCGAAGTGCTTCAAGTTCTAACCCACCTGAGGGTGGTGAGAGGTCAGAATTTTATAGGGCCATGAGGGATGTGGCCAATACATTGGCCGAAACAGTGGCAAACACGGTTAGGGAAACTCTTCGTGCTAATCCACCACCACCGCCTAAACCGGTGTTAGAGACGGGTGTTGATAATAGAATGAAGGGTGCACTTAGAGAAGTCCAACGCCACAATCCACCTACTTTTAATGGGGAGCCTGACCCAAATGTTGCAGAAGATTGGCTTATACGAGTTGAGCGCCTCTTCAATCTTTTGCAAGTTGAAGAAGATCTACGAGTTAGGGTGGCAACTCATCTGTTATAGGGAGAGGCGTTACAGTGGTAGACGTCTGTTGAGCGTATTAGAGGAGGGAACATTCTTATATGGAAGGACTTCTCTACTGCTTTTTTGGATAAATATTTTCCTACGGTTTTTCGGGACCAAAAGGAAAATGAGTTTATATACTTGACCCAGGGGAATATGACGGTGCAACAGTATGAGGCACGATTTACTGCTTTATCCCGTTTTGTACCTGGGTTGGTGGCAGATGAGGTTAGCAAGGCCCGGAGATTTCTAAAGGGACTGAGAGATGACATCAGACCCTCAGTGGTAGTGTGTAGATTGACAACATATTCTGATGTGGTAGAGACCGCCTTAGTGGCAGAACAGGAGATATCCCAGAGTCACAGGGTGGGGGGTATTGGCATACCTCCTAGAGGAGCAAGACAGCAAGATCGTTCAGTTAAGAGACAGAGAACTCAGTCCAGTAGGACTTCTTTTCATTCTCAGTCTCAGCAGCTGCAATCTCAAGGGTCCATGGCAAGTGGGTCCTCACAGAGTCAGCGAGTTTGTTATGGGTGTGGGAAATCAGGTCACTTGCGATATCAGTGTCCCAGATGTTATAGATGCGGACAAGACGGTCATATACAACGGGATTGTCCGACAGGGATGAGAGGTCCTCAGAGTACCACTAGTCAGATCCCACCGACTCCTCGACAAGGGTCAGGGTCACAGACTAGACCTCCGTTTCGAGGTCGTGATACTCATTCCCATCAGACATCTCAGAGGTCTCAGGCGGCTTCTTCTCAATCCGTTGACCTCCAAGATCAACTCAGAGCACTAGACAGCAGGGACAGATGACTCAGGGACGAGTTTTTGCTTTGACTCAGCCGACAGAGCCTGCAGACCACGGGGTTGTTGGAGGTACATTACTGGTTTTTAACGCATGGGCTCATGTTTTATTTGATTCTGGAGCCACTCATTCATTTATATCCACCCATTTTGCATCTGCATTAGGATTAGAGTCTGAGTTGTTGGATTTTGTATTACAAGTAGAGTCACCTATGGGTAGTACTTTAGAGGTTGGGAGGATATGTCGCTCCTGTATGTTAGAAATCAATGGGCATAGGTTATCATTTGATTTGATACTTATGGATTTCATGGAGTATGATGTGATACTAGGAATGGATTGGTTGTCCGCTTATCGAGTTCTATTGGATTGTCACAAGAAGAAGGTGATCATCCACATGCCGGATGGCATCATTTTTAGTTTTTATGGGGATAAATATGCATTATTGCATTATCCTTTGCTTGGGTCGCAAAACAAGAAAGGAATGAGGAACATGATAGCAAGTATATTAGTAGAAGAGACTAATAAAGGGGTTTCTGAACTTCCTCGGGTGGTGAATGAATTTCCTGATGTTTTTCCTGAAGAATTGCCCGGGTTACCTCCAATTAGAGAAGTGGAGTTTGCTATTGAAGTGTATCCGGGCGTGGCACCTATATCAGTTGCTCCTTACCGAATGGCTCCAACAGAGTTGAAGGAGCTAAAGTTGCAGATAGAAGAATTGTTAGAGAGAGGATTTATTCGACCCAGTACTTCTCCTTGGGGTGCACCAGCTTTGTTCGTGAAGAAGAAAGATGGTTCATTGCGTTTATGCATCGATTACAGGCAGTTGAATCGGGTTACAGTGAAAAACAAATATCCTTTACCTAGGATTGATGATTTGTTCGACCAGTTGAGAGGATCTTGTTGTTTTTCCAAGATAGATCTTCGTTCGGGTTATCATCAATTGAGAATAAAGGAAGGAGATATACCCAAAACCGCTTTTCGTACCCTGTATGGACATTATAAGTTCTTGGTCATGCCATTTGGACTAACTAATGCTCCTACTGCCTTTATGGATTTGATGAATCGTGTTTTTAGACCTCACTTAGATCAATTTGTGATTGTGTTCGTGGATGATATCCTCATTTATTCTTCATCTGAGGTTGAACATGAGCAACATTTACGCGTGGCACTTCAAACACTGAGAGAGCATCATCTTTATGCCAAGCTGAGTAAATGTGAATTTTGGCTATCAGAAGTAAAATTTTTAGGCCATGTGGTGTCAAGACAAGGAATCTCAGTGGATCCATCGAAAGTAGAAGCACTTATGAAGTGGGAACGACCAAAGAATGTGTTTGAAGTCCGCAGTTTCTTGGGTTTAGCAGGATACTATAGGCGCTTTGTTGAGAACTTTTCCCGATTGGCTGCTCCAATGACCAGGTTAACAAGGAAATGAGTCAGATTCGAATGGAATGATGCATGTGAGCAAGCATTCCAAGAATTGAAGAAAAGATTAACTTCAGCACCTATCCTTATGATACCACAACGTAGAGTTGATTATGTAGTTTTCACCGATGCTTCCTTGGATGGGTTAGGGTGTGTGTTAATGCAACAAGGTCGAGTTGTAGCCTATGCATCTCGTCAGTTGAAACCTCATGAGCAGAATTATCCCACTCATGACCTAGAACTTGCTGCAGTAGTGTATGCTTTGAAGATTTGGCGACATTATCTGTATGGTGAGAGGTTCGAAGTCTTTTGTGATCATAAAAGTTTGAAATACATTTTCACTCAAAAAGATTTGAATCTGAGACAACGAAGATGGATGGAGTATTGGGAAGACTATGATTTCTCTATCCACTATCATCCAGGTAAGGCAAATGTGGTGGCTGATGCATTAAGTAGGAAGTCGAGGGCCATGGTTAGTGCAATGATAGGGGAATGGAGCATGTTGCGGTCTGTTTATGATTATGATATCTTGGTTGAAGATCGCGGAGATCAGATTTGCCTTTTTACACTTGTTGCCCAATCGTCTCTTGTGCATAGAGTGATTGAATGGCAACATCAAGATTCCGAGACTAGAGCCTTGTATGAGCAAGTGTTACGCGGTGATGGAAGTGTGGATTGGACCATTGATTCAGAAAGGAGTTTGCGATTCAAGGGCAGAATCTTTGTTCCATCGAGTAAAGAGTGTAAAGATGATATTCTTAAAAAATTTTATCATTCTAAATTTGCTGTTCATCCTGGTGGTACTAAGATGTATCATGATTTACGTCGACAGTTTGGGTGGAAAGGAATGAAGAAGGATGTTGCTGATATGTGGCTAGATGCCTTACTTGTCAACAAGTGAAGGCTGAGCATCAAAGACCTGCAGGATTACTCCAACCATTGCCTGTAGCAGAGTGGAAGTGGGATCACATCACCATGGATTTTGTTACTGGATTACCCCGTTCTTTAAAAGGGAAGGATGCGATATGAGTGATTGTAGATAGATTAACCAAAGTATCACACTTTCTTCCTATACGTACAACCGATTTAGTGGATGTTTTGAGTCGGCTGTACATTAAAGAAATTGTAAGATTGCATGGAGTTCCAGTTTCAGTGGTGTCAGACAGAGATCCCCGGTTTACAGCTCAATTTTGGCAAAGCCTCCAAAGAGCTATGGGCACTCAGTTGTTATTTAGTACAGCCTTCCATCCCCAAACTGATGGTCAATCAGAGCGTACTATTCAAATTCTAGAAGATATGTTGAGGGCTTGTGTGATGGATTTCTAAGGTAATTGGGAGGATCATTTACCACTTGTGGAATTCGCATACAACAACAGCTATCAGTCAAGTATTGGAATGGCACCTTTTGAGGCACTCTATGGTAGACCGTGTAGATCCCTGTTATGTTGGGTAGAAGTGGGAGAAGCTACCTTATTAGGACCGGAGCTTGTACAAGAAACGACTGAAAAGGTGAAATTGATACGTCAACGTTTGCTGACAGCCCAAAGTAGACAGAAAAGCTATGCTGACAAGAGGAGACGACCATTAGAATTCAGAGTGGGGGACCATGTGTTTCTAAAGGTGTCTCCGCGTAAAGGCTTGATGCGTTTTGGTCAGAAAGGTAAACTTGCTCCATGCTACATTGGTCCATTTGAAATCCTAAGGCGGGTAGGCGAAGTAGCTTATGAGCTAGCATTGCCGCCAAGGTTATCGGGAATTCATAACACGTTCCATGTATCGATGCTAAGAAAGTATGAACCTCACCCAACACATGTACTTGACTGGAGTGAGTTGGATATCCAACAAGATGTTTCGTATGAAGAGGTTCCTATTCAAATCCTGGACTCGAGAGTACAAGTCTTGCGTGGCAAGTCCATCCCATTACTCAAAGTCTTGTGGAAGCATCATGATGTTGAAGAGGCCATATGGGAGTTAGAGCCAGAGATTCAAAGAAAGTATCCAGAGCTTTTGACGGCGAAAGGTAATTTCTGATTCATGTGTTCAAATTTGGAGGACGAAATTTATTTTTAGGAGGGTAGGTTGTGGAATTCCAATATAAATATATATATATATATATTATAAATTTTAGAAAATATGACTAAGGGTATTTGAGTAATTTTATGAGAATTGGGTTGGATAATAGAAGTGGGCTTGTGTTGGAATTGGTAAAGGTGAATTGAGCTTGAATTTGAAATTGTTGGACTTAGGCCCATTGAGTTAAGGCCTTATGTATATAAGAGATGGGATTTCTAGAATTAGGGAGAAGAGAAAAAGAAAAGAAGAGAGGAGAAGAGGAGGTTGACGGTTCCAGGAAGTAAAAGAAGAGAAAAAGAAGAAGAGAAGGGAGAAAGAAGAAAAGAGAGGGAAAAATTCAAGAAGCTTAGCTTGGAAAACAAGTAGGAGATTCTAACACTATACTTACTTCATGTTATGTGTTTTGTTGTTGAATTGATATTGTTGTTATGTATGTGTCATGTTTTGACTTGATTTCTTGATTGCTGGGATGATGAAATATGAGTGAAGTTACTTATTGTAAGTTGTTTGTTATGATTGCATGAAGAATTATGTGTGAATTGAAGTGTTGATGAAGTGGAGTAGAGATGATTTTGTGAGAAGTGCAGTTCATGTGACTGTCTTATGTTGATTGAGTTGATGCGTTTTTCTAGATTGAGAATTGTATGATTTCTCATTTGTTTTGGAAAATAGACGTATTAAGCTTTAATTAACCGTTGATTTCGTTGAATTTGGAGTTAAAATGGATTTTTGGTGAATTTTTGAAGTTGGGAGTCGAATTCTGGAAATGGGACGTTTTGAACCAACTCTGGAATTCGATTCTGGTGTTTCGCTCGACAGTGAACAGTGTCGAGAAACAGTGTCGAGTGAACAGTGTCGAGAAATAATGTCGAGTGTCGAGTGAACAGTGTTTCGAGTGAACAGTGTCGAGAAACATTGTCGAGTGAACAATATTTCGAGTGAACAGTGTCGAATGAATAGTATTTCGAGTGAACAATATCGAGAAACAGTGTCGAGTGAATAGTATTTTGAGTGAACAGTGTCGAGAAACATTGTCGAGTGAACAGTATTTCGAGTGAACAGTATCGAGAAACAGTGTCGAGTGTCGAGCAAAATTTCAGAACCACCCCAAATTGACTGTATACTTTCCAAAAAGTCCTGGATTTTGCATAAAAATCGTATTTTTTTGATATTTATCATAGTAATGATATTGAAAGGCTGTGAATGTATGCATTGGACCTTGGATGGGCCGTTTTGTATACGGATCCAAGGAGAATGCGGATATAATGATATAAAGTGTTGGACCTTGGGTGGACCGTTCTGTATACGGACCCAAGGGGAACACGAATATAATGATATGAGGTGTTAGACCTTGGGTGGACCGTTTTGTATACGGACCCAAGGGGAACACGAATATTTCGATGTGATGTGTTGGACCTTGGGTGGACCGTTCTGTATACGGACCCAAGGGGAACACGAATATTTCGATGTGATGTGTTGGACCTTGGGTGGACCGTTCTGTATACGGACCCAAGGGGAACACGAATATTTCGATGTGATGTGTTGGACCTTAGATGGGCCGTTCTGTAAACGGATCCAAGGGGAATATGAACATAATAGTTTGATATATTATTATTGGATGTCTACTCCTGTGATTGAATATTTGTGGAATATGAATAATTTCGTATAATGTTAGAACTTTCCTACTGGGCTTTAGGCTCACTCCCTCCCTCCACAGGTACACAGAAGGATGCTCATCCTAGAGATGTTCCAGAGCTTTCTTAGGGAGTCTGGAGTCAGTATGCATATAATTCTTGGGGACTGTCTTGATTCTCCTAGTATGTAATGGGAGATCTTGGTTGGTGACTATCAACTGCTGTATTGATTTTGTCACCAGTGTATGTAAATTTAATTTTGAACAAATAGTCATAAGTTGTAATGAATTCTTGTGATGTATTTATATAAAAAAAAGTATGAGATATAGATGACGTAATTTTTATAAATTCTTATTCAATCACACCGTAACATCTCTAAATAAGAGATGTTAGGGCGTGACATCTTATCTTTCTCCTTGTTTATGTAAATGGCACACTCATAACAGGAAGCAATGCAACTATTATTCAAAGTCTTATTTCTGAGCTCAACAAACTGTTTTCTCTCAAAGATCTTGAAGAGCTGCATTATTTTCTTGGGATAGAGGTGATAAGAGATGTCTCAGGTATGTATCTGAGTTAGTCCAAATATATTTCTGACTTGTTGAGAAAGTTAAAGCTAGAACACTTGAAGCCTTGCTCCACCCTTGCTACAATCAACAAAAATAAATTCACAGCAGACTTAGAAACCTTGTCAGATCCTACACTGTACAGAAGCACTGTGGGAGCTCTCCAATACCTCACATACACAAGACTTGACATTGCTGATAGTGCTAACAAGCTTAGCCAGTTCCTTCAAGCACCAAAAATAGTACATTGGCAAGGGGTTAAGAGGATCCCGAGGTGCCTCAAAGAAACTAAATTATTTGGACTTCACATCAAGCTATTTGACAATACAAACATCATTGGATTTTCTAATGATGATTTGGCCTGTAACACAGAGGATAAAAGGTCTATAGGTGGCTTTTGTGTTTTCCTTGGTGATACACTAGTATCTTGACAATCAAAGAAACAGTCTGTAGTGTCCAGATCAAATACATAATCTAAATGGGATAATATCACAAACCACCCTTGAAGTTTAGCTAATTATCGTCCATGTTTCTTTGCTATATTCCGTGGTATTTTTATGTTTTTGTGTGTTTTGATGTTTGTAGGAGTTTTGGAGCAACTTACACAAAAATGGAGTAAAACCCTTCATTTTCACCTCTGCTAGTCAGTGATCTTCTCGGATTTAATTGTATTGATATACAATGAACCCGACGACATATTATATACCGTTGGAAAGCTCTCGAAGTCTATTTTCTGGAGAAATTTACGGTTTATAAATCCATTCAGTGTACCAAAAGTTGTAATCAAAACAGTGTGAGATGTATAGAAATATAATTCCACAAGTCACTGTAGCATGTATAATACGGGGCACTGTAGCAAGTCACTGTAGCAGAGTATTTAAACACATTTTAGGGTTTTATTTTCATAACTTGAAGAGGGGAGAACGTGGTGGAGGCTGCAGCTCTGGAATTCTTTCATCTCTTGGAGTTCTTGAAGGAGAAAGGAAGCTTGGAAAGAGGAAGAACTACAATCCAAAGAGAATTACATCAAATTTGCTAAGTTTTTCCCTTCCCTTTCATTTTCTGGAATGTCTCCATGTTGTATTGTATTTACCACGTTCTTAAACATGTGTAACTGAATCTGAATTGGTTGAGGGTGATTTCAAAGCCCCTGATATGGTTTTTGTAAGTTGATTGTGTAAGGAATTGTTATCCAATTCTCTAATTGAAGTTGCTTGTATTCTCCCATATTTAATGCTTATGATTGCTTGCTGATTGTATTTGAGTGGCCAACTGAATATAATCTGGTTGTGATTTATTGCTAGACTAGAAATCTTGATCCGTAATTGTCTTGAATTTCTAATCATTAGTAGCAAAATTGTGATCAGAGATTACAATTGGAGAATATAACCTAAGTTAAATAATCCGAGCTTGTGTGTTTATTGCTTAGATCAACCTATCTTTCTTATCATAATGCATCCATTGAATTAAACTCAGAGAGCTTGTTCTAGGTTGTTTAATGGATAGAGATTAAATAAAGAGCTTGTTTTATTTAACAACAAAGTAAGGAAAGATTGGGGTAATAGAGCTTGTTATTATCTACGGTTGATAACTTCAATGCTGTAATTAGATGACAATTCTACAATTAATTCGCAAATCCATATCTTGTGGTAGAGAAGGATCCCTTAACCAGCTTTCTCCCATTGATTTTTCATTCAAATTTACTTTCTGTTTTGTTATTCTTTACTTGCATTCTTATTTCATTTAGTAAATCATTCAACAAAAATCCCCCCTGTTTAGTTTATTGTTGCTGGAAATAACAAATTCAATTAGAATCAATCCTCGTGGGAACGATATCTTACTCATCACTTTATTACTTGTGCGACTAGTATACTTGCTAGTTTCGAACGCATCAATTATCCCATATGAAATTATGTCATTTTACTAAAATACCCCAAAACGTTAATTTGAAAACTAACGGAATCTGTTAGCTGGACCTGGATGAAGCTTAAACGCAAACATTAGGGACCGCACTGATATATTTACATAAGAGGCTTTTCGCATGATAATTAGCTAAACTTCAAGGGTGGTTTATGATATTATCCCTAATCTAAATATCAGGAAATAGCCTGGCTACAATCCGTTTTGTCTAAGCTTCAATGCCAACAAACAAAGTACCCGATCACATGGTGTGACAACACAAGTGCTAGCGCCTTAGCTTCTAATTCAGTCTACCATGCAAGAACTAAGCAAATAGAAATTGATATTCATTTTGTCCGAGAAAAAGTAATTCAAAAACTGCTGGATGTGTGGTATGTTCCATCTTGTGATCAGCTTGCTGATTGCCTTACAAAGCCTCTAGTAGCATCTCAGCTCCACCATTTTTTATCCAAACTAGGAGTCACCGAAGTGCGCTCCAGTTTGAGGGGGGATGTCAAGACAACTTACATTGTTTGCCTGGAGTAATTCCAGTCTCATGAGCTGTTAAGTTGCTGCTTGTTGCTCCTTAGTTAATTACTTTGTTAATTCTGTTACTTTGCTAATTCTGTTTAGTTAAGTGAGTTAAGGCTAGCAGTATCTTAATTAATTTTCCTAGCTCTATACATTCTACACTTTGGCACATGGTTTATTCCCATTAGCTAATATTTTAGAGGTCTTGATGGCCAACATCTGGCAGCTAGGTTGTAACTATTTTTGTCCAGTAAATAATGAAAATATACGCTCTCAAGCAGTGAGTTGAGAGAGAGACTAAAATTTTCAGGAAATCTAAGTCAATTTAAGGTTTGACGAAAAAATCAAGTCATACAGTATTGATTCATCAATCGATCCATGTGGAAAATTTGTTAAAAAGTGACAATTGTGCTTGCTTAGGCACATTCCGAGCTTGTCTTCTTGGTCCCATGAGAGGACAAAAAAATGTAGCTTTTAATTAAGAGTTATAATCCTTTTTCAATTTGAGTTCTCCTAATTCGCTTTTAACAATCTTTTTGATACGTGGATTTTAAAATATAAAATGTGTGGCTGAGATTTTTATTGCTTAATTATTTCTCTACTTTAATATCTTTAATTACTATTAAGCACTAAAATTAATATATCATATGAATAGCCTGGTTTCGTGTAAATGAGGTCGCATAGAAGTTGTGCATCCTGATTTTACAAAAAGGGCATGCGACTTGAGAGATAGAAGGAGGTCCCTGTTCCTTTATTTGGGAGGAAGAGAATGTAAAACCTTCAATATATGGAATAAAATAATAGATTGATGCAAATAAAGAGAAGTATAATTTTCAGCTTTTTCTAAATTGGAGATTGCTTATCAAGGTTTAAATTATTATTACGATTATGTGGTCATAGAAATTCTTTATGAAAGTCAAAATAAAACAAACATGGTTTGTTAGCTTCCATACAATTGATTTTCAAGTTATTTTAATTAAGAAAAACTTTGTAATCAGGGAAAAAAAAAGAGTTTCTTTAGCTAAATAGAAGCATTTTCTAATATTAATTGACAAATAAGAATTTAAGAATGCGTGAATGAGAATATGATTGTTATTATACACTTTGAATTTTCACTAAAAACCATCTCCTTAGAGTCCCTCTGCACCATCGTTAAGTATTGTCCTACTCCTGAGTCAACTTTGTCCAATAAATAAGAAGAATTTCTTTGTGTTCATTGTTGGACTTCTTATATCTATTTCATTATCATTACTTAGGAGAAACATTTAAGTAATATTGAAATTCATTCCACTTCTTTCCTTTATCTTTTTTTTAAATAATTAAATTAATGAATAATTATATTATTTTTATAAAACTAGAAATGAAAACTCAAACATGAGGGTAAGCATCACAAGCATATATCATATAAATTAGAGTAGGTCTTGATTATACATGAAAATTATTTCTCAAATTATGAAACTCTTTCTATAATTTGCCTTATCATTTTAGTATTTACATTAAACATATGATAATCTAAAATATCGAAATTGATTATTAATAAAGCAATAATGTTAGACTTACAACTTTCATACACCCCAAACTCTACAACTTGATGTAGCAGTCAATATAACAAAATCTTATCAAAGATATAACTTCCATAATTCTTTTTGTTTTCTTCTCCTCTAGTGAATTTTTGTTATGTAGACTACTACATCAATTTGTGAAGTTTGAGTTGCAATGAAGTTGTAAGTCTAGCACTACTTTTGATAAAAAGACTAAAAGGGGATTTTTTTTTGTCTGAAATCTAAATGGGTCTGAATTTGACTGAAATCTGAATAAGTTTGAATACAAATATCTGAATGATATGTTTATTTTTTATTTATTAAGATCTGATAAATAGCGTTAAATTATTTGTTTTTAATGACTAAAAACATCTAAAAGGCAATAATTGGACATATATGTCCTTATTCAGTATTATATGTAGTGTACATTGTATATGTTATACAAACATTTACAAATAATCAATACAACAAAGTCAAAATTAGAATCCTAGGGGTAGAGGCAATATCCTGAAATTTATAGGAGAGTGCATGGCTTGGTTGAGGAGGCTAGAGTGACTTTACGTCTGTAAAATTGTGTCAGAATTGGAAGGAATTAAGGCTTATATTTATATGAGTTTAAGAAATTGACTTAACTGGTATGATTTTTATATATAGATCAACTCCTATAATCGTTTTTTTATTCAATTTTGATAATTGTGTAGTTAGAATTAGCATTTACAGGAATGTAAACCAATGTGGATTTAATTTACATTTGAAGTACTTTATTTACATGGATTACATTTGCAAAAGAGTTTAGGATTAGGAAAATAGAGTAAAAAATTTACAAAATAAGAATAAACTAAAATTATTAAGGGTATTTTAGAACATAAAAAATAGATAATATATTCAAATTTTTTGTCAGTCAAATAAAAGCTATAAAATATAGGTTTTTCTATTCAGATATAATAATTTGAGAAAAAGTGTTTAAGTCTCAAAAACAATCACTGTAAAAAAGTCTAAAGTGTAAGATTAAGTAAAATTTAGGCTTCATATGAAAAAATAACTAGTCCTTTAATACATAAAATTAGCACAAAGAGTTGTTCTATTAAACCCCTTACTTTTCTCCTCTTCCGTCCCCAATTTTATTTTGATTTTTGTTTACTATTTTGCCCTAAATTAAAATCACTAAAGAGGACAAAATAATTCTAAGTACACATTTAACAATCTACCACACCATTTTGCGCCCTAAAAATTCCCCCACAATTGATTGCTTGCCTAAAGGGAGAAGAAGCTCGAGCAATTGTTCTCCCAACGGAAAGAGATAAAGGAGAAGCTCATCCAAAGAAAAGAGGCTGATGGCACAAGGTGAACTCAAGGTAATATTGGTGTTTCGTTGAGTATTGCGTATTTAATGAACCCCTGTGAAGAAAGTTATTAAACAATAAGAGTGATCAACAACATCAATTCTCGAATATCTTCATCTGATAATACTGATGCTCGATCCTTTCAAAGTTTATCTTGCGATTAACCAGTAAGAAAGAACTCGCTACGAGAAGGAATTGGAACAGTCGATCGTAATTCCAAACAAGATGGGAACCGGCGTTTTTTGTCTCACTTTTGCTGCCACTTTTGCTAGAATCAAACTGCCAGTCAAGCATAGATCACTGCTTGATGAATTGCTCACATTAGCAGCATAAACCAGGGGCAACAAGGAACCAGATAAAGGTTTCCCACCATACAGGCTACAGCGATACACCAATGTAATTATTTGCATTTCCAAGGCTCACATAGGCAAGCAAATCACGGTCCAAAGTTCCAGCGCCTACCGTGGTTATCCAAGGTGCGACATTGAACAAGTTGCCTGAATATGGCCCACCATCCAGGCCGAACAGAAAGAATCAAAAGAAAAAGAGAACTGTAGTCATACGTTTCCCATCTAGGATAGGAAGAGGATGTAGAAAATCAAGGGCTTTAGCGCAGAAAGAGATGCAAATGACAATAAAGGTTTTTTAAATAGATCTAATAAAAAAAAGTATAGGGGTTTATAATTTTTATTGAGTGTATTTAGAAGCTGAGGTTGAATAAAACTAACTCTAGCACAAATTATATTTCTGTAATTGACGGGATAACGATCTCCCACCACTTCAGATAGCGAAACTGATTACAGAATCTGGTTTAGGCCGAAATCTGGATGGGCCGATCAACCGAATCCAAACTTAGCTATTATGGGCCAACATAACCAAAGTAAGCGGTTTTGGCAACATTAAGATTTGGGCTTTAGATGGCACCAACTCCCAAATCGGACGACCGAGTGCTAGGAATTAAATATAAAATAACAAAGTATAGGGGCTCAAAAAATTATAAATAAAAAAGGGGTACCCATGTAAATATCAAGAACTACGGAGCGCTAGAATCTAGATTGTGCCCTAATAGTTGCTATCACACGATATATATATATAATGACTAAACCCTAACTTCTCTGCCTCTAAGCCCACTTTCTCTTCTATTCTCGAGAGCTTTCTCTCAGCATTTTATGTATCGGTGCTTAATGCCAATCACGAAAACCCTAGTGTGGTGTCGTTTGGTTATCTCTGGTTGTAAAAGTTCCATTTTTTATTCAATGGGTTGTATTGGTTTGTTGTGTTGTATATAATAGGGTGCCAGTGAGGAATGATATGCCTCTGCCTATGATGGTGTTAAATATACTTTGAGAGTTTCAATCTATGAAAAAGAATTTAATCTGAGGGTTTGAGGCTATGTTCATATATTAACTTGTTTTTTTATCAATCTTTTTCTGGGTTAAAAAAAAAATCTGTTATTTAAGGTAGTTGTTGGTTTCAAACTCTTCTTGTTGTGGGGTTTTCATGATTTTCTCAGCAATTGCACATAACATAGGGGGAAAGGCGCTTTAGATTTTAGCTCTAACTGTTAAAGTGTAGTTTTCTAATAGTGTCATTGATCATTCAAAAACTTTCTTCAGTCCATGTATTCCATAATGTGTGAGCACTGTGTGCAACAAGCTTTGCCTGATATAAGTTAATATAGTTTAAGTTTATGTTATAGTGATTTAAGTTTTGTTATCTCGGTTTTGGTTGATAAAATCTACAGTATGCTAGTGATGATAAAATAGACAGGGACATCAGCACTCCCTTGTGGAAATGGTGACTTGGTCTAAATGGGAATCTCTCTGATGCATACAAATATAGCTACTCTGTGAGGATTTGGTTTTTCTAATTTTGCTTTGATTTTATGTTTACATGATGGCTTCATTTTGGACTATTTGCCATGTTAGCATGAGAAAATAATTTGAATTTGGAAACTTGATTTCTTGGGTGTCTATGATGGCTTTAGGAAGAATTACTGTTAAGTATTATTGTGATTCAAAATTTCAATCAAGGAGTCCTCAATTCTCTTCTATATGATGTATGTGTTTAAAGTCTCTAAAGTCTGTTACCATGATGATTATTTTTCAATCAGTTAATGTTTGGTATAATTTGGGAGCTTGCTTCTTATTTAGTGGTTTAATTCTGTTAATCCCTTTAGGCTGGATGTTTTGTGCAAATGATGATAAAACAGACAGGGACATCAGATTTCCATTGGAGTATGATGAATTGTCTGTGGGAATCTCTCTGATGCGCCAGTGTTATGTGATTTTTAGATGGTTTTCAGATTATTCATTTTATGCTATTTTGAAATCCAATGCTTAGAATACCACGGAAACCTCAGTTGCAATTAGGCCAAAAATTTCATATTGATTTTCCTTGAAGAAAGCAAAATTAAATGCTGTCACCGGATTTTGATTTTTTTATCAAATTTGATTCGTTGTGGATCTGCTCGGTTTTTTGCTTGAACTTTGTGCATGCCACCATTCTGTTATTGAAGTCTATACGGTACACATGCATATATTAATGGGAGCTTAAATAGTTTGATTTATTATATTTGTAACTTTTGATATTGTGTTAAAAATCTTCTGGTTTGCCTGTGATGATCTAAATGCACGTATTATCAGATACAATTATGATGATATCTGATTGTCACTACCTCTGAGGCATATCATTGAACATGGAAGCATTCTTCTTTTGGGGGGGTATTTAGGTTTTTCTTTTCCAAGTTCAGGGAGCATGTATCTGTTTGTAACATGTCTGTGTAGTGAGTTGGAGAGAGTTGACAATTGCGAATTTTCCCTTTAAACTTGATGGAAGGCTATGCTTCCATTGAAACTAAGAATTTTTTCATTGGAAATTGCCCAATTTGTTGTTAGTAGGGGAGAGCAAGCTATTGTTAGATAATGTGAGAATGAGCCTTGGTTGAGCTACTTATGGACTTTAAAATTTTGTGAGTATACAGGAAAACAAATCTTGTGCGTTCTTGCTTTGAGAAATTCGGCAAACAATATCTCGAGTTATGTGTACTTCATTTTTTGTTAGGTTCAACAAATAACAATAGGTGTCTTGTTACTTTTTGTTCTTCTTGCCTATGATGGTGTTAAATATACTATGAGCATATGCTGTGAACAGAACTTAAATCTGAGGCACTTCATTTCTTGTTCTCACTTACCTCACCCTTATACAGATGAACTTGGTTCATTCAGTTGTAGGGAGGAGAAAGGAGGATCCACTGGGAATGAAGAAGAACTGTTAATGTCACGCATAAGGAATTTTTATTCAATAAAAAACATGGCATGCAAGACTTATTTCTGCTGAATTGGACTACCGGGACTGGTGATTTGGTTGGAATGCTACCTTTTGTCGCATGATAAGATATTGTGCTGTGTGTTTTTTCATCTTTTTTGGTGGTCCTTTAAGTGGACTGATGTCCTAAGTCAGCTGTTTCTTTGAAATTCTATTCCTAGGATAACTTTCGTATAGAAATAAAGGTCTGTTCATGGCTTTGCCTATGATGCACTTAAATGCACGTATTATCATCAGATATAAATGTGATGATACGTAATTGTCACTACCTCTGAGGTAAAACCATTTGTACTTTGGGTTTCACAATCTCAATTCTGGGGGTTTTGTGATCATGAATCTTTTTGTTCTGGATTTGATCGATTCTTCTCATTTCCTGGCGTCATGATGTTCTGTTTTCATGTTCCCAAGGCCTGATGATTGATACACAAGAACGGAGATTTGAATGAAGCTTATGTTGTAGCCTGATGAGAAATTGGGCCCCATGAGCATCTCATGTAATAAATAGTTTTAGATGGAATATGAAGGCCTGAAGATAGGGTTTTTAACCTGGATGACAGGAATTCAAGATGCCAAACTTGTACTTGAGCTTGTGATTGCAAATTCAGTGCTCACTTTGTTTAGCCAAAGCTTGTTAGTGTGTCTGTTACTGGAAGATATCGAGACATGTCAGCATGTTGTCTCCGGAGGTCCCTGTATCTTAAAGACTTAAAAGTTACATTATCTTGAATGGTGAATTTTTAACTGTTGAGTTGTAAATTTATCTTTATCTGTGTTTTTCTTTAACGTGTTCTGGAGCCTTATATGTAGGGGTGTGAATTTTTGACACGACACGAACGCGTTACACGATTAATAAATGGGTCGGGTAAGTGTTGAAGGTGTTCAATACGCCAACCCGTTTAAGGATACGAATAGTTAAATATATTTTTTATATCTTTAATATGTAAATTCATTCAATGATATAAATTAGGAAAAATTGAGAAAATAGACAAAATTAGGGGGTCTTATTGAAAAATGGACACGTTTTAAAAAATGAGTCGGGTCATAGACACTTTCTTGATAAAAAAATTAAAATACCTTCGAAATTACTTGCATGTGATTACTTGTATCCGACACTCTTTTTGGGGATGAAATTGTTAAATTACAAACTATAGGGACTAAAAAGAAATTAAAAGTATCACGCGACACAACTCGACACTCGATACAACTCGACACTCGATATTTTATCACTCGAAAACACTCGACACTCGACATTTCACTATTCGACAGACTCGAAATTCGACATTTCATCACTCGAAAACACTCGAAACTCGACATTTCACCACTCGAAAACACTTGAAACTTGACATTTCACCATTCGACAAACTCGAAACTTGACATTTCACCACTCGAAAACACTCGAAACTCGACATTTTTACCACTCGAAAACACTCGAAACTCGACATTTCATCACTCGAAAAAACTCGAAACTCGACATTTCACCTCGACATTTCACCACTCGAAAACACTCGACACTCGACATTTCACCACTCGAAAACACTCGACACTCGATATTACATAACTCGATATGACTCGACAGGTTGTTTTCGAGTGTCGAGTGTCTTCTTCTTCGCGATGTAACGCTGGATTCACAACTCGTTTCATCAGTTTTCACACCCATTAACCTATAAAAATTACATTATAAGACTCTATTTATCCTTAAATCAATTCACAAATCCTTCGGAAGCTCAAATCTCGAATTCAAATTTCCTAAAAATTAAATCAAATCTGAAGAGAGGGAGATGGGTTTCGGTCATCTGAAGACAGAGAAATAACACTGGATTCATAACTCGTTTCAATGGCTTTCACATACATTAACCTACAAAAATCACATTAGTTTGCACCAGACATGCTTTCCACTAGTTTAGCTGCTGCAGAGACTGTAAAGACAACAGACATGAAAGGAACTAAGAGAGGGAGATGGGTTTCGGAAATGAGCCTTTGGAAAAAAATTGAAAAATAAGGGTAATTGGGTCTTTTTATCAAGAAAGTGTCTATGACATAAAAATTTTTGAGAACGTGTCTAAATTTCAACAAGGGTTTCTAATTTTGTCTATTTTCTCAATTTTCCCTATAAATTATTACTTATTTATAGTATATATATTATAAAACTGAAATTTTTATACTATAAAATAAATTAATTTATAAAATAATAAATTAATTTATAAAATAATAAATTATGATGATTTTAATAATATTTTATATTAACAATGGTTTATATTCTAAAAATAATTTTAATTGATTTAAATATAGAAAATATAATATATTATATATAATTAAGTTAAACAATTAAGTAAATTATGCGAATTAAATATGACACGATTATGACACGTGGGTAACATGTTTAATAATTGGATGGGTTTGGATTTCATGTTTTGACACGAATAATTAAATAGGTCGACACGATATGACACGAATCCAACCTCTACTTATATGTTTTTTCCGCGGTAAAAACAAATTCTACTGTAATCACTCTCTTTATTGAAATCTTGCTGCTGTATACTCCTGTGTGCGATTCGGTTAGCATCTACCATTAGTTGAATGGCCAATGATGTTAAACTGTGACTGTTGATAATTGTTAGATGGATGTTCCCGTGGTTGAATTTCTGGTGTTGGACTGTAGATCCACATTTATCACAGTAATCTGGTTGCCAAATTAAGTTTATTATAGATTTGGGGGCTAATTTTAGTAATTTGTTATGTCACAATCTGAGCATTTGATTTAATCTAAAGTTTGTGCCTGGCCAACTTCAGAGTCTACATACAGTTTACAGTATAGGTGCCGTATTCAAGGGCAGCTATTTATTTTGTATAAAAGTTGTAAACGGATATATAAATGTTATAATTTAGTAAATATAAATAAAAAAAATTGTAACATAATTTTTATATAATTTTTATTTATGACTTTATTATTTATAATTTTTATTTATTCGAATTCGATTTTTTTAATATTTAGTTATAATTTTTATACACAATGTTCGGATATTGTGTAAGAATAACAGTTGCATTCAAGTTATTTCCCCGGACTTCAGCCAATCGCTGTTACAGAGACCAGAAGTACAATATGTGTTGAGTATAAATTTTGCAATAATAGCACAAATTTAATTTACTTGATAAAATTTTATGTATGTATGATCATGGCCTAGACCCTGACCTTAAGTTATAGTCACTCGTTTTTGTTGTAGTGTGTTGCTTGATCAAATGAAATCTCTCCCTTATAACCTCATCTATGTTTCCGAACCTTATTCAATTCTAAATTTTCTCTTGCCATCGAACCCCAAACTTTTCCATTAACTGACTAGCTTTATCCATTAAATTTATCAGCAAAGGATGGTTCCTTCTATCGACCAAAAGGTTGATATTAATACTTCAATATGATATTTGTTGCCATGAAACTTTTTCAAATGAAAAGTAGGGAGAAATGATTTGGTCGCAGTGAATTGTCCGCTGGCGGATACACTAATGCTCAACCTCATTATTGTTAATGGGGTCCATGAGGTTGGCACTCTGAGCCATCCACGTCAGTGCCAACACATCTTGCATATGCTAAGTCTGATTAAAGCTTCATCTTGGGACCTACTCAGTACTCATCATCTTTGTGATTGCGGACACTTATCGTGGCGGCTGCTTCAAGGAAAACAACACTTTCGCAAAACAATATTACCATTGAAGCAGCTCCGACGTGAACAGGATTTTGATCTGATGATATTATGGATCAGTATTAACCGACAAATTGTTATTTAGATCTTAATACAATTTGACACATACAAGGCTGCTATTTAGAAGTCAATTTCTCATTCAAGCATTGTTTAATTATTGATGTTTCTGTGGATAGACACAATCATAAAGGGTCCTTGCTGACCATATCAAGGCCTCATGAAACGAGGCAAATTCATTCACATGGACCCAGTTCGATGTCTTGGCACGCCATTATATGAGGAAGAAATATTAATGACCAAAATTTTGTACTCTTCGACCACCACATTGATTCCAAATCAAAGGATAAGTCCCGAGTTTAAAGATTAACGTGCTCTTTAAATTATTAACCAAATGGATCCCTAGAGATCCGAAAATTAGTGTGGTCAAATTTCTTAATTCATTAAGCAGTAAAACAAGGAATCCCAAGATTGAATTTGAGGAAAATGGAATACGACAATAAACTTACATTATATCTGAAAAGATTACAATGTCCAATCCAAAAACCAATCAAACTTGGCAGCGCACTATTGAAAAAACTATAGGCCTGCTCAGGAAGAGAAAAGCCAATCACAGATGTGTATATACAATTGCAAACCAATAGAAGACAATAATAAATTTCATACTTCAGTTCTACACTAAAGCACTACTTTCTTCAAGTTCCATCTTATCATCTGCTGCTCTTTTCATAACACCAGACAAATCTATGCCACTTAGTACCAAATCATCCAGTCTATCTTCCTGGTTGGATGATAATGGTAAATTGATAGGTAACTCTCCGGCTGAGGCCAATTTTAATAGCTCTGACTCATTTAACCCTTTTGCTGGCCGAAGACTAGATCTGTCAGCCCCATACTTGGCCAAGGCATCTTTGAATTTTTTGATCTGCAATAAGAGAAATTTATGTTCAAAACTAAATGTAAAAATACCCAATAAGAATCCATTCCTATGATAAAAAATAGAGCAAAATTGATTTAATGAAATACTTACAGTTGCATTGGTGCAGCTAAAGCTACAAACGTGCCCCTCAGGTCCTCTATAGAACTTAAAGAAAGGCAGTACATGAACGTTAAGGCTTTGACACATGTTTCTGTGTTGCTCGTAGTTCACTTTTAGAAAGATGGCATTTGGATTAGAATCAGCCAGCTGACAGATCTGATGAAAACATAGATAACTCTTAGCATTCAAAAATAAAAATTTGATGGAGCTAGAAGTGATGGATATATATATATGCTTAAATGGGAAATAACTTCATTTCACACTTAAATTGTTATGACATCGACATATACCTTGGGATGTAGTGCTCTGCAACCACCACAGCCAGGCGAATAGAAATCAACTATAACCAACCTATCACCACCCATAAGCAACGAATCAACAAGCTCTTGAGCCGAATGGATCTCTACCATGTTTGGTTTAAGGGTCTTCTCCCACCATCTCATAGCCCTACTAACACAAAGTGATGCTTGTGCCTGAAACCACAGATTGAACATTAGAACCCCCTAAACAACAAAAAAAAAAACTTCTTTTGGAGACCAAAAATGCAAAATATGGACAAGATTTTACATACATGAACAGAGAATCTGTTAGGAGCTTTGGAAATCCAATCGCTCAAACACTTCTGATGTGAGACAACTCCAGGTTGGCCCAAAAAATCAACACTCAAAACAGGGAACTTGCTGGATTTGGATTGTCTGAATTGTGAATGACTAAAAGATGAGCAAAAGCCAACAATCCCTTTGGTTTTGGAGCTTGGAATAATTCCCTTGGACCCAGGAACGTGGACACAACTCTTCAAAGAGCAAGCCATTGTTATGAGTATGCAAAGCACTCTCTCAAGCTTCTAGCATGTAAAAAGCAGAACGCACTTCAAGTTTTGGATCCAAAAACAATATCTTGTATCAGTTTGGTCAAGGCAAACCAGCTCTGAAACTTTTCAAGGCCAAAAAGAAATTAAAAAAACCAAACCAATCTCACTTCCTTTTCTTAAATAAGCGCAAGATTGGAACAAAAAAAATATCTTCTTTTTGAATAGTATCTGGTGGCTTTCAAGAGAGAAAATGTTGAGTTTGTTTTATCTGGTTCTTCCAAACCTCAAAGAAGAAGAAGAAGAAGAACAAGAGCAAAGGTCCATGCATGTTGGGAATATAAATGAATAAAATAGGGAGGTGGTAAGTGGGGTCATCCTGATTTGGCATTAACATTATCCAAATAAAATATTATTTAAAGTAAATTAAAAATAATTTTATCCAAATCTAGATAATCGATGCCGATTTTGAGCAGAGCTGATGTGTAAGTTGACTGGTTTTGAGGATAATTAGGGCTCGTTTTTAGGAACTGAGCTGGCCGTGTTTTAAAAATTTTTTCTATTTATCCGGTGCAAGTGCAAGTTTGGGTTTGGTAGTTTACCATGTTGTCCCACGAAGCCCCTAAATTTAGACTCTTTCAGAACGTGGATAACTGGAGAAGGCTCAATTAATGAGAAAAAACAGTATTACCACTACCAGATTTACTCATTTTTTATCTTTACTAGTGGCTTGGGCCTCAGTTAATGACAAATTTTGAACGAATCCTCGCATACATCCACGACATCAGCACATGGCCATGCTTAGGGCTTGCCAAATGCTTTTCTTTTCTTTTTATTTTATTAGCGGCTTGTTAATTACCTGCCATGTGTTGGTTTTTTTTTTTTAATTATTTCTAGCGAAATAGATAACTAACTATAGCAATATTACTCTTAATTTTGGCCGATTGTATATGGGGAGTTCAGGGTTCTTAATCCTGAAAGCCACCCTTCTCCCTTTCCGCCCAATTTTATGTGACTGCATAGCTATCACTATACACAGAGAAATCCGTGACATAAAAATGTATTAACTGTTATTATATTCTCTCTTTTTGCTTACAGTGGTTCAACATACCACTCAAATTGAGAAACTATTATAACTCATGGTTATCTAAAATGGATATTGAAGATATTATGTTTAACAATTGCAACTAGCCTGGATTGCAACAGATAAAATGTCTCCCTACCTAGTTGCTAGACAACAAATGAACTAGTTGTGGATATTATGTTACATACGTCATGGGATGGCTTTGAGAAATTGCTAGAGATATATATTTATCAGGATGATGCAAGAAAATAAGGGCATAGCATAGTTGACGCTGACAAAATGCCCACTCTCGTTTCATTTCACTTTGAGAACTTTTTGGATATGATCTTTAATGGGATTAGATTGGATATTTGGAATGTGGGCAGTGAGATAGAAGTTAGCAGAGATAAGCCGGGAGCCCACAGGATGTGAAGCTTTTGCTGTGTAAGAGAGAGGCGGAGCCCATTGGTTTGGTACTTCGTTTTGATAAAACCAAGGGCTAAGGAATCTTCACGCGACAGTTCCTTGGATTTGGATTTTGGTGTTATAAAATGTTCATTTTCCAGTTGCAACTTGCATGCCTGATTGGTCCAATTGGGTCATTAAAGAGCGGCAGATTGGTCCCCCCTGCGTCATGGCACAGTCACACAAGGAATTGAAACTATATATGACCTGGATCATGGCCGAAAAACTGTCTTAAAACTCCATCAAAACCAGATACTATTTTGTCAGTTTCAGGTATTTGAAATGCAATCCATATTATAATAGTAGTTTGTTAACTTACTCTATAAATTAACAGTATATGACTTGTAAAATATACAAGTCGCTGCAAGTTGGACATAAAATGTTGAAAGGGTACGTAATTTTAATGTTGTGATAATAGTTTACGTTATAGATGTAATATTTTATGCCATCAAAACGAGTTGACAAGAATGAACCGGAAGCCTCGTATGTTTTCAATCATTCGGATCAGCACCACTGTTATGGCTGCGGCATATCTCACCTTTAAGTAGCGTTACCCAGGTAAGATATTTTTCAATGCAAGACGGCATGGGCTTTGGCACTGTACTACAAGATTGGGTCAGATATTTGGATTAAAGATTTAAAAAAAATAGTTCTATTCAACTCTCATTTTTCATCTCATTAGTCCCCACCTCTTATTTAATAAGGGTAAAATGATAATTTAGATAATTTACCGTCAAACTCAAATTCAATTTTAGATATACTTATGGTAAGCTTAATTAAATACTCATTTAATCTTTAATTAACTTTATTTTTTATCTTATCTACTTCTTATTTGATACAATGTTAATTAAATTATTATTTAATTTCTAATTAAATTATTATTTAATCTTAATAGTCTTTAATTTTTTTCAATCTTTGTTTACTATCAATGATACATAAAAAAGAAAAAGTGATGGTCTTAACATTAATCAATTTTTTATCATATTTTATTAAATTCTTCAAGCTCATATAAAAAAAATAATCAATCAAACATTTCTTAGGGAGAAAGAAAGAAAAATGGATTATTTGATATCCATTAGATCATTGATTGAAATTTAAAAAGAAAGAAAGATAAATGAATTTTAATAAATTTGAGAAGAAAAAAATATAAAAATGGAAGAGAGAGAGATGGATGGCATGTGTGAGAGAGAGAGAGAGGGTGAGCTTGGTCATTGATTATATTGGAGAGAAAATAGGAAAAACTGATAGAGATAAATAAGAAAAAAATTAAGAGTTTTTGTTAAATTCATTAACTCAATATTAATTATCTTTTGTATTACATTTTTATTACAATTATGTCCTTATTTCATATTAAAGTGGGGGCTAATAAGAAAAAAAATGGAGGCTGAATAGAACTATTTTTTAAAAAAAGCATGCAGAAGAGATAGCTCACAGGTCTGAAGCTTTTGTGTCCTTAAAATTGGAACCTTGACAGGGGAATTGTATTTGTATGTGCTAAAAGTAAGGAATTGAAGCATAAAGTTTAGAATGAATCCAAGAATTTGAGTGCAGTAATTGAATGGATACTATAACTAACACATTCTTGGCCACTCTATCAATTAATTCCTTATAGCATGGAAACAAGAGATTTTAAAGAGGTCGTACCTTAAAAATAATTAAAGGGATAATATTATATATTATAACTTAAAATATTAGATTAGCATGACTTAGATTTCAACTAGGTTTGTCCTTTCCAAAAGATTTCCTTCGCCTTAAAACTTTTTTAAGTTCTAGGTAGGAGTGGCAAAATAACCCGACCATGGCCGGGGCCTTAGAAAAACTCGAACTTTCACTACAAGAAAATGAGCTTTTTACCGCGGTTTCAGGCCGGGGACCTAGAAAAACTCGGACTTCCACTACAAGAAAATGAGCTTTTTACCGCGGGCCGAAACCGCCGTATAAAATGGCGCCGTAAAAAATTATTTTAGTTTTTACCGCGGTTTCGGTAAAAATGGTTTTACCGCGGGTGGTGGAAAATTATTTGCCGCGGGCGTTTGGCCCGCAGTAAAAAATCTTGTTGTTGTCCCAGGTAATGACCCTCGTTGAGCCCTTTTCCTGTTACTTTTATCATCAAATGAACTTAGCTTTGCTTATATATCAAGTTTATCAACTTTGTAACGTGGTAGGGTCATCAAATAAATTCAACAAAGTACTCCTCCAATCCTGATTCTTGGTCATGAATCATGATAGTTGAGAGAACAATGACCAGTAATTACTTTTTCCTTGTAAAAGGAAAGAAGTAAAACTAAAGGTGAATGATTGAAAACGAAATCACATATCCAAATGACAAAAAAATTTGGTGATTCCATTACTTTTTGAATAAATGAACTATCATTCTCAAGACTATGATGATGTTTCTGAATTGAATCTACATAGCAAGGGAAAAAAATTATTTGCTATAGATAACATCTTTGAGAATAAGACAAAGCTGAAAATTCAATTGTTGCAGCTATCTCTTCCTCAATACAGAACTGTCAAATATAACTTCAACTGATAATGAAAAGGACCTGACAAGATGAGAAGCAGTTATCCAGCTACAACCCCATCTTCTTACAGCCTCTTATCGTGGCACGCTGAGGCCCAGCTCTGTATAATATAGAAAGGGACCAGGATTGATATTAATTGCTGTAGCAAAGTTTTTATAAAAAAAGAACTCACTATGCAAAGTTGTTAAGTCAATTACATCATTATAAAGCCACTGGGTATTAACCAATCAACAAAGTCACATAGTTTATGTAAGTCAATTAAGTAAATCAAAATGAAAACTTCATCACTTTTATAATCTCTGTATATAGTGAGAGTGCTAAGCAGTTGACATCCATGGTTGTGATTGTTCAATCAAGAAGTAAAACTTAACAAGACATCAATAACTAAACTGCTCGGCCAAGAATTATTAAGAAAATATCATGAAGAAAAGAGACAATATGACATACTAGAAGCAATAAATAGTGGTACATAAAAATAAATTAAGAAACAATTAGAAATAATCTGTAAGATAAAGCAACTACAATGGGCAATGACTGAAAACTCGAGGAAGTTCAGCAGAGCAATAATCAATTTAGCTATGCTTCTTACAAAGTTTAACGCCAATTCAATATTGCCTTACAATTTTTTAAAGTTCCATTGAGATACCTGAAATGTCTTTAAACAAGAGTAAATACCCAGTCATCATCTCATTTCCTTGCCATATAATCTTTGCAGGTCCTTCTTCCACATATTCTCAGTCATCATCATTCATTCTCCCTTTCAACCTGCCAGCCATCGCACAACCAATGATAATTAACAAACAACAATTCTATCACTCTCCCAAATCCACCTTTCCCAAGAACTAAACAAAGCTGACTATGGTAACAAAGTTCTGATAACAAGGAAGTTAAAGAAAATTTTGACCTTTTAAGGGTGCTATGACGATTTTGATATTTCATATGAGAGAAAGAAAGACAACAAACAGAAATAATTTAACAAAACTAAGTATTTTGATCACCCTTACATTATCTTCTCCTTTGCTTGTTCTCAATAACAGAACCACTGCCCATTTATGCTAAATCAAAGCATTACTACTGATACAAGTACTTAAACACAGTTAAATCTTCTTTCACTTTTCCATAATTTCTTCAAAAAAAAAATCTTCTAGTTCAATAATACTGCCACTTGTTGCCCAATGCAGCTCTTATTTGGTATTAAAAGAACGAATTCTTGACGAACTAGAGAGAAAATTTCCCAATTAGTTTGTGTATTTATATTTGAAGTCTTCAGCATCAAATCGTGAATTATCAAAATGAAATGAACTATGTACATCAGGAACAAAATTGAGCCAACTAACATCAAGTTTAGTGTTAACCAATTCTATTATAATTTCAAGATTTTTACTCACACTTTCAGCAACCAAACACAGCAAAAGCTACCGACCATTCCAATTGTCTCCAAAACAGAAATTTCTTAGCATCCAAACAACAAACAATACTAGTGCAATAAACATAGAAACAAATCAAACAGACGTGTACTTGTTTCTTCTTAGCCTTTTCTTCCTCTTCTTCTTGTTGTTGTTGTTCTAGAGCCTGCTTCCTTTTCTCTTCTTCCTTCTTCAACTCCATTTGCTCTATCCAAATCCTCTCTCGCTCCTTGAACTTCTTCAACGCTCTCTCTCTCATTTCCTCCTCCTCTTTCTCCATCATTTTCAGTCTCTTCTCTCTTTCAGATTGTTCTCTCTCGCCTCCTCCTCCTCTCTCTCCTTCTCCGCCACTTCCTTCCTCTTCTCCTTCCTCCTCTTCTTCTTTGCCAGCTTCTTCTTCTCCTTTCTGATCATTGACGATAGCTCGAAAGGCTGCCGTAAATGGGAGATGTGTGTGAGCCATTTGTTTGTAGTGACGGTGGGCTCTTGAGGGAATTTGAGAGGAAAAAGAAATTAGGGATTTGTGAGGGAAGCATATGAGAGAGAGTGAGAGAAGCGGGAGAATGGCGTGAAAAAAATTAGATTATCTAAAATCTTTTTACTACGGGCCTACAAAACCGCAATAAAGTCCATACTTCTATTGCGGGTGCGATGGCCCGCCGTAAAATTTTAATTTTTACTGCATTTTGAAAGGCCCGCGGTAAATAAGTGTAGTAAAAGGTCATATCTGTTGTAGTGTTCTGAGATCGGAGAATTACCCAAAAAATCGGGGACATTGGCTAGGGTCGAGGGGGAATTTTTCTGTCTAGTCAGGGTGGGGGTGCTGGGCCGGGGACCCGGAATTAAATCCAGGATATGTAATTGATGTTAAGATTATGTCAAATAAATCCCTTAAATTATAATACTTACTCATAGCCCCTTATGTAAATCTAAACCCATTTTCTAATTTTTTTAAATAACAAACAGCCCAAACCAAGCCCAGCCCAGCCCAACCTAGCCCGCCCATGCCATAATTTTAAAAAAGTAATGAATTGCTCGAGCAAAGGTTCAAACCTGAGCCTTCTTGCATATGCAAGTAGCATAGCGCGTGCACTACCACTGTGCTATAGCTCGTTTTGCTTCAATTAGTGACTGCCAAAATATATATAGAACATTAAAAAGTTTCAGAATTAAAAAAAAATAAAGTACAACCTAGGTTTTAATTTTGAGTTATTGGAAAACCCAGAATCGGATTCAAAAATTGGAGGGCCCCGGCCTCAGTTTTTGCCATCCCTAGTTTTGAGGATCATAGAACTGATAACAAAACATGAAAGAGAAGTGGAGCAACAATATTGAGAAACTTGGAAGTCGGGCCTCGGGGTCTTACACTCACGAGTACTATAAGACACGGCCAAGTTATCGGCCATTAGCCCAGCTTGCTTCTCTAAGTTAGTGGTATCGCCACTTGACCTGTGTTGATTTTATTTCAGTATTTGGTGGAATACCATAGATCATTTTTTATTTGGATTAACTATTGGTTAATATTAAACATTAGAGAGCATTTTTTAGACTCAATGGGTTGTGATCACCAATTAATTATAAGTCATTTTGATTGTACCCAAATTCGGAGTAATATGTTCAAAATCAAATATAATGCAGTATGAGTTATTATGAACCACTAATGGGAGGATCATTTTTGTCAACTAACATTACATGAAAAGTCTCTGGCTTCACCCATATATGTGTGTGTGTGTGTGTGTGTGTGGTCTCCTTTCTAATTAACTTTTATAGAAACTTTGGGGAGGGGACAGTTTTCTTCCATCTTCGTTTGTCTCTCTTTTGCAAGCTCATCGTGACCCACACTTGCAACCCACCTCCAAGCCTCTTGATCCACTCTTGACAACCAAAAGCAAGCATAATGGCATCATCATCTCGAGCAAGTGTGCTGTTTATTAAGCTTATATGTAAATGATTATGTTTATGTGCAACATCCATTAGGATAGGGCTTGAAAATTTCTATCATTGGGTTGCAGCCTTGATTGTAATCAATTGTTTGATCTTATTATTTAGGGAGGAGCAATATTATATATATCTTTGGATTTTCCTCCCAGGTATTACATGATTTTTTCTCAAGACAAAAAGCATCTTGAGTGATAACTTTTATCAATTTTCTCAAAGCATCTGATAAGCGTCCCATCCGATACACTTATGCTAGGTGTGCCAAGCAAGCCAAGCAAGGGAACATGCAAGGAAATTAGTTAGTTAGTGAATGAATAGGACAACTGGACAGTTGTTAAAAAAATCTGTTTTGTTAAAGAGTGAGAAATAAAAAGGATGAGGGGAGACAAAGGCAGTTAGTTGTGAATTTTTTAGTGTTACTTTTCTTTTGGGAGAGAGTTAGGCATCTCGGATGCCTAACCTCTGTAGATATCTAATTTCAGTAATGAGAATGAAATTTGCTTCCTGAAAACTACTAGAATCTACCAATTTGGTATCATAGCAGAAAGAATTATCTGGGCATGGCTGGAAAGAATACAACCACCTCTAAGCTAAATTCAGTGGAGGAAATGGTCGATCTGGTTTATAGGAAATAACGAAGGAGTTGGAATCCATAAAGTGATTTACATACGCTTCTAGTTTTGGAGAAAATTATTGTAGCAGTCTTAGAGAAGTTATTTGGCTTAGAAAAACTGGAACGATTGGCTTAATGACTCGATGGTTCATCACGAGCAATAAGTGAACCAAAGAAAAAGTTGAAAATCGTCGATGGAAGCTTCACAGGGCACACCAGTGATAAACCTCCAATCAAATTCACCTATACTTGACGCCACCAAAATAAGAAGTGAGGGGCAAAGATGTGAATTCAGAAGATTTGAGGGAGATTCTCTTTTTTTTTTCCTGTTATTGCTGTGCTGTTTTGAGTGCTGTGGGAGTTAGTTATTTTGTTGCCTAGGGAAATGTGAGGTTGATTACAGAATATAGGAGAAGTAGGGAGGGAAGGGGGAGGTCATTCAACTACTGAGTATTCTGGTGAGAATTGTTTCTCTAGGGAGAACTGGTGGGACTCTCGAATTTCCTACCAAATGACTAAACCTTTTATACAACCTACTCTACTAACTGACTCTATTCCATTTTAATTTTTAACTTTGCTAAAGCTACTGTGAAGTGTGAGTGAGTGAAGTCAGAACATATCATTTTTGGTATCAGAGCATCTACCTGGGCATGGCGAAGAAAGCAGATAGGAGGATGGATACGATAGAAGAAAAAGTATAGGTGATGCAGAATGATATCAATGCTGTCAAGGAAGGGATGGCGAAGGTGCAGTTCATGGAGCAAGGCATGGCAGTAATTTTGAAAAAACTGGAGGCCACAATAGCGGAGAGCAAGGAGAACACTCACCACTCTACATCATCGTCTGAACAGAAATTGCTGATAGGAGGATCTGGAGGAGGTTTAACTTCAAACGTTGTCGGAGGTGGTGGAAGCGATGACCCAGGGAGAGGAAAGATCCAAACCCGATGAGTCGAGATGCCTACGTTTCAAGGAAGAGATCCCGATGAGTGGGTCTATTGGGCTAAGTATTTTTTTTACATTAAATTGAATGAGCGAGGTAGAGAATTTGATGGCAGCCGCTGTTTCCATAAAGGGAGAGGCTTTTGCGTGGCACCAATGGGAGGACTCTCGACGAGTTTTCTGATCTTGGGCAGAGTTGAAGGCTCTGTTGCTCTGCTGATTCCGAGAAAACCAAGAGGGGATCTCTGAGCAGTTTTTGGCCCTCTAACAAGAAGGTACAATGAGGGAGTATAGTCGACAGTTTAAGAGGGCGTCGTCGATGGGGGAGCTGCCTGAACACCTTTTAGAGGGACAGTTTATTAATGGGTTGAGGCCAGATTTGAGGGTTGAATTACGGGCCTTTAAGCCCACTGGATTAGACTGGATAATAGGCCTATCCCAATAATTAGAGCACAAAAATAATGCTCTGAAGAATTATAGAGGAAGTGTTTCCAGTGACAGACGCAGAAAACCTGATTCTGCATACGCATATGATAAAAATCTGGGCTCCCATGGTGGCAGAGCTACGAGGTTGACAGAAAAGATTGTGGGAAATACACCGGGCTTCAAATTTCAGCAGTTATCTAATGCAAAATTGCATACCAAGCGGGAAAAAGGACTTTGTTATCGCTGTGATGAAAAGTTCTCCCCTAGGCAAAGGTGTCAGCTCAAAGAATTTCATGTCATGGTGGTCTAAGAGGAGAATGAATGTCAACTGGTGGAGCAAGATGAGTCACTGGAGGATAATGGAGGTAATAATTATAATCCTGAGGCCGTTGAACTGTCCATGAACTCTGTAGTTGGTCTCACCTCTTCTAAAACAATGAAGCTAATGGGCAGGATTGGAAAAGAGAAAGTTGTTGTTTTAATCGACCCTAGAGCCACCCATAATTTTATTTCTAGGAACCTGTTGAAGGAATTAGGACTGACAGTGGATAGTACTGATAGTTATGGAGTGTTGTTAGGTACTGAAAATCCAGTTAAGGATGAGGGCATTTGTAAAGGGGTTGTTCTGTCATTACAGGGAATACAAATCATGACGGAATTTCTTCCTTTGGATCTTGGGGGTTTTGATGTTGTTTTAAGAATGATGGCTGGAAACTTTAGGTGTAATTAAGTTTGATTGTAAAGCTTTAACATGGGAATTCAAGGTGGAGGGTAAAAGGTCTTGCTACAGGGGGATCCTGGATTATGCAAATTCCAGGTCAGGTTAAAAAGCCTTCTCAAGGCAATCAAGGCAGGAGGTCAAGGCATGATGATGGAGTTGACTGCCATCTCGTTGTCCACTAGTTGCAATGACCAGAACATTCCCAAGTAAGTAGAAAACCTGTTAAGTAAATTTTAGTCTGTGTTTGAGCTACCTTCAGGGTTACCTCCTAGCAGGGGGAGGGAACATGCGATTATACTCAAAGAGGGAAGTCAACTCGTTAGTGTCCGATCCTACCGTTACCCTCAGATCCAGAAAGATGAGATTGAGAGGTTGGTTCAGGAAATGTTGGTTGCTGGTGTAATCCAAGCAAGCAACAGTACGTTCTCTAGCTCGGTTTTGTTGGTGAAGAAAAAAGATAGGAGTTAGAGGTTTTGTGTTGACTATAGGGCATTGAATCAGGCAACAGTACCAGATAAGTATCCTATACTGATAATAGATGAGCTTCTTGATGAATTGCAAGGAGCTTGTGTTTTTTCTATGTTAGATCTTAAGTCTGGTTACCACCAAATAAGGATTAGGCCCGAGGATATTCACAAAACAGCATTTCGTACACATGTCGGGCATCACGAGTTCGTGGTAATGCCTTTCAAACTAAACAATGCCCTTTCAACTTCCCAAGCTTTAATTAATGATGTTTTTAAAGGATACTTAAGAAAATTTGTATTGGTTTTTTTTTTTTATGACATATTGGTGTATAGTAGAAGCTTGGAAGACCATATACAACATTTGACTATGGTGCTAAAAATCCTTAAAGAACAATAATTATTTGCTAACTTAAAAAAGTGTCTGTTTGCTCAAAGAAAACTAAAGTATCTTAACCATATAATCTCGAGAGAAGGGGTAGCAGTAGATAATTCCAAAATTGCAGTGAAACTACAGTGGCCCACACCCAAAAACTTGAAGGAATTAAGAGGTTTCCTTGGACTAACAGGATATTACAGAAAGTTTATGGCAGGATATGGTAATATGGCTTACCCTTTGATAGAACAACTTAAGAAGGACAACTTTGGTTGAAATGAGGCAGCAGAGGAGGCTTTTAATGAACTAAAAAAGGCCATGACTACAGTACATGTATTGGTCCTTCCAAATTTCAGCCAACCTTTCATCATTGACACGGATGCATCAGGTGTAGGTGTTGGGGCTGTATTGATGCAAGGGAAGCATCCTATAGCTTTCTATGGCCATATGCTCCCTCCGAGCAAGCATTTAAAGTCAGTCTATGAAAGGGAATTAATGGCAATTGTGTTAGCAATTCAAAAATGGAGGCCTTACCTACTAGGAAGCAAATTTGTGGTTAGGACTGATCAATGCAGTTTGAAATACCTACTGGAATAGAGATTGGTCAATGTTGAACACCAGAAATGGTTGTCTAAACTATTGGGATATAACTTTGAAATCCACTACAATCAGGGGTTGGAAAATAAAGCTGTGGACGCTCTATCTAGACACCTTAAATTTTCTGCCATTTCACTCTCTCCCACTTTTAATTTTGAACTGATACAACAAGAGGTTAATGAGGATAACGAGTTAAGAAGCATTAAAGAGTCGATATTTACTGGAAATTCCACTCAAGTCAGATACACAATTGCTCAAGGGAAGTTATTGTATAAAGGAAAGATTGTTCTCAGTAGAAAATCTACTTTAATTCTTAAGCTACTTAAGGAGTTTCATAACAGTCCCTAGGAGGGCATCGAGATTGCTCAAAACAACTCAGAGAATGAGAAATGAGCTTTATTGGACTGGAATGAAGAAAGATATCAAAGGATACGTGGAATCTTGTGAAATTTGCCAACAAAACAAATACTTGACCCTATCCCCAACTGGTCTGCTACAACCCATTCCAATCCCCAGCCAAGTGTGGGAGGATTTAACAATGAATTTTATTGAGGGACTACCTAAATCCGAGGGACATGACACTATCTTGATAATAGTGGATCGATTGAGCAAATATGGGCATTTTATAGCCCTTAAACACTCCTTCAACGCACAATCAGTGGTCGATGTTTTTATTAAGGAAATAGTCAGGCTTCATGGATTTCCTAGGTCCATAATTACTAATCAAGATAGAATTTTCCTCAGCTTATTCTGGTCAGAACTTTTTAAATTATAGGGTACCACCCTCAAACGCAGCACGACCTATCATCCTCAAACCGATGGCCAATCGAAGGTAGTCAATCATTGTTTGGAGACTTACCTAAGGTGTTTTGTTGTTGGCAGTGGATGCAATGGCTACTAGGGGTGGCAATTTTCAACACGACACGCGAACACGACTTGACACGACACGGGTTTAAGCGGGTTTGGGTTTTGGTATATTCGTGTTCGTGTCGTGTTCGTGTCGAAGATTTCAACCCGTTTAATAATCGTGTCGTGTTCGGGTTGAGAGTCTTCAACACGCGATTATGACACGAACACGATTATGACACGAGTAACACGAATAACACGAATACATATTATACACGATTGACACGATAACACGATTAACACGAATATTGACACGAACACGATTATGACACGAGTAACACGAATACATATTATACACGATTGACACGATAGCACGATTAACACGAATATTGACACGATTACATATTAAATTTAAAAATACTTTTTAGACATTTTAGTCCCTATATGTATCCAAATTTTAAAATAAAAACAGAATTTTAAAAACCTAATAAATTTTAAAATTTAGGATATTTTTGTCATTTAACAAAAATTAGAAATCTAATTCTGTACCGTGTCATAATCGTGTTAACGGGTCATAATCGTGTCAATAATGTAAACGTGTCTTAATCGTGTTAAACGGGTCGTGTTCGTGTCTAACACGATTACGACCCGTTTATTATTCGTGTTAGCGTGTCGTGTCGTGTTACCCGTTTAATAATCGTGTCGTGTTCGTGTCGTGTCACAGTGACACGAATAATAAACGGGTCGTGTTCGTGTTGGGTCAATTCTTATCGTGTCACAGCTCGACACGACACGAACACGACCCGCGAACACGAATTGCCACCCCTAATGGCTACCTTGGGCAGAATTTGGGTATAATACTTCTTTCCACACTTCCACTAAATCTACTCCATTCAAGGTACTAGATGGCGGTGATCCTCCTCCCTTGATCTGCTATGGTCATAACCCCACAGCTGTATCTACAGTTGAGCAATTACTAAAAGAGATGGATGCTATCTTAGATGAGTTAAAATAGAATCTGGAAACAGCTCAAGAAAGGATGAAGAATGTTGCAGATGGCAAACGTAGAGAAGTTCATTTCCAGGTAAGAGATTTTGTCTTCCTGAAATTGCAGCCTTACAGGCAACAATCTTTAGCTAAATGCAAGAATGAAAAGCGCAATCCAAGATATTTTGGACCCTATCTAGTGGAAGCAAAAGTGCGGCAAGTTGCCTACAAGCTGACACCTAGTTTTTCATATCTCTCAACTCAAATGTGCAGTGGGTACTGCCCTTGTTTCACCCACTATTCCTTCTCAACTTAAGGCTACAATGGAGTTTGTATTGGGACCTGAACGTGTTCTGCATGTGCGCAATAATCAAGGAGGAAATGGGGACAATAAAGAGGTATTGATTAAATGGAAAGAGTTACCGAATTTTGAAGCAACTTGGGAAAAGGTGGAGTTGATTAAAGTACAATTTCCTTATTTTCACCTTGAGGACAAGGTGTCTTCTTGGGCGAGGGATAATGATAAACCTCCAATCAAATTCATCTATACTAGACGCCACCAAAATAAGATGTGAGGGGCAAAGATGTGAATTCAGAAGATTTGAGGGAGATTCTCTTTTTTTTTTTTTGTTATTGCTGTGCTATTTTGGGTGTCGTGGGAGTTAATTATTTTGTTACCTAGGAAAATGTGAGGTTGATTACAGAATATAGGAAAAGTAGAGAGGGAGGGGGTTCAACTACTGAGTATTCTGGTGAGAATTGTTTCTCTAGAAAAAGCTGGTGGGACACTCGAATCTCCTGTCAAATGACTAAATCTTTTCTACAACCTACTCTACTAATTGACTCTATTCTATTTTAATTCTTAACTTTACTAAAGCTCCTGTAAAGTGTGAGTGAGTGAAGTCAGAACATATCAACCAACCAGGAGTTCTCAAATTGGAACAAAAAATGAAAAATGAAATCATAACAGTGACAGGCAATATGATGACAACCACACTGATTGTAGATACCAATGTTTGAAGGCAACAACATCTGATGGACCTTCCGAACTGAGCGATATTTTTCCTCAATTGCCTGACAGAAGCTAAGAAGCTGAACTGAAGGCCGCAGCTATGTGTTTTGATAGAGTAAGTGTTGGCTTGGTTCCAGTGGGGGGACCGATGACGATCGATGCAAATCTAGGAGGAACTAAAGTCACTGCTTTTAGAGAGGTTTAGGTCAACACAGGAGGGGACCAATTATGAAAAGGTTTTGGAGTTGAGACAAAACGCAACGGTAAGGGACTATTGCCGAAAATTTGAGATGTTGGCCTCCTCGCTTCGTGATATGCCAGAAGACAGTCTCAAAGGCAATTTTGTGAATGGCTTAAGGCTTGAGGTTCAAGCTGAGGTGCATTTATTACAACCTAAAGGGCTAACCCGTGTGATAGAGGTGGATAACAGAGTGGAGGACCGTAATTTAATTTTGAAACAAACTAAAAGTGGATCAAATTTAATTTTGGGAAGGAATTCAACTGCTAATTCTAGTTTGGGTTCAAAACCTCACTTGAATTCACCTTCTATGAGCAGAGCAACAGCGACTACATCACAAATTTAGAACATGTATTTTCTTTTTCAAAGGCTAATTAAGTTTAAATTATAGAGGAAGAAGGATAAGGGCCTAAGCTTTCCTTGCGATAAGAAGTACTCAATCGACCATAGGTGTAAAAATGTGAACTCCAAGTACTGGTGGTTTGTGATGAAACAAAATCTAGTACTGAATGTATTAGTGGAGGAGACAAAAAAGTTAAGGGTGGGAAAAACAATAGAATTATCTCTCAACTAAGTAGTGGATCTCACATCTCTAAAGACTATGAAGATTCAAGGGAAAATTAAGTGCTAGTGCTAATTAATTGTGGTGCCACTCACAATTTCATATCCACTGAGTTGTTGGATAAATTAGACGTTCCTAAAAGTAGTACCATCAGCAATGGAGTTCTCATGTGAACAAGATTCTTTGTGAAAGGGGAAAGGATTTGTAAGGGGGTTATGTTATCTCTACAAAATATTGATATTGTAGAGGATTTCCTTACTTGGGAGTTCGGAGTTCTGATGTCATTTTGGGCATGCGATGATTGGAAACTCTACAAGGTATTAGGTGAATTAAAGGACTATAACCATGAAGTTTAAGGTTGGAGGAGTGTTTGTAATGTTAAAAAGGGATCCTAGTTTGAGCAAGACCCCTATTTCATTGAAAAGAAAGTTGAAAACTTTCAAGAAACTTGGGGCAGGGGTTGTTACTAGAGCTGGGAACTATTTCTTTAAAAATAGGCAGTAATCAAATAGAGGTTCATATGCCTATTCAAGAGGTATTACAGCGTTACTTGGGAATGTTCGAATGAACAAGTGGATTATATATCTCCTAACCAATGTAAGGACCATGCTATTATCCTAATTCCAGAGACTACTCCAATAAGTTTTGGCCTTATAGATATCCTCAGTTCCAAAAAAAGGAAATTGAACGACTTGTTAGAGAGATGTTGGCGACTAGTATTATTCAATCCAACTCTTTTTCTAGTCATATGTTGTTAGTCAAGAAAAAGGATAGAAGTTGACGATTTTGTGTGGACTATAAAACCCTAAACGAGGTGATTATTCCCGATAAATTTCTCATTCCTATGATTGATGAATTGCTTGGTGAGTTGCATGGAGCTAAGTTCTTTTCTAAGTAGGATTTGAAATTTGGTTACCACTAGCTCCGGGTGTATCCAAAGAATGTTCCGAAGACAATGTTTCACGCTCACGAAAGGGATTATGAGTATCTAGTTATACCTTTTGACTCAACCAATGCTCCAACCAACTTCCAAGCCCCCATGAATGGCATTTTTGGGGCTAATCTAAGAAAATTTGTCGTGGTTTTATTGAGGATATCTTAGTTTGTAGTCAGACTTTGAAGGAGCATGCTATACACTTAGAGAAAGTGTTGGGAATTTTGGCAGCCCACAAGTTGTTTGCAAATGGAAAGAAATGTTTGGTCAGGCAACATTAGCTAGAGTACCTGGGCCACCTTATAACTGGAGAAGGGGTGGCAACGGAGGAGACTAACATCGCTGCTATGTTGCAAAGGCCAAGACCTCGTACTCTCAAAGAATTGCGGAGATTTCTAGGCCATCGTAGATAGTTATGAGTGTGCTGCTAAGGAATTGCAGACCTCTTTAAAGATGATAGCTTTAATTGGAATGAGGAGGCCGAGTTAGCCTTTCAAAGGCTTAAGAAGGCAATGATTACGCTTCCTATGTTAGTACTACCTAATTTTTTTGAGCCATTAAGAATTGAAAAAGACGTTTCTAGTTCTATGTTAAGGGTTGTCTTAATGCAAAACCAGCACCCTATTGCATACTATAGCCATGCATTCCCTCACACTATCATTGGAAGTTAATCTACGAAAGGGAACTCATGGCAATGGTATTTGTTATATAGAAGTGGAGACATTATCCAATAGTAGAAAATTTATAATCCGCACGGATCAAAGAAGCTTGAAATTTTTGCTGGAACAGCGTTTAGAGAGTGAGGAGCACTAGAAATGGCTTACTAAGTTACTTGGATATGATTTGATATCCAATATCAGCCTGGACTAGAGAATAAAGCCACTGATGCATTGTCTAGGGTGAGTTTTAGAAGTTCTTGGATGGCTTTAACAATTCCAATAGTCACTCAACTAGATGATATTTCAACATAAGTGGGGCTGATGTGAAATTAAGGGGAATTATTGAGGCATTGTAGCAAAATCCTACTTCCAAACCGCGTTACTGCTAGGTAAACGGTTCTCTGTTGTTTAAGAATAGGTTGGCATTGCCTTCAAAATCTTCCTTCATATTAATTTTAAAAGGAATTCCATGATAGTTGTATAGGGGTCATTTGAGGTTTTTAAAGACTTGCAAATGTGAGGCAACCAACATGTATTGGGAGGGAATGAAACAGGATATTCAGACCTACGTAACTCAGTGTTCTATTTGCCAAAGAAACAAAGATCTGGCAATTTCTCCAACTGGTTTAGTCCAACTTTTACCATTGTCAGAATCTGTTTAGGATGACTTGACTACGGATTGTGTGGAGTGCCTACCTAAATCTGAGGGGATTGATACTATCTTGGTGTTCATAAACACCCTTTTTTTGCTCAGACTGTGGTTGCGGTGTTCTTAAAGGAAGTTGTTAGACTTCATGGCATTCTAAGATCCATAGTTATGGATAAGGACAAATTTTTCCTGAGCAATTTTTGGTCTAAGCTATTCAAATTAGAAGGCACAGTGTCGAAACGAAGTACGCCGGCTTATCATCCATAAACAAATGGTCAATCTGAGGTGGTTAACTGCTATGTGGAAACGTATTTGCAGTGCCCTTTTTGATTCATCTTTACGTTATTCGATGTTGCATATTTCTTAGCTGAGGCATGCGATTGGTGATACAAGGGCAGCCACATAGACTCTACCTCCACTGTCAGATAACTTGGAGTTATTGCCTGAGCCTAAAGCTATTTTGAGAATGCGTCATAACACCACCAGTACTCCACACACCTTAGAAGTATTGATTCGTTGGAAGAGACTTCCTGAGTTTGAAGCGACATGGGAACCCTTCGAGCTAATTCAAAACCAATTTCTTGACTTTCACCTCGAGGATAAGGTGACTCTTTGGGCAGAGGGTAGTCGCAAGCCTCCCATCCGATACACTTACGCTAGGCAAGCCAAGCAAGGGAACATGCAGGGAAATTAGTTAGTTAACGAATGAATAGGACAGCTGGAAAGTTGTTAAAAAAAAAAAAAAATCTTTTACATTAAGGGAGAGATTAAAAGGAAGAGGGGAGAGAGAGGCACTTGGTTGTGCATTGTTGAGTGCTACTTTTCTTCCAGGAGATGGTACGGCCTCTCGAATGCCTAACAATCGTTGTAGATATTTAATTTCAATAATGAGAATGAAATTTTCTTCCTGAAAACTACCAGAATCTCGATCTATAGCGTCCTTACAAGAAACACCAGTAATCAAAACTGAGAAGTATGAACAATTTTGAAAATATTAAGGTTACATTTGACATGAATTTTAACTTACCTAAACTTTGAATATCTACCTTTGAAAAGAATCACAATACTAAATAGCAGACTGAGAGTCAGACAATGGAACTATAAGATTGTGTCTATAATTATTGGTTTTGAAGACTGTGAAAGTATTAAATGAAATCTTAAAAAGAAAAAAAATAGGAACAATATCAACTTACGGCTGTTTTTGCTACCATAAGAAGCAACAGCATGCTGAATATTATATACAAATTGTGTCACACGATTTACCGGGTGAAATTGAAAGCTTAAGACTTGGAAAATTAATGTTCAGAAGCTCCTACTTCCTACCAGCTTCTTCCAATTCTTGCAGTCCCCCAACCTTTTGCTCAATCTCCTCAATTAATTCCTCACGCCACAGCTCTGCCCTTGCAGCTTCTTCAATTTCTTCTTGCTGCACCACCGTATTTCATAAATGTTATAAGCCATAACATAACTATCATCTCCATCCATTTACAACTAATTCAACCAATAGTGAAGTCCTATTTTCAATAAATTTCTGGGTTTATTCACTTTCTCCCATTTATATAAATAAGTCCTGTCCTGAATGGAGTAGTTTCAAAGTGTGGATTTCATGTTTAAAAATTATAAGGAATTAACTAAGCAGATCCATATTAGCGTAATTGTATTTTTAATTAGCATACATACGTACATATATATATATATATATATATATATATATGTTTGTATATGTATTAGGCATAAGATAAGTACCTTCTCATAGAACCAATGTCCTGTACCATCTCCTCCATCTCCCCTGTACACTTCTGAGTCATAGTATGGATCCTAAACAATGCTTTTCCAAGTTAGAAATCTAACTCAAAACGAACAAAATTCAGGTTTCAATATACTGAATAGTCAAAAATTTTATAGAGGAGACACGCTTACTTTTGTGGCACTAAAGACCATACATCCCCAGACAGTGAACATGATGTAGAAAAGATCTATATATGTCGCATTAAAACGAAAGAAGAGTAAAAATTAAAGAAGTAAAGATTAGTTCAATTAAGATTCAAAGCATAGCCATATCTATGACAGATAGGAAACACTTACAAACGTTCTTTAAGGCTTGGTCACTGAGATGCCAAATAGATTTGTTAGTTATAAGATCTCTTTGTCCTTCAGCTTGCTCAACTAAAATTGCCATTAAAGGCCAGGCGTCTGGGAAAGCATTCACTTTACTTAAAGAGCCCCTCTTGTACTTCTTGCTACCTTCAAGCTAATCATGTAAAAAAAAAAAAAAAAAAAAAAAAGTACCAAAATATGATGCTCTAAACTCTTTCCATTTTCCTTCATATTCTTGGCAAACAAACGGAAAGAAATACTAGTGTTGAACACAACGGCTGATACATTTAGTAACTTGCAAGACACTTACCTGCTGCAACCCCTTGAAAAGTCTAGTTCTTGGACACTGCCTAATTAGCTGCAAGAGAAGTAAGATACGGCCGATTCATTTTCTTCTAGGGTGCGAATTTTCTTGTATCAAAATATATATAAATGGATGCTGAGATAGATTTTTACCAATTTTGATGGCTGGAGAGGGGTATGCACATGTGGGTTTGCAATGGTGAAACTCGTTAATATAGCCTCAGCCATGGTTTAGAGTAAAGAAAGAAGTTTTGTTATGGAATATTGTGGGAGTTTTTGATTGTTGTTATGGAGGAGGGAAAGCGGATAAGGAAAGCGTTTGTATCCACCCTTCACTTAACGTAAATACAACGTGTCGGATGTGCGCAACGTGGGTGACTAAATAATAAAACTCGCCAACATTTCCTTCTTGTTTCCGAGTTAAAACTTTCAATCCTGACGCATTTTCAAAGAAACAAATAAACCCTTTGGGAATAGGATCCGCACTTTTTTTAATTCTAAAATATATTTATATAACCAATGAAAATTTAAAACCTGCATATCGTATTTGATAGAAGACTACTGTAAAATTTAAAAATTTAGCCCAAATATTGTTATAAGTCATTTAATCAATTTTTAATGAAAATTTTTTTTCTTAATTTTATTTTTCATATAATAATTTTTTATCTATATTTTCTTAAAAACTTATTAAAATGATTAACTTAAAATTTAAATTTATCTAAAATTTTAATACGGGTTTACTTAAAAAAATCTGTATACAAAATTTTTGAATCATATAATTCTTCTTTTTTAGCAAACTATCATCTTTGCACACTTTTCTTTCCAAATATGCTCAACAGTGTCACCACATTCTTTATTTTGTTGCAATAACAATAATAATGAATAGCTTATCGGCATCAGTGAAATTTGTTAATTTGTGCAAAGTTCTACTTAATCAAAATTATTACGATCATCTGTCTTCCATGCCGAGCTTCCATTTTGTGTTTGTTAGTTAAGTCAAATACATTTTTTAGAGAGTCTACACTGGATGGCCTATTAGCTCAGCTGGTTAGAGCGTCGTGCTAATAACGCGAAGGTCGCAGGTTCGAGACCTGCATGGGCCACGTTTTTTTGTTAATAAACTCAAGTTTTACTGTTTGGGCTAGGTGAGATTGGGTTAGCTGTGTCCCTTATGTTGGGCTAAATTGATTGGGTTAAGTCCGTAGCAAGGGGATGTTGGGCTTGGCTAGGATTATATGGTTGTGCTGTCAATGTGTTCGTTGTATTGGGCTGACTGTTGGATTGGCCTTCAGCTATGTGAGTTGGGCTGGGTTGGTGTGGGCTCATTGGGTGTTAGTTAGGCTAGAATAATCGGCTTAAGTCCGTAGTAAGGGTGGGTTGGGCTTTGCTAGGGTTTGCAGTTGAGCTGTGTTGAAGTATTTGTTGGATTGGGCTAACGTTTGGGTTGGCCTTCCATTATAGCTACTTGGGCTATGGCCACGACTAGGGTGCCCATTGGATTGTTTCTGTATGTTGCTCGCGATGGTGGACAATATTGGGCTGAGTCTAGGTGTTCTTAGGGCGACTCGGTTTCGCCAGGGTGGATTGGCAATCATGGGCTTGTGGGTTAGATAGATTAGCTTGGGCTATAGCAATTTTGCCTTTGGGTTGTGTACTTTGATTAAGTTGGACTGTAGTATGAGTTTTGGGTTGGGCTGTGGGCTTGGAGGAATTGATTTGGGTTTAGCTGATTTTGCCTTTGGGCCGTATACTTTGATTAAGTTAGAATGTGGCTGTGAGTTGTTTGAGTTGGGCTGTGGGTTTTGTTGGGTTGTGGGGTATCGTGAATAGATTTGGTCCACGGCTAGGCAGCGACTTTTGGGCTGTGTTATTGGATTGGGATTGATTGTTCCTAAGGTGTGGATGGGCTGGTCTTGGCTGGGTTTGACTGTGAGTCAGCATGAATTGTGATAGGCTGTGTCAGGTTGTACGAGTGGTTTCGGTTGCGGGGCTATCTTCTTGGAGTTGGCATGGGCAGGGTAGAATGGGTTGCACTATAAGTAAGGATTGAGTTGATCTATTGAGTCCTTATTTATTAATTCTTCAACTTCTATTTCTAAATTCATCCTATTATAAATTTTAATTCTTAAATTTTTTTCTCTAAACTTCAGTTAATTCCTATATTATCCTTTTATTTTAAACTTGAAATCTCTTTTTTATTATTCTCAATCTTAACCTAATTGATTGTTAGTTTAATTTAGCAATTTATTTGAATTTTAAAGTTGTAGTTAAAAAGAAAGAAATAGATTAGTCTACAACAAACACCAACCCTCCTCCTTGGTCCATCCCCACTATCACTCTCTTCTCTCTACTCTTTTTTACTTCTTCCTTCTTTTTTGGTCACCAGAGCTACAGTATTTATTGGAACCCATTTTGCTTGTGTTGCAAAAACGTGAGGAGATGAGGTTTGAATAAGCACCCTTGTTAACCAAGTTTTTGCACTTTGTAATTTTAATCATGTGCGTAGTGCATAAACTGAAACTGCAGTAGATGAAGTTGAAGATATAGATTAGTCGTATTGAATATTTTGTTTTGCACTTTTTAATAATTTTAAATAGAGATAAATCTGTGAAAAGAAAAATTACTATAAATGGGGATGGATGAGTTTAAATGTAAGGACCGAATAGAATTACTCTTAACGGTTTGCCGTAGACGGTATTGTTGGATTGGTTGGCACTGTATATAGTGTGAATTATTTGGGCTGTGCTATGGATTGCCTGTGGGCTGTCTTTTTTGGATTGGCTTTGGGTTGTTTTGCGGTTAGGGATTTGTCATGTGCTGTTTTCTTGGATTGGGTTTTAGATTTTTTTGGGCTACGGCTAGAGTGATCTTGGATTGGGTTTGGATCATCCGGTCTGTGTAGCTCTGTTGGTTGCAATTGGGCAGGGGCTAGTTCAATTTCTGTTGAATTTTTTTCACAGGGTTATTCTATTCAATCCCTAATTTCAATCTCATCATACTACGCTTTCAATTTATCAAAGATAAAATTGTAATTTTAAAAAATAATCTTTTTATTATTTATTTGGAAGAAAAATGCTATAAAAATAAAAATAATAAAATAATATTAATCAAATCAATATAGTAATCAAAGATCTAATATAATATTAAAACTTTTAACTAATTATCCTAAAAACACTTCAAGACTGCTATCTCATCGTGCAAGAAGATACATGAAAACTATAGATTAGTGAACGCAACTCTTCTAACAGCACATAAGCTTTTCAAAATCTATGAAATCCCTTAAATATTACCTCTTCAAAAACTGTTAAACCCCTTAATTTTTACCTCTTCAATAATCATGTCTATTAAACATTTTGCAAGTTCAATGTCTTTGTGACCGAAAGGAATAACATCTTTCTCTCTCTTGTTTTTGTTTTTTTTTTTTATTTTATTTACATGGCCGAACATAAAAGTTGTGTCAGTCCATGCAAGGTTTTCTATCATTTATGCTTATAATCAATTGACAATGGTTGCATTTTGAGGTTTAGAGATTAATTTTAGGATTGAGGTGAGAGACCTTAGGGATAGGGATGAGCTGTGAGGATGGATAGATTAAATATGAAGGAAGGGTTTGACTAATTAAATCCTTTTAATTAATTATTTTTATTATCCTCATCCAAATTGTCTAAATCTAAAATGGGATCTAGTCAGATAAAAATTGGAGTAGAATAGATACTGTCTTTTTAATATCCGCCTTGGTAGGTTTGTTTAGTAGGCCGGAGCTGTTCGAACTTCCAACAAAAAAGGGGTTAATTAAATTAATTAACTGTAGGGTTAGGTTTAACCGTGAAAGGAAATCAAGTAATCAACTACTGATTTGCATTAATTAGTGTGTTGCTTCGAGGACAGTTATAACGTTCTAATATAAAATTCTTTTAAATATTAATTGATCGATAAAATTTTACCAAAATAACAACTTTATCAATGTTATATCTTAGAATTTCCCGGTTTACCAATAAAAAAAAAAAAACAAAAAGTTGATAAAACAACAATCTTCCTGGGGTTAAACAAAAATCAACGAGTCTTAAAATTTTAATAAAATTATTATGATGATTTCTGTCAGAGCAATTTAATAAATTCTTATCAACATATTTATAATCTATATTTCAAGAAAATGGTCATTAAATTGGTTAGGTTGTTAAAGAAATTATTGTAATTACATTAAAACTGTTGGAGTATCTTGTACTTTTACAGAACCTCAGCAGGAAAGGGGAAATTCAAATTTCGACCCAAATCAAGTGAGTCTCGTTGAAAAATATCTCGCTCGTGGAAATATGGATAACAATTAATTAACTCCTTTATTTATTCCTTCATTTTGTGCCCTCTATAGTTATTCCTTAATCATCCCAATCAAGCAAAACATTAATTCTCACGATTGGAACCTCACCATTTTATTTATCAACTCCCTGTTAAAATGATGACTAAGTAGATTAGAGGTTTATTTTTTTATGTGACCTTTTTTAAACTCATATCACTAAATCTAGCCTTATTTTCAATTATAATCTTTTGTGACCCCTTTTTCATAGAAAAAGACAAAAATACCCTATTTCTCCTCCTCTCCACCCAATTTCTTCTATCGTTTTTCTTGCCAAGCCCGGTCCTCTTCCATAACGAGAACCAAAAACAAAATATTAAATCAACACCCTCTATACAACTAGTAAAGCAGTCGGCACCACCCTCTTCACAACCCGATCAAAATATTCAATCACCACTCTTAACAAAACCAGTAAAGTAGCCAACAGCACCCTCCAGGCAACCGGATCAGGATTCAATAAACACTTAAAAAAGCATAACAGAAATTTATTCGTAACAAAAAAAAAATTGAAAAATTGACTAAAAAAAAAAATTAATCATACAGGAATTCTTCCAAATCTCATTAACACTAAAAGGCATCTTTGAACTCACTCTAAACTCTTCCGAATTATCATCTCTCTTCTCCTTTCTTCAATGCGTACAGCAAAAACAAGTATAAGACCCACGTTTGTCTCAACTGACAATGGTTTCTTTCTAAACGGTCTATGGAAATCCTTGTCCCCATCTAACCTATCAAGGAAAAATTTTCCAGGCGCAGTTCGCCTCTCACTCGACTCAACAACATCGAAACACCAACAGCGGCAATGCAACCATCTTTGGAACCAGCATCTTCTTTGCTTTTTCTTTAATGTGTTCTTGGGTTAACCCAAATTCAAATCTGTAGAGAAATCAAAGAATTTAATGGCGGAGGACGGTTAGAGAGTGGACAGGTGGAGAGGCATCGGCTTTCAGTCAAAGAAAGCTTTCTTAGAATCCAAATTTCTAGATTTTAGCTAGGGTTAGGGCTTGATGGAAGGATGAAAAATAGGAATGGAGAAAGAGAATGGTAGGACAAAGACTGGGGGAGAGAGCAGAGACGGAAGACGGGAGAAAGGAGATTAAGAGAGATGAATATTTGATGGATGACGACAGCGAAAGGTTAGAGAGGAAGACGGTGAGAGAAGAAGATAAATTATAATTTTGTTATTTTTTAAACTTTTAAGGGTATAATTATACTTTCACTTTCTAAAACGGGTTAGAATTAGTTAAAAATAAAATTGGGGTTAGATATAGATCATGAAAATTGTACGGGGTTATTTGGCGAAAATTGGCCTAGATTTAGAATACTTTGATTTGAATAAATAAGACTCATGTCTTTTTTAGAACTTTTTTTTTGGGAACTTGAAATCTAGGGTTTCTAACGGACTTATGGATTGAATATTGAGTTTTTAATGTTATTTGGTGTTGGAAACTAGTTTTTTTGTGTGGTGATGAGTGATTGGAAGCAGGTGTAAAAATGGAGATTTTGGTCTTGGATGACAAAGATTGAATATGACAAGCATCAAATTTTTATGCTTCTAACATCGAGCTAGACAATCTTCAATATTGTGTCGAGTGTCGAAATCGACACTAGACATGTTAAAATCTAACGCTTGTCACTTATCGAAGGATGAAATCGACACTTGATACAGTCCAGCATTACATAACTACCCCCGTTGTGGAGCGTTGGTTTAAGATATCTGACACTCAATACATTTGTTGAGCACAAAAAACAAACAGTGGTTGACATATTTCTTTTTTATGAAACAATGTTTAATGGAATGCTCGACACCTAACGGTTTTAACTAATCTTTGTAGAGAGCTTATCTTATTTGTCAAAAACTCAAATTTCATCAATTTGTATTTCACTATATGATCAATAGACTATAGAATCTCTTCAATCCATCTCAGATTCACTTTCCTAGCTTATTTTGCAACAAATTTCGGGTTGTGTAGAAGAGTCAGAAGAAGAAAGGAAGAGGAAACGAAAATGGTTGTTGTTCTTCTCTGATGAAGAGGGATATTTTCCTAACTAAAAGGGTCATTGGCTCCAGAATTTTTTTGGGTGGGGTCAATTTCTTTTTCAATTAAGGGCCTTATTTTAGGTCAAACTTTGAATTACCCCCACAAGAAAGGAGTGTATGGTATGAATAAAATGACGGGGTGAGAAGCGTTGGAGGCTACGCTAACTATGTCACCTTCCCAGAACGTGTGAACAATACGAGGGCTATTACAAAAACTCACAAGTTTCCTTGGGAGACTCGTCTCCCCTTTCGTTTTCATCGCCCAGAGTATTCTCTTGTTTACAATTTTCTTTCCCACCAACTTTCCCTGGAAAACCTCTTTATTTTCTTGAGAAAATCCGATGGGAAATCCCGGACTCCTAGATCTTGAAAAGCATTTTGCTTTCTATGGTGCTTATCACAGCAACCCAGTTAACATATTGATACACACCTTGTTTGTGTGGCCGATTTTCTTCACTTCTCTTGTTTTGTTCTACTTTCTACCTCCTGTGTATGATTTGTCTCAAAAAGTTGATTTTTTTCCATCTGGGTTGATGATTGATGGCCTTGTTTTGAATTTTGGGTTCTTGTTTACCCTGATCTATGCTCTTTTCTATATTTTTCTGGATAAGAAGGCTGGTTCTTTGGCTGCTTTGTTATGTTTTGCTTGTTGGGTTGGGGCCAGTTTGATTGCGAATAGACTCGGATTCTCTGTGGCTTGGAAGGTAATATATTTCCTTTTTTTTTTCTTGCCTGTTTAATTATCTGTTTGGTAGGTGAGAAATCGTGGGAAAAGCAGAAGAAACGAACTTCTGGACTGCAGTTTTTTTTGTTAATCATATTATGTATATTCTTTGCGCTGAATTCATGTTCCAATTTGTATGGTCTAATATCACTATTACATTATTCTATTAACTTCTTTTTTTTTTTTTTAAGGTTTTGATTTTTATAGTTATGATCTAATTTTGGGCTTAGAAATGATTGAATTTGTTTGTTTGTTAAGAGTTATTTAATGCAATGATGAAATGTGCCAGACTTCTTTAATGTGAAACAGAACGCGTGGATGTTGTAGCTTTATGGTTTGTGTAGATATAATCCATGTAAATTTCCACTGTTTTCTCCCCGGGTCATGGGGTTGGGGGATGGCGGGGTCGGATATAAATGGTCTGATTTGATGCGGGAGGCTGGGTTTTTTTTTTTAAAAAAAAAAAAAAACTCTTATGGGAATCACTTGCTTATATTGCCCTTAGGGGAAGGATTATGATTTCACACTTATTCCCCTTATGGCGAAGATTATGACCTCACAGTGTTCTTTGTTTGTGTTGCCAGTTATTTGGCAAATTTTGTAACTCTGATCCATCAACATCAGTTACAGCGATAGAATTATTGGTGCCCCAGTGGAACTTTAAAAATAAGTATCAAGCTGTTTCTACAATCAAGGATTATAGATTTTTCCTTTATTTTTCACCTTTTAAAATTTCACTGCTTGAGTAATAATTGTTTTTAAGGAATAGAAATTTTTCTATGGAGGGCAAATAGGGGAAATGAGTGTAATACCAGTCTCTGGCAATTAAGGCATCAATGTCAGTTGGCCCGTATCCTTTTCAGGTTGTTTATGGCTTCATCATCTTGCAGAACTCATGCTTCTGCATGTTTTAATTTTTCAGCAAGTAAATTATGCTTAAATTCTTTCATCTGCTGGTAACTAAGTTATCAGAATGTTTAGTCCTTTATTTGTAGTATAATAATAGTAACTAAACTCAATTGTAGAATCTACTCAATATGTGGTGCTTTTTAGACTCGATTGTTTCTATCCTTAGTGTGGTTCTGCTCTGTACTTGAACTGATCAAAATTATGTATTTGAGCTGACATGTTGGCGTGATAACAGTTTCATATTTTGTAGATTAGTGCTAATCTTCAGCTGTTTTCACCTCATTAGTTTCTCCTTGTTATTGCTTCCCTTCCTTAAGCCCCCTCCCTTTGAGAAAGATATGCTTTTGTGGTCTTATGTCATTCATTATTTTGGTTCGACCATCTTGAATGCTAGGTAATGCTGTTTGTTCAAGAAATTTCTTTTAAAATTTGTATCAAAGTTGGGCCAAGTTGGCCGGAAGTGCATGTACTCTTGGCTAATAACTCAAATTTATGCTCCGGTCATTTGAATACTTTAGGCTGACTTTCTCTCTGTATCATAATTTTTTGTTGTTAGAAACTAAATTGAGCGATATTATCTGTCAGATGTGGTAGTTGGAGTTATTAACAACGGAGGGGCCAACCCACAAGTTTGGCTGCTGAACCAACTTCGGAGTTTTTCTTGAAGTTATCCCTATAAGAGGTTATGGGGATTGCTGATATGTGTCCTCTTATGGGGTTTACATTAATTATAAACTTCTAGGTCTCTTCTTCGTTAGTAAACATTAAAAACAGTTCTGGAAGTGCCTTAGCTCAGCTGGGAAAAGTGTGCCATCCGTACACGCATTAGATATTTTCTTAAGTTGTTATTTGACCAGTTAGGACTGCTATAGTCACATCAGAAGACACATATAGTTCCTTAGGACGTATTTTCTCTGTGCATGTGATGACCATATGCCTTGGTTTGGGTAAATGTTACACAACATCCAAAGGGCACTAGGATGAAATGTGTTCATTAAGAAAGGAGAACAACATTTGAACTCCATTAACTACTTATTATTGAAGAATAACAAGAACTTGAGCCTCTAGAAACAGCAATTGAACAAACAGGCTGGAATTGGTTCTTCATTCACTAATCACATATGTAGGAATAACCACCAAAATTCACCAAGTACACAGAAAAGTACCGTTATTGTGTTTTAGAGTTTGTTAAATTTTATGTAGTTAATCTTTCAATCTGAAATCATTCTTCTGTTATTTGATTGTGTAAACTGAACTTATTTTGCCGCTTTGTGAATTTTTTGCATATATGTTTGTGTTATCAACACAATTCAGGTTGTGCTAGCAGCTCAGTTGTTTTGTTGGACTGGACAGTTTCTGGGCCATGGCATCTTTGAGGTAAGTATATTATGCAAGTGCATAATTGGTTTACTGCAGAATTTCCTCTGATTTTAAATATTATCATCGTTGGGCCACCATGTATTTTGTAGAAACGGGCACCAGCTCTTTTTGACAACCTTGTTCAGGCCTTTTTGATGGCTCCTTTCTTTGTATTGCTTGAGGTAATTTCCTTCCAATTCTTACTTAAACTTGAAAAAGGTTTATGGGTTTTGAAGAATAATTTGGTCATGCACTTAATTCATTCTGCAGGCTCTTCAAATAGTCTTTCGATATGAACCATATCCTGGATTTAATGCAAGTGTTAAAGCAAAGATAGAAGCTGAAATCAAGGAATGGAAGGACAAGAAGCAAAAGAAAATTTCTTAGTTTAATCAGGTTATTTTAATTTTGATTAACTGTTGTAAACATTACGAAGCTACCAATATATTGTCAAACTAATATGTACATGTGATGTATTTAAGACCTTTGAAGGGAGCCCCACAAGTATATCCCTACTTGAGTTAGTGTCGAAGCTACATTGTGGTTGCTTTTCAAGTTTGTCCAATATAAAACCATCTGCAAAGTATCAATGTAAGCCAACAACTAGCCGTAAGCTCAACCTGCATTGGTGGCATTAATTGTTTTATCACAATTCCCAAAGCTTCAAACGACTCATCCTATTAGGAACAGTACCAATGAGTCTGGTTTCAAATAAATATAATGTCAAACAATCTGTAAATAATCAATGTAAGCCAAAAACTTGCTGCAAACTCAACCAGTCATCCTTGCATCAGTAGCATTAATAGCTTCATCACAAGTTTCAACCGTCTCAATCCCTGATCTCCTACTAGGAGCAATATCAATGACGCTGTTGCCAGGCTCTGGTTTCTTAACTCCCCCATACCACATTGATTTCCTTATTCTCAGAACTTCATTCCATTGTCCCACACTCGCATACATGTTTGCAAGAAGGACATAGTCGCTGCTATGATCTGGTTCCAGCTCCAAAAGATGTCTCCTCACCTTCTCTCCAAGCTCAACGCTTCCATGTACCCGACAAGCACCCAGCAATGTTCTCCATACTACGGCATTGCACTTAATTGTCATGCTCCTTACCAGTTGATAAGCTTCCTCAACCAAACCTGCTCGACCTAATATATCAACCATGCATCCATAGTGCTTTATATTCGGTTTGACATGAAATTTGTTGCACATCATTTCGAAGTATCTTCTCCCTTCATCAACCATCCCTCCATGGCTACAAGCACACAAGACTCCCAAGAAAGTAACATCATTTGGTGTCTGAAGATTTTCCTTGAACATCGTTAAAAAGAGTGTCACTGCCTCCGCGGCATATCCATGTGATGCAAGCCCCAGAATCATTGTGTTCCACGACACAATGTTCTTCTCCTTCATCTTATCAAATGTCTCAAATGCTTCTTCCACAGCTCCACACTTTGCATACATATCAATTAGTGAATTCGAGACTGAAGTAATGTCCGCAAGACTAGAATTTCTAATGCCAGAATGAATCCAGCTCCCAAACTCTAATGCACCCAATGCAGAACACGCCGAGAGGGTCACAAGCAATGTGGCCTCATCAGGTTCTATACCACTTCGCAACATTATCAAGAACAAGTCAAGTGCTTCTTTGTACTTGCCGCAGCAAACATGACAATGGATAAAAGTATTCCAAGCTACCAACTCCGGTTTAGGAATATCCTCGAACAGATGGGTGGCAGAACCGACGTCCTTAACCAAACCATACATGTGAATGAGAGTGTTCCTCACAAAAGCATTCGATTCCAGGCCATGTTTCACAGTACTACAATGCATTTGTTGCCCCAAAACAAGTGATCCCAACTGCCCACAAACCTTGAGCAAGAAAGATAAGGTAAAATTATCAGACAAGAAACCTTCCACTTGCATTCTCTTATGGTACTCAAAAGCTTTCATGAACTGACCACTCCTGCCAAACCCTCTAATCATTGTATTCCAAAGAAACCCATCAGGGTTCTGAATATTCTCAAAAACAGAGACGGCATAGTCCATGTCTCCACGCTCAGAAACAGCACAAAACACGATGATTTTGCCGACAACAAAGAGGGTTTGATCAAAGCCAGAGCGGATAATACAAGCATGGATTTGCTTGACATGTTTCGCGGTAGAGCATTTCTTGAAAAGAGACATAAGGGTTTGTTCCTTCGAAGAGAGGTTGACATTGGTGTGCAGAGTTTCGGTCGTTAGATTGGACGACAAAGAAGGAAGAGTGAAGAAATGAAGTAGTGAAAGCCTTCCTTTGGGTGTTGTGTCTGATTTTAGGCATAGGCGGGTAAAGTAGTTGAATCTCATTGGAGGATTTCATCTCCCAAGTTGAAAGAGCTGGTTTTGCAGTCCAGGCGGGCGTTGACATTACCGCTGACGTTATGTACAAGACCTTGCCACAATACATTACGGAATTTCTTATTATTATGCATATATTTTTTTTCCTCCTTTTAATTTTTTTGGTTGAAAACTATAAATTAGATTATAAAAAAAACTTGTACGATGAAAGATAAAAATACGTAAAAGGCTTCGAGAGCATGAAGACTGAAGGGTAACTAGGTCCATCATATATCAAACTTGGAAATGGATTTTATACCTAATTCGATCCTAACCCAAATCAATCAATAAAGTTCGAGTGGCCTTATATTTGCCAATCTTTGAACTAAAGAGCCTCTACTTTCAATGAAGGTAAAATTTTATTTATAATATAAGGAATGATACTCTTCTTAAATATAAAAATTTGGTATACTAATATACTATTAAATGAGTTGGTTTAATAATTGATGTGATATTACTATATCAGTAATCATATTATTTAGAATTCAAAATTTGAAATTCAAGTATTCGATACTATTAAAATATATTATGCATAGCATTTCTTCATCTTCTTTGCCCTTTATCTCCATATCTCTCTCTCTCTCTTTTAATCAATTGTTGTAGTTTTGATCTTACTAACCTCTTTTAATTTTTTTTTTTAAGTCAGACAGCACTTACCCTCCTAAATTCTTTAATAAACCTTTTCAGTTCTTAACATGGGCTTTGCATAATCATCTTATTGGACGAGGGCATGGGAATATATGGAAGGTGCAGAATGCTTATTTTCAACTAATTTTTTACATTCAAAAAGCTTTCGAAGCATTCATGTGAACCAAAATGCTTTTGATGATGAAAACATCATATTTGATCATTATCAGCTTCCACAAAATGGGGTTTTGCATAGTTTTAATGAGCATAAAAAACGTTGCTAAACATGCAAAGGATCTTGTCCCAAGAACTATCTAGGTTCTATTGAGTTTATATTATTGACTCTCTTATTTTCCAAAAAATACAACAATCTAATTGAAACTTTTTTGAAAAACTCTGAAATTTCCTTTTTATTGTTAATTTGACTTCAACTTATGAAAATAAGGAAGGGGGCTGCTGAATTGATGAAAAAATGTCACCCTAAAACTCATTTATTTCTTACACAAAGTCAAAATTGTTTCACAAAGTCAATGACGATATTCATTTATTTTTTTGTATGAAAAGAGTGTTGTAGGCAGTTAATGACACAGTTCGGGGAAGGCTTAGCAAAATTGATTCTTCCTTGTTTCAAATAGGTAACTCATGAAATTCAATGCATCAAAGTTCGAGAAAACTGAAAAGTATGCAAGTCCATTGAGAGCAAGAAGGTCAAGAAAAGGTATGAGGTTGCGGGCCGGACTCTAGTAATGCTCCCCAAATAAGTTCATATTTCATGTCATTTGGAAGGATACGGGACTTCGCTATTTTACATTGAACAGTTTAAAACCATGTTACGATTAACTACATTGGATGAGCCAAGTTGTCTAGTCGCCAAAACAGTTTCCATTGAATGGAAATTGTAAACGATGCCTTAATATTTGAAGTTCACATTAATATTAATTTGGAATCTTAGTTGAGTAAAATTCTACTAGTGACATGCTGACTCTTGTAGAGTATTAGTTGAATAGAATGATAAACAATCATTATAGTGACTCATTGATGCTTCTTGTGGATCCATCAGTAACGTAAATTGAATGGTGCCTATTAAATTATTGCAAGTGCATATTTGCAGCCATGCACATAGAGACAAGTATAAGAATACAATTCTTCTTTTAGATTTTCAAATACAAATCAATTAGTGTACTTACTACTAACCTTTTCTTTCTTAAATATTCTAGATATTTTCAAATTGTTTAGGTAAGACAGAATAATAATAGTAATAGGGGAAGAAATCAAAATTATACAACTTATAATAAAAATAGTCATCATTAAAGTAGTTGAGAGCATTAATTTGATCATAAACTATGCTTTTAAAAACATAACTATATATGAATTAGTGCATACTACATTTAAGCCATGGCCCATATACAATGAATTAGGGAAAAGATACAAAGAGAGAGCTTTATTAGTTTCAATGAAAGTCCTTTAATGACTTGGATTTGGAATGAAAATCCTTTAATTGAATAGAAGTTATGGAACAAATTGCAAAAGATTCAAAGAATATTCTTATCCTTGAAGAAGTTGGAAGTCTAGTTTATAATTGTTTTTAATAATATTAAACTAGGAGTTCTTCAAGTCAAGTCGTGTAGTGTAAGAGAGTATAAATGAAATTTTAAACATATTTAATTAAATAGATTTATTAATTAAAGGGATTACAGGTGCAGTCCTTTCTGAATACATTCTATATTTGGATCAACTCTCTCGAAACTATAATTATAACATATTTCAATTCTATTGAACAAAAAATCCACTTGTTTATTTGTATTTATGGCTTTATACACTAAATTGTGCACCTCAAAAGGGACAAAACACTTGTAATATGAGACATCTCCATCTCCATATCTACGTTTGAACTTTCTGACTCGGTGGATACCAACAAGTTTTTCTTATAAGCTCTTGATTTGCCATTTCTTCAATTTTGAAATAACGAGATAGAGTGGATGTCAAATCATATAAAAAGTTATTATAAATTTTTAAAAATCTACTCTAATTCTACATTAAATGACCATTCTGATAGCTACTCTAATTCTAGATTAACTTAATTTTAGTTTAACCAAATAAACTATTCGTGGTCAAAATAAAATAGTTTCACTTTTAAGAAGAACATCATGGTCCATAAAATGTGATATATTTTCCAACAACAGATTAACTTAAATCTTAAGCCATTTGATTACGAGGAGCCACATAGTTAAAGTTTCATAAAAGTTATTAATGATTTAATGTACTAGCTATGCAAAATTTAGCCTCTATATAATATCATATTCTTGTTCCAAGTTAGGCACAATTGTGGATTATAGTCAATCATTAGCTTCTAAGTAATAAAACCATATATTATACTAGTTTCTACACCAAATCTTTTTATATTCAAACAAGTTGACTTTTGCCTAATCTCTTTCCAATCCTCTCCCAAAGTATGTGATATTTTCAACCAACCATGTTACGCCACGTGTATGTCACTTTCACACCCACATGTCGGAACAGAAGAAACAGGGTCCATAAGCCACTTTCCTGCTTAGCCTCGCCCATGGTTAACGGATAAACCTTGGGTTAATTAAACTAATCATAGGCTAATTGGCATTATCAATAGAGCCAATGAAAATTTTCCAAGTGGCGGACTTAGATTGGTTTCTTGTTGGCTCCCGCTCTCACTGTCCGTTTCCTATTTTTTTAACTCATGCTTACGTGGCAGATATGGACGTTGACTTTTGTGAGGTTGCCAAGACGATTGAAATTCCTTCGACAAGCCAAAGATGACACCCGTCGACTCCTTTTTCAACCTTTTCCTGGAAAAGCAAGTTACCACCCTTAACGTCAGTGTAAAAATCTTGGTAATATATTATTTATTTCAAAATAATTTGACAAAAATCATAAGGGACAAAAAGAGATTTATGTGTATAATTACATAGAATATTCATAAAACAATAGCTAACGCTTTATCTTGCTAAACGTTAATCAAATTATAAATATAATAACGCTAAAATTATAATCTTCATATAACTCAAACTCTATAACTTAATATGACAATTCATAAGACAAAATTTTACTGAACGAGGGAAAAACAAAAAAGTATAAGAGAAGTTATATCTCTAATAGGATTTTGACATGTAGACTCACATCAGATTATATGAAGGTTATAAGTGTAACATTATTGTTATAAATATATATAGTTTTTTTCAAAAAAAATCCATTTGAACTAAATTTTTCTTTTAGTTTGTAAGTGCATATTAACTAAGGTGGGCTAGGTTTTAGGTTTGAGAAATTGGAAACACACCAAACATTTGTTTGGTTATTGGCTCGTAATGCTTGATACTTCTAAGAATTGTTTACTTAATCATCTAAATCGTTGGAAATTTAATATAATATACGAGTTCACATAGCATGATTAATATAGTAGTTCTCTAAATCTTAAAAAAAATAAAAATCTACGAAAAGGATTAATATTAGTTCTAAATTTACATATAATAATCTTTATAAGTTATGAAAAGTAAAGAAACTCAGCAATTAGTTGCTGTTTTATTTTAAAATTGAATGTAGCATTACCCACATTGAGAATCATATGATATTTACCAGTTAAGTTGGTAATAGGGGCTTTAATTAAATGGTAACAATTAAACCACTATGAGATCAATATATGAGCTAATAGGCATGAGTCGTGATAAATAAATGAGATTGGTACTATATGGAGATATATCAGTTTTTGTTTTTGAGAGCACTAATTGTGGTTATCATAGAGCCACAACAGAAGCCCTTGGTGCAATTAGGTCATATGGGAATCCTTTAAAGTTGATCTTCTTAACATAAATAACGTGGCTTGGCAACTCATATTATTGGCTCTAATAAAATTTTTCAAATACATCATCATTGAGCTTCAAATTCCTTGGATTGAGTGCATAACTATATTTTTACATAATTATTCTATATTTAATTACAAGCAGCTGTACTGTAATTCGACTCGTATAGATGATAAAATAAGATGATACATGCGTTTTTATCAAAATTTGGGCCAGATTAAAGCACTGTACCTACATCTCTTATTACCAAAAAAAAAAAAAATTATTTGTGGAAAGATATTTGTGATTAACATATACATGGATGAATTTATGTCATTTCATGCGTCCTAACTTTTTTGTCCTATTACTCTAGTGTTAGTATAAGCTTCAATTAATTAAGCACTAATGGGCCAACCATATCAAGGTATTAAATTTAATTCGGCCTAGCTAAGGCATGGACCACCCTCATAATTTGATTTGAAATTTAGGATAATAACTGACACATCCATACATATTTTGATGTCTATAGGTAGGGTCAAAATGTAAGGAACGATTGAAACTAATTTGTTTTTGGTGAAAACATTTTCAAATTTCAAGTTTTTGTTTTTGTTGTAATTTGTTTTCTTTTCCTTTTGAAGGGTACTGATGATGGGGGCATAGAAGTCATTCTAACTTGAATAAAGAACTTTAGCCAATTTCTGAAAGTTGTTGAATTTGGTTTCTGAAATCATTTATGTATTCACACAGCTGGTATCACTCGAAAGGATAAAGGAGATTCGTTTTAGGAAAGAAAAGCTAGCTCCTTCTTTGACATCAAAATATAATCTTTTCCTGCCCTTTTCAAATCACTATTGTGATTTGGATAATTGAAGTTGGCTATTTTCAGTCTAAACAACAATTAATATCCTAATAAAATATAAGGTCGTTTTCTTGAAAATCATTTCTTATTTTATAAATTAAAAGACAATAATTATACACTCATATTAAATTTCTTTCTTGAAGAAAAAAAGATTTAAAAAAAGAATTAGGACTCAAGCCCATTCTTTTGAAACTCTTTTCTCGACGTTTTACAAATATTAGTGTAAAAAAAATTGTGAATAATACTAATCTTACAATTTCTTTTTTTTTTCTTTTTAAAACAAACCTATCATATAAACTCATATCGCATAAAGTGAATTTTAATAATTAATTTTATTAATTAAGTTGAACAACGTGAATTTATATACGTGAATTTGTATACATAATCTTTAAATATCAGAACTTCACTAAAAATTAATATTATATCTAACGATCATATATACATTAAAAACATAACATACAAATACATATCTATGTATATAGACGAACTTAGATCATATTTTGGAGATCATACATGGGGTAAGAGGGGTCTGAAATCGAATTATATATATTGAACACGCTTGGGTTGAAAGGATTTGGTTTGGCTTCGACGGTGGTGAAAAGTAGAGAAATAAAATAGCGAAAACAAAGAATAACTTAATTTTTAAGCATAATTTCATCCCAGGAGCTGAAAAAATGCTATTAATACTGAGTGAAGACGAGGGTGGACGTAATAATTTGGTTACATCCGTGGAATGGAGATGAGTTTTTGTTTAGTGGTCAAAAGCTTGGAAAGATTGGATAGAATTATCATAATTACAGGAAGTTAAAGAGAGCGCAAAAGCAACCCAGAGAGTTTGCTTCGCGGACCACGTTTCTCCTCTCTACAAGCGCCGGTATTTATAGGGCTTTTGTTCCTCGTAGTGCTTTTTACTCTTAACATCTGTCCATCATCTTTCAGGTTTACAACTTTTTAGTTCCATGGCTTCTCTCTTTTCTCACTCAATCTCTACCTTTCCTCCTAACTTCCCATAGCGTTTCGGTTGTGTATATTAAGCCCTTCTCCCTTGTTCTAAAGAATCATACTTTTTAGTTTCAATTAATCTTTTTGGCTTTTGCATGTTTTCTCTCAAGGTGATTTGAGTTATAGCAAGTTGTCGTTCTAGCTGTTAGGCAAGTGCCCATTTAAGATTTAGAGGTTATATTGGTGAAAGTTGTGGGATTTGATTCTGAAATAAAGGCTTTGGAGAGGTTTAAGGAATGGAGAACAATTCTGGAATTGGCATGGAAGATGATCAGATGGATTTGCCACCTGGGTTCAGATTCCATCCCACTGATGAAGAGCTTATCACTCATTACTTGCACAAGAAAGTCTTTGATGTCAACTTTTCAGCCAGAGCTATTGGAGAAGTTGATTTGAACAAGTCTGAACCTTGGGAATTGCCCTGTAAGTTATCTAAAAATGAATCAAATTTTGGATTTCTTTTTTTTTTTTTAAATCTTTTCTATTCACATATATGAGGATGAATTTGAGGTTACTGTCTAACATTGTCTTTCATTTTCTTGTGTTTGGATAAAGGGAAAGCAAAGATGGGAGAGAAGGAGTGGTATTTTTTCTGTTTGAGGGACAGGAAATACCCAACTGGTTTGAGGACGAACAGAGCAACTGTATCTGGTTATTGGAAAGCTACAGGGAAAGATAAAGAGATCTACAGAGGAAAATCACTTGTTGGAATGAAGAAAACCCTTGTTTTCTACAAGGGTCGAGCTCCTAAAGGAGAGAAAACCAATTGGGTGATGCATGAATACAGATTGGATGGCAAATACTCTGTCCATAACCTACCAAAAACTGCCAAGGTACATATCTTTCCCTTTGTTTTTCCTCAGTTTTTTACTTGTTTTTGTTGTTATCTGATTTTTTTTCCCCTCTTTGTTCTTGTTATGCAGAATGAATGGGTGATTTCCAGGGTGTTTCAAAAGAGTTCTGGTGGCAAGAAAATTCATATTTCAGGGCTAGTGAGATTAGGCTCTTTTGGTAATGAATTGGTTCCTTCTGGTCTACCCCCATTAATGGATTCTTCTCCTGATGACGGCAAGACCACCAAACCTGTTACTGATGCGGCTTACGTGCCCTGCTTCTCCAATCCCATTGATGTTCAAAGAAATCAACTAAACACAATTGATCGCAACAACAATCCTCTCATGCCGGTTCCTTCCAACAGTACTGATGTTATTCCACGGTTCCCACTTCCAAATTCATTCTATTCTCCTTTCAACATTCCAGTTTCATCAAGTATGCAATTCCCAGGTTCTGTTTTGATGGAAGACCATTCAATCTTGAGAGCCCTCATTGAGAATCATGGATCAAACATGAGCCAGAGCTTCAAAATAGAGAGGGAAATGATCAGTGCCTCACAAGATACAGGACTCACAGCTGATATGAACCCTGAAATCTCTTCAGTTATGTCCAACCTTGAAATGGCAAAAAGGCCATTTGATAATCACGAAGGCCCCTCTACTTCAGCAGGACCAGTTGACCTTGATTGTTTTTGGAATTATTGAAACCAATATTAGCAGCATTAGAATATCAAGTTAAGAAAAAAAAGATAAGCTTTAGTTGCTATTAGTATTTGTATTAAAATCAAATCATGTTGTGGGTCTGTGTATAGATTTTATGGATTGAAAGAAATGGAGCATAGATTATTGTTATTGTTGTTGTTATGATGTATTGTGTAAGAAATTATACAAACTTATTGGCCGTTCTCTTCTTAATATATATGTTAATTAGGGGTTCTTGTGTGTTGTATCTTTAATTTCTTCCATTGGCATCATGCATTCATTCATTATTTGTCAAATTGCTTTGGATAGAGAATTTGTCACATATGAGATTCAGTTGGTGGCTAACTGATCTTTCTTTGCATTCTCTCCTTTAAAATTATCGCATTCCGGCCTTGGGTGGGTTATTGCTTACATCATTGAGAGCATGAGTTTCATTCTGATAAATTTTTAATTGCTCAAATTTGGATTTTGAATATCAGCTTGTAGGGACTCAACTCAATATGTTATTGACAATCTCTCTCTCTCTACGCACGCTCACACATTCTATAATGTATCTGTATCTGCTAAAGTCCAACTAGTAGAAATTGAAGAAGATCTCTCCCTACAAGAAACTGATACGCCACCGACTTGATTCTTATTCCATGGTAATAATCGTTGGATTTATTTGGATTTTTCAATACATTTTTCTTCAAATTAATCCAACTACTTTTATCAATTGAAAATCCCATCAAAATGATAAGACCCCCTTTTTATTGCTGAATCTTGCGCTGATTTATTTTCCATAGCATTCACACATCACTCCACAAAGCACATTGGAAATATTACTGACTTTATACATATTCATTTATTTTCTCAACAAATCTTGTGGAAAGTTCATCATTTCTCAAGCATGTGGCAGATGGGTTTAGAATTTTATGCTTAAAAAAATCGTCGAGACGTTCATAACTTATCATTTCTAAAATCTCAAAATTCGTGAATTCTTTTCACTTTATCCATTCATTCATTTCATGATGCATTCATTCCGTTTTGGAGCTGTAATGTGTGATGCAAGGATGCCTTTGGGTTGTTATTTTTATTTCTTGGTTTATTGCATGTGGTGTTTTGATTTGCGGCACATGATAAACTCTCCCAACTCGATCCATCACAATTTGAGTCCTTCACGAAATAGTCCTCGAAGAAACCCAAGTGAAAACTTCTGTCCTTTTCGGATATTTTTCGGATTCATTCTAATTAATTATTTTCTCCTCCTACCTTCACTAAGTAAGTGACCAACCAATCAAATGGCTTAATATCTATGAGTATATATGGCCGCCAACTATTTAAAATTTATCAATTCAACTTAAATGAGTTAAAAATATACCACATTCTAATTCTACATGATAATCAATTACTAAAAATTGGAATTTGGAATTCTTAGTAATATGAAATTCGTATAATATATTAGAAGAGATTGATGCAAGTAGAGAACTAGTGAACTACAAATTAAAGGGAAGGAAGAGGTGAAAAATTGACTCGATTAAACAAATTAAATAGAATTTGGAATTAATACGAAACTAGAAGTTCACTCGATTAAATTGCATTTGGTCTAAGTTATTATAGAGTTTGAATTATATTTTTATTTTTTTTAAATTGTATCAAAATCAAACCTTATACTTAATGCTAATGCACCACAATAAAAAATTTCGATTCTTAATGCTAAAATTGACCACGAGAGCCACGCGAGGATATAGAGTATTTTTTTCTATATCTTAATTAATTTTGGAACAAAATTGACCATCTTAAACCAATATAGAATTATATATGAGATAATCCATTAAATCATCATAAATAATTGATAAATATAGAAATTTAATAGTAAATTACTAAATTTGTAGTACGATACCATAGTTACTGTGAATTATAAAAGTTAAAAGAACCTTAAATTAGAAGAGGGATTTTTTTTTTGGGGGGTTTTAGAAATATGATATTTATTAAATTCTTGGGAATATAAATAAGAGATAAATTTAGGTATTATTAGGTATGAGAAGGGTATTTATGTCATTATGGGAAACTAACGAATACCAAGTGGAGTCCTACCAGACACGAACGAAGTTTCATCTTTTGTTGTGTAGTGAATAGTATGTGTCCCCACAGAATGGTGAGGTCAGATTGGAGGGAGAGTTAGGCCTTTTTAACGGTCGACACGTAATCAAGAGGACCCCACTCCGATTCCCGCGCTAATGAGACACGCGGTTCAGGTTTCATCTTGCGTCACCCCGTGACAAATCGAACGCCAGAAGGTGGCCAGCTATCGCCTGCCACGTGGCTGACCGCACAACACTCCACAGCTGGTCACGTGTAAAAGACAACTCCCAACCGTGTTTCTGTTTTTTCCGATTGACAATCTCCATACGACACCGTTTTGTAGCATCGTCAATTGTAAGCTTCCCTCTAGATAAGGCATTGAGAGAGAGAGGGAGGGGGGGCTAAGCTTATCCTTACTTGTTATGTAGAGTCTGTTGTTTTCCTGTAAAATTAAAGAAAATTTAAGAGTCGAAAGAGAGGGAGGAAAGAGACTTGGCATTAATTATTTTGCCTTAACAGGAATGAATATAAATGATTAATATTCTTACCATTTCTCATAAAATTTTCCCTTACAAGGATGAATTTCATCGACAAAGTTTCCCATGATTAACCTTAAATTATATGTTATTACCTCATTGCTTGCGCACATACGCACAAATGAAGCAATCAATTAAGGATCTTGTGGAGAAATGAAGTTGAGAAATAATATTAATTGTTACCAAGAACAGTAAAGAAGCTAATCAAAAGGAGAAAACTGGATGTAAGCATATGCGAAATCTTGATAGCTTCATCTTATCCCAAAAGCATAACCGGTTTTTCACGACCATATATATTTTTGTTTTTTCCAAACTTTTGATTAACTTGATTATAAATATCCATGATTTTTAGGGTACGTAACTGTAAATATCTATTCGATAAATAGAGTACTAGCTAGCTCCCGTTTTCAAATATATCAAACATTTAAAAGGGTTTGGTTAGAAAAATACGGTGATAACTACTAGAGGTGGAGTCCAACCGAGAGTGAATGAGACAGGATAATACACCATGGCCAATTGATGTTGGTCTAACGAGAGTGGATATTCATCAGTAGAGTTTGAAGAAAAATTTGACTGGATATATAATGAAAGTCGACAAAAATAAATGATAATCAGACAAGTCAATAGTCATAGATATTCGATCGGTCTGTACACTGTACTCCAAACTAGTTTTCACTTGAAAAGCTTTGATAAATGTGGGCAGCTAGCTAAGTAACATCAAAGAATAAGAGCTAAAGCAACGCTTCATTTTCTTCACTTTTCTGCATCTCCCCACTAAACCAAAGTCAATAACAACAGGAACAGCACGCCCATAATTGTCACGAATGTATCTGAAATGATGATGATATTCCACAGGACAATTACAAAGTCTGCAAGTGATTGTGACTGCAACCATGCATGGTTGATGGGACAAGGCGATCCAAGAGGAATAGTGTGTGCGCACGTGTCTCCTGATGAATGCTAATTCTAATACGACCTTTAAGGATAAAATTGATCTTGTCATGGTTGTAGATTTGATTGCGATGCATTAACACGTGTTGAGATTCTTACAATTGCTTTGTTTCTTCGCTCTCTCGATCATGCACTTTTCTAACCTCTTGGGAAGATATTAATTTATATATATATTTTCACTTTTGTTGGTTTAGATAAGATGGAAATGCCTTTCAACTCCACCGAACAGACAACTTAATTCATGCGCATCAAATATTGAGCCAGCATTAATTAAAGTACATGCACTTCAATAACTGATAATAGGTTCAGCTATGATACCCTTTTTCCTTTCGGAAAATTTTTTTTACTGTAATGTATATATTTTAATATCCTGAATATATACTATGTGCATGGAATCTTTGGAAAAATATTCTTTGGTTTTTGGACTAGAGTCGAGTGATTTCAACTTCAAACAAGAATATGTAGGCTTGTCTGTTTGCCTAATTAGCTAGCTCAGCATCAGCTTCATCCAGGACCACTCAGTGTACTGGATATCCATCAATTCGCTAAAGGGTAAAAGAAGATGATGAAGCTTCCAATCTTAGCTTCTCTTTTTTGACCGGAATATGCATATATATTGAATATTAAATAGATGACTGTTTGAGAGCATATTTGATGTAAGCTACATAAGCTCCAAAACAAACCAGATCACAACAAATTAAATCAATAATAAATGATGAAAATTGTGAGAATATGTTGGAAGTTGATTCATTTAATTGATTTATAGAAGAATTCAATCAATCCAACTAAACACTACAGTACATCTCTCTCACCGGTTATATATATTTTTATTTGAATGATTATTACGTAGAAGTTGATGGTGGAATAAACGTATTTTACTAAGATTCAAACATTATCTTATTTATTTAGCTTCCCAGATGTTTCCCGATATCCAAACAGAAGAGTTCAAGCTGATTTGGGGTCCATACTCCATACTATGATTTTCCTCAGCTTAAAATATTTTGACTAACAGTAATTGGGCTTTATCCTTTCATAGGTGGGTTAAAGTAGCCCAAAATCAACTTTGGATAATAAAATCTGGCCCAGGACTAGTCTGATCCAGAGAGCCATTCACACTTGGAATGCCTTGTGGATAGAGAGACTTATTTGAAGTTCATTGACACAGAGCAATCACTACTCCTGCATGAGCAGAATTCTTGATAAGACAAGATTGGGTTGTTTTATTTTAATGCATGATTTTTACATCTTTCACTCAACAAATGCAAATATGTGTCACCTTACAGTATGCCTATAAAATCATATATACGATAATTGTTGGTAATATGATAAGATCAACTCATTTTTGTATTAATATTTGTGAATTCTTGATAATTCAATTGTAACCGACACACCAAGTGATTATTAGAACAATTTAATCTTAGGTGAAATTAGTAAAATGTCAAGAAATGCAAACAATAACACTAGACTTACGTATTTTACATACTAATATTTGCATATATATAAATTGATATGTCGTGTATTTTATGGAATGATAACATTACAATATTAATTAAATAAATATTGGTTATTCATGTAACAATAATATTATAGATGTTAGAAAAACGACCAAAACTAAGACACGTTTCTTAACCATACATGTAGAAAGCAACACAAAAAGATAAAAATACCTTTGAAGGATTTTAGTGTCTCAATCACAAGTGTAGAAAACAATGTGAAAAATTAAAAAAAAACCCTTAAAGGAGAAAATAACGGACAAAATTTGATAACAAAATAGGAGATAAGTTTAATATTCGGGATCTAACAAAGATTTGAAATCAATATTGGAAGTGAAATTCTTCAACTAATTGTTGAACACCTTTACTTGAAGTCCTTCAGCTATACCTTTGTTTTTCGTTCTAGCTGCAAAACCATCACTATGAAGGAAATGTTAGGGATTTCACCCCCCAATGATCAAACCAACAACGATAAACTTAACAATGGTGAAATCTATGCGTGCGTTTGGCGAGCGGGACAAGATAGTACTTGGGGTGAAGGTTGTATTAATTTTTTGACCTTTTCTTGAGCTCGGCTTGTATAGTATTATAGTGCATAAGAGGTGCATAAAACATGGCAATATCAATCCATGCCCAGCCACGATATTGTGGTGGATAAACTGTAGCTTTAATTAATAATATCATATTAAATAACTATTATATTTTAATTTTAAGATAAAATATTAAATTATATTGTATTTATTATTATTAATAAAAATATTTTATTAAATACTTAGATTATTTAAATTAATATTTTAATCTTTCAACTAACATTTCAGATGCATATTTATATTTTAAATATAAATATTATTTTTATTTAAATTAATTAATTAATTTAAGTAAGGAAAATTAAGTCGGACTGAGGTCGGTGCAAGTCAAACTTCGTCAACAATGTCCAAGGAGCGTCCAACCCTCTCAAATTGACTCAGAGGAGTTTATACGGGCTCAGGGGCCTTCCGTGATGCATATATATGAGCCCTTCACTTGTTGTGATGCGTGCAGTCAGCTAGCCCAGTTGTCATAAAACCAACTACCTGGTATGTATGCATCATGGCCACGTGGATGATATCATTACCAAATCCAAAAGTCGTGGCTTGAAAATTTCCGTGCGAATATCAAATAGGAAAATTAAAAAAATAGATATAATTAGGGATCTTTGATAAAATTTAGACGTATTTTAAAAAATTTTTATGTCATAAACATTTTTTTGATAAAAAGATTCAAATATCATTATATATTCAATTTTTTTTCTAAACCTTATTTCCCTCTTTATATAAAAATTATCGAAACCCTTCGACACTGTTCGAAACGCAAACCGACACGATCAACGGCTAAGGATAAAAGTAAGACGACGCAGACAGAAGCATCCATCGACATTGAGGTACGTTTATTTGTCGATTTTTTCATAGTTTTAATAATTTATTTGGTTGTTTTCTGATTCGTTAGATTTAATTTAGTTTTGGAAATCTTAATTAAGGATTTGAGTTTTCGTCGGATTTGTGAACTTATTCTTTATTTTTAGGGATAAATCTAGTGTTATTATGTGATTTTTGTGGTTTAATATGTATGAAAACTGACTGATTTAATCGTAAGATAGACGATGGCGAGTGTCGGATATGTCGAGATGTGTCGGATATCCGACACTCGACCATCGGATGAAAGTGAAAATAATTTTGTCGAGTGTCGGATACATCATCCGAAGAGTTTACAGTGTCAAATATAAAATCTGACATTCGACAATATTGATTTTACTTTTATCCGATATATCGAGTGTTGACTATATGACATACCTCAAGTATCAGATGAAAAATCCTAAACTGTAATCTCTCTTCGATAAGATGGAAATGCCTTTCAACTCCAGCGAACAGACAACTTAATTCAGGCGCATCAAATATTGAGCCAGCATTAATTAAAGTACATGCACTTCAATAACTGATAAAAGGGTTCAGCTATGATACCCTTTTTTCTTTCGGAAATTTTTTTTACTGTAATGTACATATTTTAATATCCTGAATATATACTATGTGCATGGAATCTTTGGAAAAATATTCTTTGGTTTTTGGACTAGAGTCGAGTGATTTCAACTTCAAACAAGAATATGTAGGCTTGTCTGTTTGCCTAATTGGCTAGCTCAGCATCAGCTTCGTCCAGGACCACTCAGTGTACTGGATATCCATCAATTCGCTAAAGGGTAAAAGAAGATGATGAAGCTTCCAATCTTAGCTTCTCTTTTTTGACCGGAATATGCATATATATTGAATATTAAATACATGACTGTTTGAGAGCATATTTGATGTAAGCTACATAAGCTCCAAAACAAACCAGATCACAACAAATTAAATCAATAATAAATGATGAAAATTGTGAGAATATGATTGGAAGTTGATTCATTTCATTGATTTATAGAAGAATTCAATCCAACTAAACACTACAGTACATCTCTCTCACCGGTTATATATATTTTTATTTGAATGATTATTACGGAGAAGTTGATGGTGGAATAAACGTATTTTACCCAGATTCAAACATTATCTTATTTATTTAGCTTCCCAGATGTTTCCCGATATCCAAACAGAAGAGTTCAAGCTGACTTGGGGTCCATTCTCCATACTACGATTTTCCTTAGCTTAAAATATTTTGACTAACTGTAATTGAGCTTTATCTTTTCATAGGTGGGTTAAAGTAGCCCAAAATCAACTCTGGATCATAAAATCTGGCCCAGGACTAGTCTGATCCAGAGAGCCATTCGACACTTGGAATGCCCTGTGGATAGAGAGCCTTATTTGAAGTTCATTGACACAAAGCAATCACTACTCTTGTATGAGCAGAATTCTTGATAAGACAAGATTGGGTTGTTTTATTTTAATGCATGATTTTTACATCTTTCACTCAACAAATGCTAATGTGTCACCTTACAATGTGCCTATAAAATCATATATACGATAATTGTTGGTAATATGTAGAAGTGGCAATTTGCTCCGCGGGTCCGGGGCCCCGGTGTGCCCCGCCGGGTTTGGGGCGGGGCAAGACCCGTCACAACTGTATTTTGGGGCGGGTCTGGGGCAAACAAATTTTGCCCCAGTCGGGGCGGGTCCGGGTCCGGGTCCGGGGCAAGGCTCTTGGACTCGTTGACCCGCCCCGCCCGGCAAGATATAGAGGTGCATTTGTAATATTTTAAATTATTAGGACTATCAAATAATTTTTTAGGTTATATTTGTTAAATTTTTCATATATGTGAATTCTTAATAATTTTACGAATAATAAAAATACTTTAATAAAAGTTATATTTGACTTAATAATTAACATCTTTAACATCAATTTGATCATGTTATAATGACAAATAAAATATTTTGTATTTTATGGTAATTAAATTTGTATAATATATACAATCTTTATATATATTATTAAGTACTAATTGAATTATTATAATATTAGCAATATTATTTTCAAAATGTATACATTTTATATAATCAATATATTATTTTCTAAATATGTAAATAGAAAATGATGAAAACAATTTTATAACCTTAAATATATGATTTATCATAATTTAAATTAATTACTTAGATTATTAATGTTTCATAAATATATATAATGTTAATTAATTGGCATATGTCAATCATATTTTACTATTGTTAGATTGAAATTAAATCAACATGCTATTAAAAAATTATTTAATTGTATTATCAATTATTTGAAAAATTGTCAATTAACTAATTTACAAGTAATAATACGCATTTTACATTATTTCTAATAGGGTATGTAATATTATTACTAATAAAATCAAATGGTAATTAATGATAATTAAATTTTGTATTTTATAGTAACTAAATTTGGATAATATATACAATCTTGATATAGATTACTAGGTAATAATTAAATTATTACAATATTAACAATATTATTTTTAAAATGTATACTTTTAATATAATCAATATATTATTTTCTATATATGTAAATAAAAATATAATAAAAATAATCTTAGAACTTTAATATATGATTTATCGTAATTTAAATTAATTAATTAAATTGTTAATATTTTATAAATATATATAATGTTAATTAATTGGTATATATCAATCATATTATTACCATTACTATATTAAAATTAAATCAACATGCTATTGAAAAATTATTTAATTGTATTATCAACTATTTAAAAAATTATTAATTAACTAGTTTACAATCAATAATACACTTTTAATATTATTTCTAATAGAGTATGTAACATTATTACTAATAAAATCAAATGGTAATTAAATATTTATATTTTATAATAATTAAATTTGTGTAATATATACAATATTACAATCTTGATACAGATTACTAAATACTAATTAAATTATTACAATATTATCAAGATTATTTTGAAAATGTATACTTTTAATATAACCAATATATTATTTTCTAAATATATAAACAAAAAATGATAAAAATAGTATTATAACCTTAAATATATGATTTATCGTAATTAAAATTAATTAATTAAATTATTAATATTTTATAAATATTTATAATGTTAACTAATTGACATATGAATATGCCAATCATATTATTACTATTATTATATTGAAATTAAATTAACATGCTATTTAATTATATTACCAACTATTTGAAAATTTGTCAATTAATTAGTTTATAAGCAATAATATACTTTTAACATCATTTCTAATAGAATATGTAACATTATTACTAATAAAATTAAATAATAATATACAAACATTTTGATTTTAGTTTGAAGATATATTATTTTTATGATTGTTAAAAAATGTTCATAATTATAAATAATATGATGAAAAATTGTGAATGAAGTTATTTGTAAATATGTAAATATTATATGGGGATGAGATTGCAAAAAGTATAAATTTTATAGGGATGTAATTGTAAAAATATAAATGTTTAGGGGCGGGGCCGGGCGGGTCTGGTCTCCTCAAATTTTTTTTGCCCCGCCCCTCTCCACTCCTCTACGGGGTAATGGGGCGGGGCGGGGCAAAAATTAGTTGAACGGGGCAGGGATGGGTACCGGCCGCCCCGGACCCGCCCTGCCCCATTGCCATCCCTAGTAATATGATAAGATCAACTCATTTTAGTATTAATATTTGTGAATTCTTGATAATTCAATTGTAACCGACACACCAAGTGATTATTAGAACAATTTAATCTTAGGTGAAATTAGTAAAATGTCAAGAAATGCAAACAATAACACTAGACTTACGTATTTTACATACTAATATTTGCATGTATATAAATTGATATCTCGTGTATTTTATGGAATAATAAAATTACAATATTAATTAAATAAATATTGGTTATTCATGTAACAATAAAATTATAGATGTTAGAAAAACGACCAAAACTAAGACACGTGTCTTAATCATACATGTAGAAAGCAACACGAAAAGATAAAAATACCTTTGAAGGATTTTAGCGTCTTAATCACAAGTGTAGAAAACAATGAGAAAAATTAAAAATACCCTTAAAGGAGAAAATAACAGACAAAATTTGATAACAAAATAGGAGATAAGTTTAATATTCAGGATCTAACAAAGATTTGAAAGTCCTTGAATCAATATTGGACGTGAAATTCTTCAACTAATTGTTGAACACCTTTACTTGAAGTCCTTTAGCTCTACCTTTGTTTTTCGTTCTAGCTGCAAAACAATCACTATGAAGGAAATGTTAGGGATTTCACCCCCCAATTATCAAACCAACGAAGATAAACTTAACAATGGTGAAATCTATGCGTGCGTTTGGCGAGCGGGATTAGTGATGGCAAAATGATTTGTCGGGTCCAAGGCCTTGGTGTGACCCGTGTTTTAGGGGCAGGTCTTGACCCGTTTATTTTGAATTTAGGGGTAGGTTAGGGTCTCTAAATGTGTTAAACCTTCAGGGCGGGTCCAGGCCCGGGTCCATCCTCTAACCCTGTTTGACCTGTCTCGCCTCGCACAGTATTAAGATGTAAATGAAAAAAAATGAAGTATTTGAACTTACAAGTAATTTTTAGGGGCGATTATGATAAATTATAATATTTTATAATATCATGTAATTTTACTAGGCTATATAAACAAAATTATAGGGATGTCAAAATTACTCGTGCTATACAAGGCCGTTATAGTTAAATATGATGCAAAAAGACAAAAAAACAAAGCTAAAACAAGCAACCTGTCAAAACACTCGACAGAACTCAACACGACTCGACATGTAAGTGTCAAGTATCGGATGATGCATCCGACACTCGATGTCTTCGAAAATAGACTGATATCGAGTGTCGGTTGTGAATCTTGACACGAATCGACATGTAAATGTCGAGTGTCAGATGATGTATTCGATACTCGTTGTCTTCGAAAATAGACTGATATCGAATGTCGGTTGTGAATCTTGACACAACTCGAATTCGACACTCGATAACTATTATATTTTAATTTTAAGATAAAATATTAAATTATATTATATTTATTATAATTAATAAAAATATTTTATTAAATACTTAAATTATTTGAATTAATATTTTAATCTTCCAACTAACATTTCATATGCATTTTTATATTTAAATATAAATATTATTTTTATTTAAATTAATTAATTAATTTAAGTAAGGAAAATTAAGTTGGACTAAGGTTGGTGCAAGTCAAACTTCGTCAACAATGTCCAAGGAGCGTCCAACCCTCTTAAATTGACTCAAAGGAGTTTATACAGGCTCAGGGGTCTTCCGTGATACATATATATGAGCCCTACACTTGTTGTGATGCGTGCAGTTAGCTTGCCCAATTATGATATAACCAACTATCTGGTACAGAGAAAATATGCTATACATCTACTGCACTGCGGATACAACCAGGGGCTGCCACGTAGGTGCCACATCAGCATGAGGTGCCTATGTGGTACGTTCTGGGCCGTCCACTGTAATGCAGCGGATGTACCGTAGATTTTCTCCCTGGTATATATACATCATGGCCATGTGGATCACATCATTACCAAATCCAAAAGTCGTGGCTGGAAAATCCTCATATGAATATCAAATATGAATGACATCCTCTGATTGATGTTTGTTTGTTTGAACAGCCTTTTCCTCAAGATTTTAAATGTCGAGACGCGTTAGAGGGGTTTGTGTGGTATCTGCAGGCAATATCTTTGGAACAATTAAGGAGCGCCATGTTAGCACAATATCAATATAGGTACTCACCACATGACTCTCCGATTGGTTTAGAGATATTATCTTCAAGATACCACAGACTCTGTTGTTATATTAATCATTAAGTCTGTCAACATGATTATAAGAACATCAAGATGACATTGTCTTAACTCTTACATAGTCTCGATAGAATACACTAAGATAACGAATCATTCAAGTTGAAATATCTTATCAAGGTAACGATAAATAGGTAATCAAATAATTTTATTTGTATTGATTTATTAATAATTGTTGAAATCAGAATATATATATATATATATATATATATATATATATATATATATATATATATTAGGTTTCAACACGTACCTTTTAATACCATTCATCTTTATTCTGCGTAGATTTATTAATTAATATAACAAAACTTACAATAATCATGTATAAAAATAAAAATAGAATCATTCTTTGTTTAGTTTTCCTTTTTATAAGATAAAACATTAATTTTGAATTTAGAATAAGAGTACAACTCTCTTAATCTAGATATTTTTAGATACTTAATATTCGCAATGGCAATTATACTCATGTATCCGCATATTTATACTCTAATAGAGAAAATATGGATATTACTTTAATGGATTTCACTATGGTGAAGATATAAAAAATGAGACTTTTAAAGGTTATTAATAAGGTAATGATATGAGTCTGAACCCTCTTATATCTTTTATACCCTTTAATTACTCGATTAAATAAACAATTATTATTAATTTAAATAAAATATAAAAAATTTAATACCTTAAACATAAAACTATGTAGTTTTAATATAACTTAAAAGACCTTTAGTCTTTAGGGCAAAACTAAATACATTTAATACTAAATTTAATAATTATTGTTTTATCATTTGATGTTATAGGAGTTGCCGAGTTGGGATGAAAATCATGATTGATGAATTGTAAGAAGAAAATCTTAAAAGCTTTTATCATTAATTTTTTTAGTATTTTTATTTATTTATTTATTTTGTTAGTTAAGGGTTTTTTGGACTTTATTTAATACATTTAAATTATCAGTATTCTTTTATGATTAAACCATATGGGCACCTCTTTATAAATGGGTAGGATATAGTTTTTCATTAATGGATATGAACAAGTATGACTATAAAATTTAAGACCCTTAAAGTATAGACGTACAAACTTGGAGGGACCCAGGCCGCTACTAAAATTTGAAAATTTTTATTACCCTCTTAGTTGCCTTAGATTATTATTATTATAATTTCTTTTAAATTAAAACCTAATTTAAAATTTTTTTTCTTTCCCTCTAGCCATAGCCGGCTTACCTCATTTAGCTCTACATGAGTATTTTTTCCATCCAAATAACATAACTTGCAATCATATAAGTTTCTCTTATATTTTAGTTATTATTTTATTTTATTTTAAAATCAAATTATAAATATTTAATTCATATTTATTTAGTTTAGTATAAATTATATTTTTCCCATTATATTTTCTTGGAAAATTTTCACAAATACTCCTCTGGCAGAAATAACCCGACGTTAGCTCACGCCAACCGTTAGATATTCCAGGGGTAAATTAGTCATTTTAAATTGAGTTTGACATATGAAAAATATCATCATCCATTGGATTCGAACTCTAGCGCGGCCTCAGTTTAGCATAACGTGTGCAGAATAAGAAATTCATCTTGAAAAATGAAAATGAAAATAAAAAATAAAAGATTTATTACTTCTGTTTTGTAGCACCTGGTAATTTAAAAAACAAAAACATAAATTTTGCAGAAACAGAAAATTTGTAGAACAACCAACAAACTCAAGAAAAATCCCAACCCAGGTCTCCAATGGGGAAGCATCCCCTATCCAGCGCCAGCACCCAACAAGCATCCCACATTGCCTTTCTCATCTCCTCTATGGAAGCCTACAATTAGCATCCAACGAACTCAAAAAAATCTTTAATCAGACGTGTAAGCTTAGAAAAAATAACTGTATTCTGCAACAAGGAAGGAATCAATATCAATACAATTTTTTTGAACTATTCAAAAAAATAAAATAAAACAACATAAAAATTGGAAAAATAAATAAATGAAAAACAAAATTTCAAAGTGATGAGTGCGGAAACAGACCTTGGTGTGAGGCAGAAGGTGTAAGGAATGGTGGTGGCGTCATCAGTGATGTGACGGAGCTTGAAGCGGTCCTCAAAATCTCTGTGGAACTTGGACTTCCGATCAGGTTCGAACCGTTGAGTTCATTGATTTTCAAACTATCGGGGGCGCTGAAGTCATTTCTCTGTTTACCATCAAATTTAACCGAAGTTTGCTGAGGTCATTTCTGGTTTTAGAGTGGACTTAAGGGTTATGTGTAAGATTTTCTCTATTTTCTTTTGTAGTTTGAAATTATGAATATGCTTTGACTAAAAGAGTAAAAATTCAAGTAATTGTTGGTGAACATTAGTGATTTTTTCTAATTTCTTCAAAAGTTATATATTATTCATAATTTTTAGTGTTTGATAGCTTGCTTGCATACATTAAGATAAAATTTTCTCTATTTTCTTTTGTAGTTTGAAATTATGAATATGTTTTGACTAAAAGAGTACAAATTCAAGTAATTTCTGGTGAACATTAGTAATTAACTCTTTTTCTAATTTCTTCAAAAGTTATATATTATTCATAATTTTTAGTGTATGATAGCTTACTTGCATACATTAAGAAAATATTTTTTATAACATTGACAATGAGGAAATTATGCAATATTTTCAAAAATATGAAAACTCCCTATGGACAATTATAAAGCTATATTTATTGAATAAATTATCAAATATTAACATCTTATATTTTGTATTTTAAACAAACGAATTGGCCGAGTGGTAGTAGATTCAAATGTTCATACCAATTACGTCGGGTTTGAATCGCTCGAGCTCATTGATTTTCAAATAATTTTCAAGCAATCAAGGCTGTTAAAGTCATTTCGTGTTTACCATCATATCTAAACGAACTCTGCTAACGTCAGCAAGGGTCATTTCGACTTATTTGTAAAAAATGAATGTCATTTTTTATTGAATAAATTAACATTTTATTTAAATATTTATTGAATAAATTATCAAATATTACTATTTTATAATTTTTGTTTTGCTTTATTGTATTTTGATTAGTTTTGATGGTTAAGGTTCATTATGTACCTTTGTTAGTTCTGGAAGTATGAAGTTATAAGTAATACAACAGTAAACAGTAAGGTAAAATGGCACAAGAGGATTTTACGTGGTCCGATTATAAAACCTATATCCACTGACAGCTTTAGAGTTGCAATTCACTAAATTCTTATTTGTATAATCTTTAGGATCGTTTACAGTATTGATTTACTCTCACACATTGACTTAATCTTTGTAAAACAAAATCTCACAAAGATCTTAAACACTAGTGACACTACTCACTTCTCTCTGTCGCTGAAAACTTAATAACACACTGTTAAGTAACACATAACAACGATGTTTGATACTGAATTACATAAACACTTAACTCGCAAGTTCTCTCAAGTATATACTAACCCAGACGGATCTAATTAAAAATTCATGCACGATTTTCAACCTCTCATACATGAATAAAACATTCATAAAATCAAATCAATGAATCATTCCAATTTATATTGAAGCTCTCCTCATAATTCCTTGGAATGCCGTGACATACACACCATCAACAAACCCCACATTATGTAAACATAACATGATATATATCATGGGATGTCTGATCGAAATCTCCTTAAAATCCTCTAAAAATCCTAATCAAACTCACATTATTATAAAAACTAGTACAATAGGAAGTAACTCCTACATGAATTAGAACACAAATAAATATTCTCCTATTTTAACTGGAATACATTAAACAATGTCTTAATCCAAATAGATATTTATTATAAATCAAATACTTTCTAAATCATACTTCTAGAGATAGTAAAATAAGGAACAATATAACATTCTAGTTTTATCATAAGTTGGTCCAAAATAATCAAGTGCATGGCACATGCAAGTGTTACACGTTGACACCGCACCCTTTATTTCTGTGGTTTTTTAAATAAATTTTAAATATTAAAAAAATTATAACTGTCCATTCTTTAATAAAATTCTGGATTCGCCACTACTTGAAGGGCATAGGCGGACTTATACTTGGACCGGGGGAGCCCGGGCCCCCACTGAAAATTTAAAATTTCATTACATCCCTTTAAGTTTTAACTGTCACAAATATACCCTTATATAAAAATTATTTCATTTTAACAAATATACTTTCTTATAAAAATTACATGATTTTAACAATTATACTGCATGCTATTAGATTCATCTTTAACTTTAAGTGTTGTTTTTACTAAACTCTATGAGAGTTACATAATTAGGTAGCTTTACTTATGTGTTTCTATTTTATATTATTGCACGATTGAAATATCATTATATATATATATATATATACACACACATACAATTTATTTAGAAGGTATTTAGAATATAAATAATCATAATGGATTTGAAAGAATATTTGTAATAAATATATATATGTACACACACACTACATCGTCAATCTAAATTTTTATAATTTTCCTTGAACTCAAATCATCATTAGTATATTAATTTACACAAAATCTTAAATTTATATAATCAAATATTACAAAAAAATAAATTCTCCAATTATAGAATATTAAAATCCAAATATTAAATATAAAGTGTTAAAACAATATTATTCAGAACATATTAATTTAATTGTAATCAAAAGACTTTAAAACTTATATATATATATATTATAAAAAACTTTTTCAAACTATAATATATTATTTTAGTCTTAAACACACACATACACACATATATAAAATCAAAATAAAAAAATATCTAATTTTTTATTTATTAAAAAATTATTTTAAATATAATTAAATGTTAATTATTATATTTAATTACATATTTATTTTAATTCTAAACTATATGTTGTCCCCTCTAAATAAAATTTCTGAGTCCGTCACTGTTAAAGAGCGAAGATATTAATTTTTTAACAAGGATAAAATATGGTCCATTGCCAACCTGGCCTACTTAATGTAAACCTTAATATACATACAATTAATTTATATAGAATATATCAATTTTATTGCATCAACACGTAACATTAAGACTTATACATTTGCGCTACAAAATTAATTTGATAATGCTTATTTTGGTTCACAACTAAATGCTTATAGCCACTTCTGCGTTAAAAAAACTGTGAATTTGTTAAAAAGAGTTATGGGTCAAACAAAAAAAATCGTTAAAAAAAAGGGTACAGCTGCTGACTAGGAAAATCCCAACTAAATATGAGTTAGATAGAATACTTAACTCTTGTATTAACATATTCTAACTAGAAAAATCAAGGAGGTTACCAATATTATATATATATATGCGCTTGTTCAAGAGACATGGAGTCAGGGAGTGCCAGTATTAGGTGTACGCTGAGCAACTTGTCAGAGGTCTTATTAATGTGTCATGCTACAGTTCAACAACAAAGGATAGGTGCATCAGTTTTTTCTTTTTTGGGCCAAAAAAAAAAAGCGTAAAAATGATAAACAAATTGTAAAAGTTAGGGTACAGCTGCTGCCATTTCCCTTATTAATTGGTAGAGAGAATATATTTTGTCAGCATATTTCAAGCGCCTTCCGAACGTCTTAGCTTAAGTGAAGAAGGTACAGTGATGACATCAAATACTATTCTAGACAGCAACTAACCAGTTATACTTCCAAACCATAGGCCGGTGAAACCACGGCTAACGTGCCGGTTTCCGGAAAAATCTCGTCAAATTTTGCACGGCACAGACCCATTAACGCCCATTTGTAACATGTAGGCTCTCTCTACCATACCGTACACTGCCAACGGTTTACAAATTACAATTACCAAAATTTATATTAAATTTACCGGCAGACTGTACATTGTATTATATGCACCCTATTATCAACTGACAGAGTGGTTATCCATTATTTGAAACTACAAAATTCATTGATTGAATGACAGAAAAAGTCATAAATAATCTAATTAAAATATTAAATACTTGAAGATTGGATATGTACATTTTTTTTTTAGTAAACTTTATAGATTGATTGAGTTGGAATTAATGTTTACACTAGAGAAGTATCAGTTGATTGGAGACCACCATGGAGCATAGTGAGCTGAGGAGGTGCGCTACAGAAATTATGTACTGTGTAAATGGGCCAAACCTCACGTTTTCCAATTATTTAAACATTTATGGTTGAGATAGAGAAGTCTTTAAGGGCTTGACCACACCTTCATAAATGCAAGACTTTCTATACAGGGTTGTATAAATGTATAATTACTTGGTGGGGTGGGAAACCAGGGAAAGTAATTGGCCTCATGCATTTCCCAACAAACCCATAGCTATTCAGTTATTGAATTAACCTGTTATCAATGTCGGGTTTGGAGGTACTCTTCTCCTCAAAAAAGTGTTTTATTTTAGTGTAAGTTTGTTTCTTTTTTTTGAAATTTTTTCTCTCTCTTTTAAAATATGTATTCAGTCATAACATATTTCTCACAAAACACTTCACATGATTTTTTTTAATCCCAAAAACAGTTTTATTTATTTCAATCAATTATCATAAAATATAAATCAACAATAGTCTAGGTCGGCCAAATTTCAATATGACCCAATAGCAAGACACAAGCCCATTTAATAAAATTGGTTTTAGGATTTAAGTTTATTAAGTTACGTCGTTAACAAGTTAATATGATAAAACACATTTAATATTAGATCATATTTGGGTTTATTTTATAAAAATCTGTTTCGTCTATTTAACCCGTTAGTAATAAGAAAATTTCAATAAATTTTTATATATTATGTAAAAATTATTATTAGTGCTAAAAAACTATTATTGGTTGACTTATTATTTTAAAATACTTATTATCTACAGGAGGAAGGTTACCAATATTTTGAAATCTTAAAAATTTTTCATTGTTACTTATTTGTTTGGACATATGTATTTAATTTTCTAAAACTTGTTGTAGATAGACCTTAGCAAGTAATATTAAACAATTTGTTTTATTTTTTAAAAAATTACATTATATTTTGACGTTTTAATAGATTATAAAATATTTGTCCTTAAAATTTAATAATATTTGTTTTTATATATTTATTAAATAATTCTTCTAGAAATAAGAGACATATAAGTCATACAAATAAATAGATTTTTTCATTCTTAAGAAAAAATTAGAGTTCTTAGGTTGTTATTTATTTTTACCTTTTAGGTTTAAAGTGTAATGTTATAAATTGCATGGTATGTTAGTACTTGATTAAAAAGAATCTAATAATCAAATTACATGGATTAATTTTGCATAACACATTAAACTAATAATTGGATTTGGGTTTTCAAAATTTAACATAATAAAATAATGGATCGAGATTTAGATTAGAGAAATTTAACAAAATACAAATATATAAAAACACAAACCTATTTTAATATGACCTATTATATTGTCAGGTCTATAAAATACAATAATATATTTACGAGGAAAATAAAAAATTGACCATGCCAAACACAATCCTAAATGCGCACGAAGTTAAAGTAAATTTTTGGGGCTTGATTGTGCATTCATCACCATGATTCTGCTGGGATTCGGTTAATAAATTGATATGACTCTAGTGGGTGGACGATGTACATACAGCTTGCCAATATAAACCACATAAAAATTTTATTTTCTTCTCATAACTTTTATGAACCATAATCATATGGAGCTCATACACAATATATATTTTAATCAAGAAAATCTTAATTTATTAATCAGAGAAAGTCTGATTTTTTCCCCCGAACTCTAAATTTCTATAATATGAAAGGGTGTTTTGGTCATGCAAGATCCATTTCACGTCTCCATAAATACTAGTGGCATTTCTACCATTTCACAACCATTTATCTTGTCTGTTGGCAGTCTCCAGCAAGTCTGCAAGTGAAACTTTTCAAAGTCTCCGTAGCTAGCTCATCTCCACATATTGCTTTAATCATCAATCTTTAACTGCCTCTTTAGCATCGATCAAAATGGGAAGGTCCCCCTACTGCGACGCTAGTGGCTTGAAGAAAGGTCCTTGGACACCTGAGGAGGACCGGAAGCTTTTAGCTTACATCCAAAGACATGGTCATGGAAGCTGGCATTACTTGCCTGAGAAAGCAGGTCAAGCTTCAACTTTTTCTTTTTGGTTTTTTTTTTCTTTCTTTACCTGAGTTTACAGGATGGTTTTTTGTTCTTATAGCATTTACATTCTTTATCTATAGGTCTTCAGAGATGTGGCAAGAGCTGCAGACTGAGATGGACTAATTATCTCAGGCCTGATATTAAGAGAGGGAAGTTCAGTGTACATGAAGAGCAAACCATCATTCAACTTCATGCCCTTCTCGGCAACAGGTCAAGAAACCTCTCTTAATATTTGTTAGCTTTCAATTTTTTTACCACGAAATCACAGATCTTTTTTTTTTTTTTATCTTTAAAGAAGCCCTAAAATGGTTTGATCACAAATATAAGCATAATTATCGCTAGCAACTTGTACACGTCCTGATTTGCTTTGCTTTGCTTTATTAACTAGTTTGACTTTTATATATATACTGATATAAATCTAGCTGATCACTCAACAATTTCAGACCTTAGGGTTGCATATATATCAAATCCGGATTAGTTTAGAGATAATAGATATATAATTGTCTTTTTTTTTTAATTGGATTTGTATATTATTTTGTCTTTGTCCTGAAGATATTGAAAATCTTGAAATTTGTTCTTCGGCATGACTAAAATGTGAGGTTTATCATTTAATCATTGTATATAACTATTTAATATATGGTATATCTCTCTCTTTTCTTAATCAGATGCGCATGCTTTCATATGATAATTTAATTGAAATTGTGCAGGTGGTCTGCTATAGCTGCGCACTTACCAAAGAGAACGGACAACGAGATCAAGAATTATTGGAACACACATATCAAAAAAAGGTTGGCCATGATGGGCATTGATCCGGTAACTCACAGGCCAAAGATTGCCACTCTTGGGGCAGCCGACAGTGACCCCAAGAACGCCTCCAACCTCCGTCACATGGCACAGTGGGAAAGTGCTCGACTTGAGGCCGAGGCTAGATTGGTGAAAGAGTCAAAGGCTAGGCATAATGCACCAACTTCTGATCACTCATCATGCTCTCATTCAGGTTCAACTCACTCGGTGAATAAAATGGCTAATAGACCACGCTGCCTTGACGTAGTCAAAGCCTGGCAAAATGTATGTTTCAAGTCGTTTGAAAGCAGCATTGGTACATTTAATAGCAATGGCAGCAAAACAGCTGTTTTTGGCCATGGTTTCTATAGTGTTAGTGATCACCTTGATTCACCAACATCGATACTGCAGTTCTCCGACCAGACACAAGCTCCATTATCATCTATATTATCATTTGACCACAGTGACAGGAAGTTCAGCACATATGCAGGTGACATTAGTGAAGGGTATTTCAACAAATTTAATAACCCCGACATGATGGTTGATGAGGCCCCCGCCGGTGAGGCATGGAAAACCTTCGGATCTTCTAACACGGGGGATGACAATTTCCTTGGAGGGTTTAGTAGTCTTCTCAATAATAATGACGATAATAAAAACATTACAGGCAGTACTAGCATGATTAATGTGCATAACATTATTGCTACTGGATCAGGCCATATTGGTGAAGAGAGTGAAGAAGAGAGCAAAAACTATTGGAACGATCTAATAAATTTGGTAGACTGTGGAGTGCTATCAAGCTTGTCACCGGCGTACCTGCTGACACATGAGTGAAAAAAGATATTTTTAATTGTCATTTAATTAGCTGCATTGTCTAGTATAGTTGCTGCAAGCAGCAGGCTAGCTAGATTCCCTAGCTAAGTCATAAATGAGAAGCAAATAAATAAAGGGGGAATTTATCTATCCGTTGTAACGCCAAGAATGGACTGGGAAGGAATCATAAATTTCTGTCATATCTGTTTTGTTCGAGCAGGCTTCCATGAGTTATTATTAGAAACTGTAGTCATCCTGTGTTATCTCTATTTTCTGAAGAAGGGAATCTGTAATGAATGAAGTAGATAGGGTTTCTGTTTTGCAGTGCTTGCCATATATATGGACATGCGATCATCGAATAATGGCTTTGTATCCTCACCTGTCATTGTCATCGTTGTCAATTTCTCTGATCAATTCACAATAATGTCTTTGATCACAAATAACAACCAAATATGCAATGTAATATCCTATGGCTAGTTATATATATATGTACGTGTTACTTTTCTTCTTTATTTTTTGTTTATATACACAGCATAAATATACATTAATTAATACTTCTGATATAATGAGTGATCATGTAACATCATGGGCAAGGGTGTAGCTAGGGAAATTTTTCTTGACCAGGCTAAACTAATTTCGTTAACGATAAGACAATTTTATTAACAAATATACATGCACACACAAGCACACATAAATGTGTGTATATATCATTAGTAAAATGGGATATAATAAGCCTAAAACTTTTAAGTGCCGTAAAATTAAAATTTTTATGTTAGAAGGTTGGTATAATAGTTGTGCAACTAAAATTAGAATGTGTTAGTAAAATACGAGTAGAGTCAGTTAAATAACTAACTCCTTAGTTAGAATTAAATAGGTGTGCGTGTGTGCCAGCTGTGCAAGTGAGAGTAACAGAATTCTATTATTCTGTTGTTTTCTACACCAAGTATAAATCATGTATTGGAACCATTTGATCTGAACTGAATGAATAGATTAAACATTCTTGATCAAATTTTCTTCTCTTCGCTAATTTCAACTTGGTATCAGAGCTACTAGAAGTTTCATGGCAAGCCATCAAGATCACTTTCCTGGAAACCTAAACTTTCCTGGAAATACTTTTCCTGGGAATTCAACTTTTACATATCAAGCAAACAATCCTTCAAACACGATACCTGCAAATTCGAGTTTAGGTTTCTCTACTTCTAATCTACTACTTTCAACAATATTACCATCAGCTTTACCAGCCACAGCAATCAAGCTTCAACGAGGCAACTATGGCTTCTGGAATCTGCAAATTCTCTCCACTTTGAGAGCTTTTGATCTGGAAGGATTTGTTGAAGGAACTCGAGTGTGTCCTCCTTCAATAATTTCAATTCAAGATCCAGCTAGCTCAGATCCGTCAAGCTCTACAATTACTCAGATCAATCCAGATTATCTAAACTGGAAAAGAATTGATCAATTTATCCTCAGCTGGCTGCTGTCTTCTATCTCCGAATCAATGTTTGGTTATGTTGTCAGGTGTACTACTTCAATGAATGCTTGGAATACACTCAAGCGCTTACATCAAACCGAATCAAAGGCTCGAGCTATGTACATTAACATCAATTACAAACAACAAAAAAAGGTTCACTCTTAATCTCTGATTACTTTCTAAAGATGAGAGCATTTGCTGATACATTGCATTGAAACTTCTGTATATGATTTAGATCTGTTACTACATATTCTTGATGGTCTTGGACCAGAATATGATGCTATAATTGTTAATATTACTTCCAAAGCTGGTTCTATTTTGTTAGAAGAAGCACAATACCAGCTACAAAGTTATGAGTTGCGTTTGGAACAACATAATACTGCTCAGGTTGTTAATATAGGTCCTAGTGCTAATGTTCCAATAAAATGTATCAATCTCAGTCTCAAGGAGTGAATGTCTCTAGCCATGGTTATGGTAGAAGCTCTTCTACTCAATATAATAGAGGTAGAGGTCGAAATAGGTACTCTTATGCAAGGAATATAAATGCTGGTACTGCAAATGTCAACAAGCTCTTCTACTCAATATAATAGAGGTAAAGGTCGAAATAGGTACTCTTATGCAAGGAATATAAATGCTAGTACTGTAAATGTTAACACTACTGCTCAAGGTCAATCAGGACAGAATGTTGGTAAACCAGTTTGCCAACTCTGTTCAAAACCTAGACATACTGCACTTAAATGTTATCGCAGATTCGATGTGAGTTACCAGGGGCCTTCAACCACATCACAGCAAGCAAATTGATCAAATCATCATGTTTTTGTAGCCTCTCAATCCACAGTTGCTAATAATTCATGGTATATGGATACTGGTGCAACTGACCACATCACTTATAATCTCAACAATCTCTCAATCAACTCCGAATATGATGGCAAGGAGACTGTGTAAGTGGGCAATGGTAACACTCTTTTAATTTCTCATATTGGATCTAATACAATCTATTGTCCACATGCAAGAAAGCGTTTATCTTTGAAAAGAATTCTTTGTGTTCCTGCTATTACAAAGAATTTATTGAGTATATCTCAGTTGACTAAAGACAATGCTGTCACTGTTGAATTCTATTCTAATTCCTGTGTTGTCAAGGATCAGGTTTCACAACTTCCAGTGCTTCGAGGAATACTTGAGGATGGATTATATCAACTGCAAGATTTCAGTACTAGTTGGCCATCATGTTCTTCATCAGATTTCATTGTTTCACCACATCCACAAACATTAGTATCTTGTTTTGTTAATAACTTTAGCATTGATCCAACTGATTGTATACTTTGGCATAAACGGCTAGGCCATCCTCATTTTCGTATACTGGATTATGTCTCAAAGACAATAAAGTTGTTCTCTTGTAATTTGAATAATAAACTGTTTTGCCATTCTTGTAGACTTGGTAAACAATGTCATGATGTGTATCCTACTTCATCTTCTTCATCTAAGTCTCCTCTTGAGTTAGTTTTTACAGATGTATGGGGTCCATCCAGCACCTGTTGCTTCAGTTGAAGGCTACAAATATTATCTTATCTTTGTTGATGATTTTAGTCGGTATAGCTGGATATTTCCTCTAAGAGCCAAGTCTGAAGTTTGCAATTTCTTTCAACAATTCTTGGCTCTAGTTGAGAGGCAATTCCAAACAAAGCTGAAATGTCTTCAGTATGATTGGGGAGGAGAATTTCGATCATTGGCTCCATTACTTACTCAGTTGGGTATTCAATTTCGTCACCCCTGTCCATATACACACCAACAAAATGGCTCAGTGGAGAAAAAGCACAGACATGTTGTTGAAACAGGTTTGACACTCCTAGCTCAAGCCTCCATGCCTTTGTCTTACTGGTGGTTTGCATTTGCCACTGTTGTCTATCTCATAAACAGATTACATACTCCCAAATTACATTTTTCCTCTCCTTTTCAATTATTGTTTCACTCTTCTCCTGATATCAAGCATCTTAAGACTTTTGGTTGTGCTTCCTTTCCAAATTTAAGACCATATAATTCTGCCAAATTTCCTTTTCACACCACTCTTTATGTCTTTCTTGGCTATAGTGTTGTCCATAAAGGTTACTTATGTCTAAGTGATTCTGGACATATATATATAGCTAAGAGTGTTTCCTTTGATGAATCTCTTTTTCCTTTTCATGAAGGTGTGTTTCTTAAAAATAATTCCTCTTCTAATACTTCTTCATCTATCTTGTCTTCTGGACCTTGGTATTTTCCTCCACTTTCTTCACCTTCATATACATCAATTCCTCCTCCACCTACAGATTCCCAACCTGCAGATTTCCTATCTTCACAACCTGTAAATTCTACAAATCCTTGACTCTCTAGTTCTTATACTCTTTCTCATTCTTTATTTCAATCTCCTGTTCTATCCTCTCTTAATTTCCCACATTTAAATACTCCTTCCATGATCACTCGTTCTAAGAATGGTATCTACATGCCTAAACTTTACCTTTGTAATTCCAAATCCACTCAACCAGCTCTAGAACCTGAAACAGTTGATGCTGCTCTTAATGATCCTTTTTGGTTCAAGGCTATGCAAGAAGAGTTTAATGCATTGCAAGCCAACCAAACCTGGTCTTTGGTTTCTTTCACGCCTGATATGCATGAAGTGGATAACAGATAGGTGTTTCGAGTCAAATATAATTCAGATGGAAGTGTCCAACGTTACAAGGCCAGATTGGTGGCCAAGGGGTTTCAACAAGCTTCAGGTATTGACTACTTTGAAACCTTCAGCCCAGTTATTAAACCTTCTACAATCAGAGTAGTTTTCTCCCTTGCTATAACCTTCAAATGGGACATTCACCACATTGATGTGAATAATGTATTTCTCAATGGAGACTTAAAAGAGACTGTGTATATGACTCAGCCTGCAGGTTTTCTTGATTCTCACCATCCTACCTATGTTTGTAAACTGCATAAATCATTATATGGCCTGAAGCAAACTCCCCAAGCCTGGTTTGATAAGCTCAAGGCAGCTTTGCTTCACTAGGGGTTTGTCATGTGCTTATCTGATAGTAGTCTGTTCATTCACAAGTCTACAGGAGACAAAATCATTCTGCTGCTAATCTATGTAGATGACATTCTTGTCACAGAAGATGATGCTATGCAAATTCAGCAAGTAATTTCCGACTTGAATAAAACTTTTGCACTTAAAACACTTGGATCTGTGAACTACTTTCTTGGCTTTGAGATTAAGAGAACAAATGATACCTTATCTTTATCACAAGCCAAGTATGCTGCAGATCTTTTAAAGAAATGTAATCTGTATGAAGCAAAGCCTAGTCCAACTCCTATGCTGCCAGGTGTTAAGCTTACTGCACATGATAACATTGCATTTGATCATCCTAGTCTCTATAGGAGTGTTATTGGTGCACTTCAATACTTATGTTTATCAAGACCTGACATTTCTTATGCTGTAAAAAAACTCAATCAGTTTATGCAAAATCTTTCTTTGTCTCACTGGCAAACATGTAAAAGAGTGCTGCGATATGTAAAGGGCATAATGAACTATGGGTTGATTTTCAAACCAATGAAATCAATTACTCTTTCTGGTTTTAGTGATGCTAACTGGGCCAGCTCTATAGATGACCGAAAATCTACATCTGGTTGTTGCATTTTCTTTGGGGATAATTTGATCTATTGGAGTTCTAAGAAGCAGAAAGTGGTGGCTAAATCTTCTACAGAATCTGAATACCGTTCTTTATCATTAGCTGCTACAGAATTGATTTGGTTACAAGGATTGCTTCAAGAGTTGAATTTCTCACTTACTGATATTCCAGTTCTTTGGTTTGACAACAAGGGTGCAGAGTCCTTGGCAGCTAACCCTATTTTTCATGCTAGAACAAAGCACATTGAAGTTGATGTTCACTTTATTAGAGAGAAAGTTCTTGCTAAGTAGATTCTGATAAAGCATCTTTCAACTGATTTCCAGATTGCAGATATTTTGACTAAAGCCTTATCAGGCCCTCGGTTTGACTATCTCAGATAAAAACTTATAGTTCATCCAACTTCTGAAGTTGATCAATCATGTAGTCATTATGTACAAGCCTGCTAATTTGAGTTATATCAAAACTCAACTTAGCTATGCTTGAGAGGGTGTTTTAGTAAAATACGAGTAGAGTCAGTTAAATAACTAACTCCTTAGTTAGAATTAAATAGGTGTGCGTGTGTGCCAGCTGTGCAAGTGAGAGTAACAGAATTCTGTTATTTGGTTATTTTCTACACCAAGTACAAATCATGTATTGGAACCATTTGATCTGAACTGAATGAATAGATTAAACATTCTTGATCAAATTTTCTTCTCTCTGCTAATTTCAACTGAATGAAAAGGAGTTGACAGCAACGAGAGAAGTAAGCAAGCGGCCACTCAATCGTGTCTTTTATTAGCCCAGGAAGCCTTAATATACAAATTTTAATTGTTAAAATTTATCCAATCTAATCTAAATATGTTGTATTTCATACTTTAAAACAATTCAAACCAACACCAATTAAGTATACAAGAAATATTTTATACATACTATATATATATGTATGTATGGGAAGGGATATTTTGATACAAGACTTTTGACGCAAAATTAGACATAATTTTCTAGTAATTGATTCACAAAATTTAATGGTTGATATGCTTGATAAGTTAAAAGCATTAAATGTAATTTGTTGACTTTCAATCTTAACTATTAGATTTTGTGAGATCAATGGTCATAAATTTGTGTTAACAAATTTGGCAAAATTTTTTATCAAAAGATTCCCTCCCTATATAACATAACTCAATTCAATCTATAATTCTTCAATAATATTATTTTAAATTGATATCACAAACACTAAATTGTTAAAGTTATTTGACCATATGGACCTAATTTTTTGTCAATAAAATTCAATATAAAACAATGTATATGATTTTGCATTTGAAATAAAAGAGAGGTTAAAAAAAAAAAACAAGAACACTTTTTTTTGGAAAAATTACTATTCACATAAAAAGAAAAAAGATTGTACAAAATACGAGGGGCATGCTCCAAGAAGAGTACTTAGTACTCACAAGTCCAAAAGGAGGAAAAACGAAGCCCAAAGGCTTCAAAAAAAAAGCGAGATATGGAGCCAAATGGCCCAAACAAAAAAGAAAAGGCGCGTAGGCCCAATAACGACCGCAACAAAGCTAACATTCCCAAGACAATACAACAAAAGGGCGCATGTGCCCAATTAAACAAAACAAAACTCAAAAAAACCAACTAATAACGAAGGCCCCATATAGCACGAAGCTGAGGAGTGATCACATACTTGGCCTTAATGGTAAGAAGCCAAGAGCGGACCAATGCAAAAATCTCATCAATCGCCTGACGACGAGTCTGATGTCGCTGCTGATACATACGATCATTCCTCTCATACCATAGAAAATAAACTGTAGTAGAGAAAACCAAACGTGCAAGGATATGCCCAAAATTCTTCCTGCCTTGAAGATGAAGAGAAGCCCAATGAAATAGAGAGAGCCAACCAGAAGATGGCCAAACAATAAGAGTCTTAGCTGAAATCTCCCCCCATACAGAAGACGAGAAAGGACAGCTGAAGAAAAGATGCTCGTGCGTCTCATTTGCTGAAGCACAGAGAACACAGCCTGAAGAAGATAACATGCCATGACTTCGTAGTCGATCCATAGTACGAAGACAGCCCAATGAGGCAAGCCAAAGTATAAATGAGTGCCTTAGAATATGGCCAGGGAACCACAGAAGATGATAAAAGGAGTTTATCGAGCGTCTACTCCGTAATAATTCCCACGCTAAGGCAATAGAGAAAATACCAGAGGTGTGACCCTTCCAAACAATATGGTCAAGAGTCCCCATCATAGGTCGGATGCGGATAGAGTCTCAAACCCGTCTGAGGTCCGGTCCACCTTCAGGAAAAGCCCAATCTCCATCCTGAATGATAGCTGAGACCTTTGCATCTGAGGGAAGACCTGTAGATGAAAGAGTCCTGAATGAAAACACACACACATACATACAACAATTCCTTTGACAAGTTTCAAAGTTTTGTGGATGATGAAGTATGTTCTTATGATCCTATAAAAGTACAATCAAAATTAAGTTTTTAAATTTACAATCACTCTAGGTCTATCGCTTAAAAAATATAAAAATTATTTAAGAAATAGGACACTAAGTAACATCAATAGATTATAAATAGATGTAAAAAATTTAAAAAATTTAAATTTTGGATGAATAAAGAAATAAACAAAAAATCACACCCATCAAAATATTAAAAAATTTAATTTTCATACAATTATTTAAACTTAGAACAATACCATTATAATCCCATTTTTTTTAGTATTTTCGAGCATAAAATAACAAAAATCCACAAATTAGAAATTTGGGGATCAATTTTAAAGCAGAGATTAAATGGACAGAATCAAAATGTAAAAGATAAGTTAATGTAAATGCATTAATAAAGAAAAGTATACTGTTGAAGTAAGGAGACAAAGAGAATTGTAAACTATGCAATTCCAAGACAATAAGAAATCAAAAGCAAAATGAATTAAAGGTCATGGTAGTTTGGTAAATGAAACGATGGTAGTTTAGTGAATTAGCGAAAAATCATGACCAAATATTATGGTAAGTTTTTGTAAATGATACATTAATTATAATTATTTATAGAACTTTGTGATCTTTTTAATAAAAGAGTTAACCGATGTTAGTGTCAACGAGTGACACTTGCATGTGTCATACACCTGATATTTTTGTCTAGCTTATGATAAAACAAGAATGTTATATTGTTCCTTATTTTACTATTTCTAGAAGTATATTTTAGAAAGTATTTGATTTATAATAAATATCTTTTTAGATTAGGACATTATTTAATGTATTCTAGTTACAATAGGAGAATATCTATTTGTGTCCTAATTCCCTTAGGAGTTAATTATATCACTTCTTATTATATTTGTCTTTATCCTAATGTGAATTTGATTAGGATTTTTACAGGAATCCAAGGAGATTTCGATGAGACTTCCTACTCTATATATTGTTATAATAACATATAGTTGGTTGGTTGTGTGGAGTCTATGTCACGGCATTTCATAATTGAAAGGAGAGCTTCAACTCAAATTGGAATGCTTCATTGATTTGAATTTATGAGTGTTTTATTCATGTCTGAGAGGTTGTAATCGTACTTGAATTGTTGATTAGGTCTGTGTGAGTTAGTAGACACTTGAGAGAACTCGTGAGTTAAGTGTTTATGTAATTCAGTATCAAATATCGTGGTTATGATATACTTAACAGTGTGTTGTTAAGTTATCTGTGACAGAGAGTAAGCAGTGTCACTAGAGTTTAAGATCTTGGCAGAATTTTGTTTTATAAAGATTAGGTCAGTGTGTTAGAGTGAGTCAGCACTGTAAACGATACTAAAGATTGTACAAACAAGAACTTAGTGAATTGCAGCTGTATAGCTGTCCGTGGATGTAGGTTTTATAACCGAACCATGTAAAATCCTCCTATGATGATTTATATTACAGTTTACTGTTATAATTCTTATAACTGCATACTTCTAGAACTTACGACCGGACTACAGGCTGGCTTAGCCCACATTACCTTTAGATCTTGATCGTGGGACATAAGGTTGTATGGAGCTAGGAAAAGATCAAATTAATAAATTAACTCGAATTGCTGGTGTCGATAAACTTCATAATAGGAGTACCCAATGATATGCATTTACGCTTACTGGTTACATATATGATATACAAGTTGCAGCAACTATATATGATTTCTTAATGATGCTCTACGGTAATATATATCACAAGAGCAACTAAATATGCTGATATATGGAATGACCCTTATCATTTTAAAATTATTTTTGGGCTTCTGGTTTTTGATTGTTTTGTTTTGTTTTGTTTTGATTTTGCTTTTTTTTTTAATATAAATTGACTTCTTGTAATTTGTTTCGGAAAAGCAAAATATGTTGTAAGAAAAAAAAAGATAGTGGCTTATCATCACACAGTGCCTCATATGTTGCCATATATATATATATATATATATATTGATGAAGCTTCTACTCATATATTGATGCAGGGCGAGAAATGAAAAAAATTTTGCATGGGATCTTTTTAATGTTTATGTATACATTTATATATTATTTATTTTCATCTTAAAATAGATTTCAATTTAGGAAAAATAGATTTAGTTAAGATTATTAGCTTTCCTCTTAGAATAATTTTACCATTAGATATACGACTAGTTTAGTACTATAAATAAAGTCACTTATAATAAATTTTGTAATGGAGGTTATTTTTTATATAAATTAGGCCCACTTATTTCGATTTCTCTAAATAGAGTTTATAAAAGTTGATCTTATTAATAGGGTTGAGTTTTTCAAAATATAACTTATATTGAAAAGCTATTGATTTGTTTGATGTGATAAATATAAAAGTACGTATTATGATCAAATTATAGTTATTGGTCACCTTGAATCACCAACATCGATAATAATGTAGTTCTCCGACCAACACAAGCTCCAGTCTCATCTATATTATCATTTGATCACAGTAACAAGAAGTTAAGCACATATGCAGGTGAAAGTAGTGAAGGGTATTTGAACAAATTTGGTAACCTCAACATGGTGGTTGACGAGGCCCCCGTCGGTGAGGCATGGAAAACCTTCGGATCTTCTAACACAGGAGATGATATCCTTGAAGGGTTGAGTAGTCTTTTCAATAACCATTGATAATAAAAACATAACAGGCAGTACTAGCAAGAGTCTACATAACACTATTGCTGCTGCATCATGCCATGTTGGTGAAGCAAGTGAAGAAGAGAACAAAAACTATTGGAGCGATATGATAAATTTGGTAGACTGTGAAGTATTATCAAGCTTGTCACCGGTGGCATACACGCTGACACATGAGTGATAAAAGATACTTATAATAATCAGTTAATTAGCTACGTAGTCTAGTATAGTGGCTGCAACAGCAAGCAGCAGGCTAGCTAGATTCCCCAAGTCATAAATGAGAAGCAAATAAATAAAGGGGGAATTTATGTATCCTTTGTAACCCCAAGAATGGACCGGGAAGGAATCATAAATTTTGGTGATATCTGTTTTATTGCACGGCAGAGCTTCCATGAGTTACTGTTAGAAACTGTTGTAATCCTGTGTTTATCTCTATTTTCTGGAGAAGGGAATCTGTAATGAATGAAGTAGCCAGGGTTTCTGTTTTGCAGTGCTTGCCATGTAGGCAGGTGATCATCGAATAATGGCTTTGTATCCTCTCCCTGTCATTGTCAGCGTTGTTAATTTCTTTGATCAATTCACAATAATTTATTTGATCACTAATAACAACTAATTATGTGATACATATATATCCTATAGGTAGCTATATATATGGACGTGTTTCTTCTCTTATCTTTATTTTTGGTTTATATTCATTACATTAACATACATTAATTAATACTTCTGATATACTGAGCGATCATATGTAACATCACGGGACACAAGGTTGTATGGAGCTAGGAAAGATCAAATAAATTAACTAGTAATATTGCCGGGATAGACTTCATAATGGGAATCCCTAATAATATATATAATAAATTTACATTACTGCTTAATTACATATATGACATACAGCAACTATAATTTCTTAATGATGCTCTACGGTAATATAGACCACGAGAGCAACTATATATAAATGCTGATATATGGAATGACCATTATAATTTTGAAATTAGCTTTTGGTTTCTGCTTTTTGATAAATACTAGTTCTATTTTTTTTTTGTTTTGTTTTATTACAAATTAACTTTTTGTTTGTTTCGGATAAATTAATGACAAAGCAAAAACATGATGTAAGAGTGTACAAAACCAACCAAAAAAAAAAAAAAAAAAGACAGCGGCTCATCATAAAAAAGTGCCTGATATCTGCAAAATATATATATATTGATGAAGCTTCCACGCATATATTGATGCAGGGCAAGAAAGGGAAAAAATTTGTAGGGAATCTTATTTTGTTAATTTTTAACGTTTATATGCTTTTTTTTATTTATTTTCATCTTAAAATAGGTTATAATTTATAAAATAGTAGTTCTATTCAACCCCATTTTTCATCTAATTACCCCTTACCTCTTATTTAATGACAGTATAATTATAGACCATTTTTCTTTGAACCCAAGTTCAATTCTAAATATATTTATGGTAAGTTTTAATTAATTACAATTTAATTTTCAGTTACCCTGATTTTTAACTCATTAGACCCACCTCTTATTTTATAGTAAACATAATTAAATTATGATTTAATTTATAATTATATTATTATTTAATCTTAATTGTGTTTGATTTTTTCAAATTTTTTTTATAATGGTTAAATTTCTTAAATTTAAGTAATACTAAAAAAGAAGAAAAATTAATGATTTTAACCATAAATAATTGTTTCTTCTTATATTATTGAATTCTCAAAGTTCATAGAAATCAAAATAATCAATTAAATATTTTTTTTTGTTTTGGTGTTCGAAAGGGAGAGAGAAAATAAAGACAGAGCAAAATGCAACCGTGGCACGAATGAAAGCGAAAATTAAAAAAAAATAAATTGAAGTTGGAAGGTGGGGCCCACTTGCAAAAAAATTGAAAAAAATGGAAAAAAAAATAAAACAATGTTAGTGTAACGAAGAGAAGAGAAACGTGAAGGAAATCGCGTTACTAACTTTTAAAAAACAGAAAACGTGCTGCTGGTTGCACGTTGGGCGCCCATGGCGCTGCCCTTGCTGCACGGATGGGCGCTGGCTAACCTCCCTTGGGGCTTGGTGTTGCCCACGACGTGCCCCTCGTGCTGCAGTTGCTGCACGTTGGGCGCCCATGGTGCTGCCCTTGCTGCGTGGACGGGTGCTGGCTAACCTCCCTTGGGGCTTGGGTGTTGATTTGGTGTTTAGATCTAAGTTATATGCTTGGTTGAAATTTAAAGAGAATGAAAGATAAATAGATTTTAATTCGAGGGAAAAATATAAAAATTGAAAAGACAAAGAGATAATGAAGTTTACTTGAGGGGAACATAAAGTTATTGTTTTAGATAGAAAATAAAGAAAAAGGATAGAGATATATAAGGAGAGAAGAGTTTCATTTATTTATTTATTTTTTAAGTCCATTATCATCATATTAATTATCTTATTTATTATATTTTTATTATAATTTTATCTTTATTTAATTTTGAGGTGGGGGCTAAGGAGATGAAAAATGAAAACTAAATAGAACTACACATCTTAAAATTAAAAGTTAGCCCAAATTCAAGAAAAGTAATCAGGAATCGAACTTCAAATGGTTTGATCCAATCAAGGATTACTTCTCGGCCAAGGTCCCAGTAGCAAAATCATTACTCAGTACCAATGGAAGTGGTGGTCGAGTTATATTGTCTAATCACAATTAGACAATAGTCAACAAAAGCAAGAGGAAAAACAAATTCAAAAAATAAACTCGACTTGTAAAATGTAACATTACCTCACGAATATTCATTATGTATTTCTTACACTGAAACAAAGACATTAAGAAACCTCTTCTAAATCTCCCCAAAAGCTCTCTTCATATATAAAAGGAGACGAATATAACTTGGGAAAAATTCTCTTGCACAAAGCTAACTTAAGCATCAGAATGCAAATATGAGAGAGACCCCTCGAGAATATTTATTGATTTAGATTTGATTAGATTAATCAATTTAATCGAATTGAATTGGAAATTGAAAAATAGGCATGTAATTGCGCAAATTAGAAGTAGAGAGAAGACTAATTTTCAAAATTCTTTTCTCAACTTGTTTCCAGAGGAGGATAATAGTTAAACTTCAAGACAATGTTTAATTTAAACAAGAAAAAAAAGTAAATTCATTGGTAGCAACTAAGAAACGTAGTTAGAAGTATAAGTCATAGGCCCCAAGATTCAAGACAGGGAGCAAATTAGTTAGGACATCGATGGCACATCTCTAGTTAGCGATGATAATCTGTTTGGAAGGATGGTAGGAGAAGAACAAGAAAGGAAAGAGCATTATACCTCGGAGAAATTGCTTCAAATGTGCTTAGCTTTTAATTAGGGAACGTGGGTTACATTCACGGAATCATGTCCATCCTTCAATTTCTTCTTTATGTTTAATATTAAGCAAAACTCAAAGTCTTTCTCCGAGTTTAACAATGAATATATATAATTCTGCAGATTTTAATCTTCAATTATACCTGAATCTTTATACAGTCGACTCCTATTAATAGTGCTACGGGTTGGTAAAATTCTATTCATCACGCGCGAAGCCTTCTCGTGTTTTGCTTGTTTAAATCGGCCCTATAGCAATTGCGCCGTGGAAGTGTTGCAGTGGCGCAGTTAGGTCATATTAGCGCATTTGGGCCGCGTTTGAGAGTCATAATTGGATTAGATTGGACTGAGATTGAAATTAAAATTAGGATTGGACTATATTGAATTGGATTATATTAGCTTTTAACATACTATGAGACTGGACTATATTAGTAGATAATAAATTTTTTAGAAATCAATTTTTAAATATAAAATAATTTATTTTAATTCAAGTTTAATTTGAAAAAAATTAATTTAATATTTAAATTAAAAATATTTAAAAATTGTTAATTTTTTATAAAGATTAAAATATCTTGCATTTCATTAGGAACTAATTAATGTATAAATTATAAATAATAATTTTAATATTTTGGATTATTTTCTAATTATTATTACATCACTCTTATAAGTAAATAATGAAGATTAATTTTAGATAAAAATAATTAAATATAATTAATAATTATACTATATTTGAAATTATTACTAAAATAATATAATTATTTTATATATATATAAATTTCTATATTTTATTAATAGTTTTTTAATAATATTTCATTTGTATTATATAATAAAATTAATATTATTTTGAAGTTATTGAATAAATTTCTATATTATTGTATTGATTTTTGTTTAATAGCATTTCATTTTTATTATAAAAAATAAAATTATTTTGAAATTATTAATTGAGTAATTCAATTAATTATTCTATTTATAAATGCTTATATTATTGTATTGATTTTTAAATAATATTCCATTTTTATTATATAAAATTAATATTATTTTGGAATTATTAATTGATTAATGTAATTATTTATTATATTTATGCAACTTATATATTTTTATATTATTATGAGTTTAATAAAATTTCTTTTTGCATTATATTAATTTTTTTAAAATTATTAATGATAATATTTTAATTTTGTTGATAATTATTTTATATTATCCTTTTAATGTTTTTATTTACAATATTTTTATTATATTATATTACATATGATGATTAATTACAATTAGGGGTGTGCAAATTAAACCGACCCGACACGACCCACCCGGTTTGGTCGGGTCGGTTCAGGCTTTAATTGGATTATATTTACAAATAACCCAAGTTCGGGTTACAAAAGTCGGGTTTTAATATGATCGAGTTGTAATCAGGTTTTTTGTTGTGATCCAATAAAACCAAACCCGATTAACCTGACCCGAGATTATGGGTTATATGTCGGGTTCATGTTTTGAAAAACCCGACATCGGGTTCAAATTTTACAACCCAATGACGTGTCAGGTCGAGTTTAGGAAAATCCGACCCGACCCAACCAGTGTGCACCCCTAATTATAATGACATTAAAAAAAAAAAGACCCAAGCTTGGGACAAGGAGTCCCATGGTGAAACTTGGACCAAGTTGTCCCATGAATTTGCCACCATGGGGATTATAATTAGTCTAATCCCAATTTCCCTAAAATGTTCCAAACAACGGATTAGGACAAATAGTCCTAAAAATTAGTCCAATCCTCCCTTTGTTCTATCTCCCAAACATGCACTTGCTGGATTGCCATCTCTTTCATGGTCGTTGCATATCGCAGTGGTTGTAGCGAAGATGTGCTCGTCTTCATTATTAAAAAAAAAAAAACATAATTTACCGATTGGATTTGGATTAATGACACATATCAATATTTTAAAATAACAATTTCCAAACACACTCCAATAAATATAAAATAGAATTTTGTTCTTATTTTAAGAAAAAAAGTTCCTATATAGTTGTTGAAACCTAATTAGTTGAGGAAATTTTAATGTTGTTTTGGAAACAATCACAATTGGTAAATAATGTGAGCTATTATTGTAGCCAAAATGAATTTTGTTCGAAATTAGTGAAGATAAAAAAATGTACATGGCACGACAGGAGCCGCCCCTAACTATGCGGGTAAATCGTGTCTGAACTGCGGACTATAACTATTACTTACCATTTGTCTTTTTCATGAAATAAAATTGAGAATAATTCAGTAAATATACAATAAAACTCCAGTTACAATTGCTAGTAAAATTTTTTCAACATAGCTATTACAACCTTAATGACAATATTAAGCATATCCCTGCACCATCTCGAGGCTTGACCTCGAGACTTGTTATCTAGATCACACTTTGTTCTCACCTGGGGGGTGTGTGTGTGAAGGTTTTAAAAAGAAAAAAGAGATTAGTATAGAGCTCAGTGAGTGGGGATAGAAATATAATTGTAAATTAATTAAAAAGATATATTATTATAAAATAAATCTTTGCTCTATTGAAAAATCTTTATAAAAGTGTCAAATAGTTGGGATACATTAGAATAACATATCATGTAATGATTTATAAAACTTTAGAATAAATAACTATTGAATGACTAAATTTCATGAAAGTACTTCTTTTTGTTATCTATACTTAAAGCAATAAAATAGTGCATCTCTTAATCATATAAAAAAAATGCTCTTGATGATCATGGTAAAACATTTGTTCAAATGCTATTGGAAACAAAAGACACAACTTTTAGTTTAATCTTCTTTAAAATAAAACTTATGTAACTCATGAAAACAATTAAGCTTTACTTTTCGTAGAACTATAAAAAAATGAGGCTGCTGAGAATGCATAAACTATCATCATAAAGTTGTTTCTAAAAAGTTTAGGGAAATTTATACATATTTTACTAAATACGATTCTTTTCTAAACTCTTCTTTTCTTAATTCATATAAAAATATTTAAAATACATGTTGATATACTAAACAAGTACCCCTGAAGCTGTCTAATTACACTTAACGAGATCTAACATCACACAGGTATACTAAATTGGTCATACACATGCACAGAGCTGCCCTCAAATGACTAAAACGCCTAGATCACATAGTCCAAATCCTCTATGTGTGTCTGAACAGGCCCCAAAAGCTTATATCTGTATAACTATCTGTTTGAATCTACTGTCTCGCTGTCTAAGTGAGTTGGGTACTAGCTTAGTGTGACATAATTAAACTTTCTTACTTTTGCTAAAACTGATTTCTTTTCAAAATTGCTTCATATGCTAAAACTTTGCTTTTCATGCAAATTTATTAAAATCTAAAAAATTTAAGTAAGCTAAAACTGAAAATATTTAAATTCTTTGAAATCCATGATAAACATATAAAAAAGTAATTCCAAATACTTTAAGAAATCCTTAAATCAAATTGCTATGAAAACTTTTAATGTTATGGTTTAGCACTTTCTCTAAAATTGTAAAATATATATTTTCAATAGACTAAAAAGCACTTTAAATACAAAGTCTAAATTTTTCCTTTTGAAATGTTATGTCTTTGTTTAAAACTATTTTTGAAACTAAAAATCATGTCTCGAACTATTTTGAAACCTAGCTTCGAAATATCTTAATAATTGAAAGCAAGTATATTAAATGGGTTCATATATCTTCAAGAAATACTATAGAAAACTAGCTTGAAATACTTCTAATTTTGCCAAAATATCCTAGTAATTGCTTCAAGAAAAGGTAAATAAACGTCATTAACTAAACAAACAACTAAATGTACTTCTTAATTCATCTAGAAAATAAGTCTCCTAATTACTCTATAAAGCTTTCTAACATGCATATAAAAAATTAAATTTAAAAATTATTTGTAATTTACGAAAGAAACATATATTTCCCACTCAATGATCTTGATGCACGACTTGAGCTTTGTTGTAAATCCAAGCGATGTTTCGAACTATCTTGTCGTCTCATCTCTTCTCCAATGAAATTCTTCTAGTCCTAGTCATCATAAAAAAAACTCATCACATCATATTTAACTTGAATGCTTGAGATTCCCAATAAACAACTTCATATCTTCCTCGAAGCAAAACTAATTAACTCCATTTTTAGAATTCCAAAATAGAGCATGTCAATTCTATGATTTTTAATAAATAATATACTCATTCAAATTATCTAAAATTTTATATAGGCTATCTAACGTACATATCTAACCTCATATAAATTCTCATTAGCATTCCAAATTGGTTAAACATTTCAAATAATTTAACTCCTCAGCTACAACAAATCTGTAAATCAGTTTTCAGGAATGACCTCTCTCTATTAAAAAATATATAACAATTCATTATCAATTCCTAAAATCATAAAACTCTCCAGATTTAAATTAGACATAAAGAGAAACAAATATTCAAAATTTTATAATTTTAGGAGACCTTTAGATGCCTCAAATAATTTAGCCAATACAGACCTTCCATAGAAAGTTGAAAATTTCAGCATTAAACAGTAAAATTTGAAACTTGATACAAAATTGCATACTCAACATTTTTTAGTAAAACTAATTTTAATACAACCCTTGAGATGTCTATTTTGACATCTATAAACTTGAAAATCAAATTTAGAACCAATTAATTGCAAAAATTTTGAAAATATCTACTATTTACAGTAACCCAGATTTTCCATCCAACATCTTAACTAAGGATGGCAAAAACCCCCGGGCGGGGTCGGGTACCTGGATCCCTGGCCCGGTCTTGCCGGGGAATTACTCGGATTTTCGGGGAGTATGGCCAGGGACGGGGAGAGGAATCCTAGGGAACACCCGAGGCTGGGGACTAGGCTCCTCGGCCTAGCCCGGCCCCGGCCCGGAATAAATATAAAAATACCTTAATACTTAGGTTTTGTCATGACCTTAATTTACGACATAAAGAAATCTGACACTCGTCATCCGTTTATTTTCGAAGACATCAAGTGTCGGATGGTGCATCCGACACTAACATGTCGAATCGTATCAGATTTACAACTGACACTCAATATCAGTGTATTTTAGAAGACATAGAGTGTCGGATGCATCATCCGACACTCGACACTTACATGTCGAGTCATGTTGGATGGTGCATCCGACACTCGATATCAGTCTATTTTAGAAGACATCGAGTGTCAGTTGTGAATCTGACACGAGATGATGCATCCGACACTTGAGACTTACATGTCGAGTCGCGTCGGATTCATAACCGACTAATGATATCTGTCTATTTTAGAAGACATCGAGTGTCAGATGCATCATCCGACACTCGACACTTATATGTTGAGTCATATTGAGCTCTATCGAGCGCGTCGAGTTTTGTTGAGCGTTTTGGCAGGTTGCTTGTTTTAGCTTTATTTTTTTGCATTTTTGCATCATATTTAACTATAATCTGAGTACATATCCAGAGAATTCAATTCCCCGACCCCGGAATTAAATTCCTCGGCCCCGGCCTGGCCCAGCCCCGGCCTGGCCCAGCCCCGAAATTTTCGAGAAATTTTCCAGGGACGGGGATTAAAAAACCTTTTCGGGGTCTGATGCGTTCGAAACTAGCAAGTATACTAGTCGCACAAGTAATAAAGTGATAAGTAGATATCGTTCCCACGAGGATTGATTCTAATTGAATTTGTTATTTTCCAGCAATAATAAACTAAATAGGGGGGTTTTGTTGATTGATTAACTAAACTTAATACGAAAGCAAACGAAGAATAACACAAAGCAAAGTTAAATGGAGTGAAAAATCAATGAGAGACACTTGGTTAAGAGTTCATTCTCTGCCATAAGATATGAATTTGTGAATTAACCTAGAATTGTAATCTAATTACAGCATTGAAGTTATCAACCGTAGATAACAACAAGCTCTGTTATCCCAATCTTTCCTTACTTTGTTGTTAAATAAAACAAGCTCTTTATTTAATCTCTATCCATTAAACAACCTAGAACAAGCTCTCTAAGTTTAATTCAATGGAAGCATTACGATAAGAAAGATAGGTTGATCTAAGCAATAATCACACAAGTTCGGATTATTTAACCTAGGTTGTATTTTCCAATTGCAATCTCTGATCACAATTTTGCTACTAATGATTGGAAATTCATGACAATTACGGATCAAGATTTCTAATCTAGCAATAGACAACAACAGATTATATTCAGTTGGCCATTCCAAATACAATCAGTAAGCAATCATAAGCATTAGATATGGGAAAATACAAGCAACTTCAATTAGAGAATTGGATAACAATTTCTTACACAATCAACTCACAAAATCCATATCAAGGGCTTTGAAATCACCCTCAACCAATTCAGATTTAGTTACACATATTCAATCAGAATAACAAATACAATACAGAGAAATTCCAGAATTGAAAAGGAAAGAAAGAACTTAGCAAATTCTTTGAAAATCTTCTTTGTAGATGAATCTTCTTGGAATTGTAGTTCCTCCTCTTTCAAAATCTTCTTTCTCCTTTAAGAACTCCAAGGGATGAGAGAAATCCAGAAATGCAGCCTCCTCCCACGTTTTCCCCTCTTCAAGTTATGAAAATAAAACCCTAAAATGTGTTTAAATACTCTGTTACAGTAACGTGCTACAGTGTCCCGTATTATACGTGCTACAGTGATGTGTGGAATTACATTTCTACACTTCTCATACTGTTTTGATTACAACTTTCGGTACACTGAATGGATTCATAAACCGTAAATTTCTCCAAAAAGTAGACTTCGAGAGCTTTTCAACGGTATATGATATGTCATCGGGTTCATTGTATATCAATACAATTAAATCCGAGAAGATGGTTGACTAGCAGAGGTGAAAATGAAGGGTTTTACTCCATTTTTGTGCAAGTTGCTCCAAAACTCCTACAAACATCAAAACCACACAAAAACATAAAAATACCAAGGAATATAGCAAAGAAACATGGACGAATTGATATGAAAATGATATATAAATAGACACTTATCAAATTCCCCCACACTTAGACTTTGCTAGTCCTCGAGCAACTACGACAATATGAAATAAAACTAAACCGAAACAGAATCAACAAAAAATTAAAACACACAAATGCTTCATCTTGCAAATAGGCCTCAAAGATTGTACTTAATTATAACACAAGGAAAACTTCAAAATAATGCACTTGATCAAGAATTTTATCTCAAAGATTAGTTTCGCTTCATTTCAATTCCTCAAGTGTGTGTGTGTAGAGCCATTCTCACCTAATCACTTGTAACCCGGATGAGTTTATGCATAAAAATGAATCATATTTAATATTGAAGATGTGTGTATAAATGAACTCCATAGGCCTGCTTTTCAAGTCACTCTCCACTAATGTAGACATGCACAACACCAAGGATCAAGTAGGACTTTATTAAGCTTGTAACGTTTGGCTTGGGTGAAGGTATGATAAAGGATAATAATTTGGCTCAAATCACCCACAAACACATAAATCATTCAAGACTATGTAGAGCTCAACCCTATAACACAACTTTATTTCAATTCACCAGGTTACTCCCCCAAACTTATTTAGAACACTCAATCTTTTTTTTTTCAGAAAACAAAAGAAAACTACACCCCCACACTTTGTTGTTTCATTCTTTTTAAGAACACTTAAGGGTATGGATCTCTTATTCTTCTTCTTTTGTTCTTTTTTTTTTCTTCTTTTTTTTATTACACTTCCCCTCCCCCACACTTAAACAACACATTGTCCTCAATGTGTAAGTACGTGGACGATAAGTATAGATTGTCTTTTTTTTTCTTTTTTTCTTTTTTTTTTTTACAAACATAATAGAACTCACTTGCATTGCTCATGACACATCCCAACCTCCTCTAACTTCCCAAAACCAGAACATAGCTCAAAATTTAATTGTGAATGATCTACATGCTCATAGGTAAGGGATAAACTGTTTGGAACAAATTCATTTGAGGTTAGGAAATCTTTTAGTGAGTTAACAAAGAAAAAGGCTTACAAAGGCTCAAAGGGGTAACTAGGGATCAATTTCAGTCAAGGTTGGCTATTAAGGCTCAAACGGTTCAAAGATGGCCTAAATCATTTCCCCAATGTTGCACAGCCTAGGATTTCGCCTTGAGTGACCATCAAACAAGTTCTAGAATTCATTGAAATCTGAAGAAACATTTAAATTACATAAACTTTCTCTAAGTGAACAAATAACTCAGTGATAATAGCTTAGTGCTCAATGTTGCGCAAGGAATCAAAAGCAAAGCGAAAACCAATAAACATTTCAAGCACACAGATCCATGCATCATTTATCATTTTCCAAGAGTTATTCTTAATTCAATCATTATCTATCATCGACCCACAAAATGCAAGAAAAGAGGTACGTGGCGTTGTTACACCTGAGTCAAGATTGTATATTTCAACAATCCTTAGGACCAGTAGCCGCAGACTTAAGGTTTCCAGCCTATATACCTTTATTATGAAAGAACAAAACAAGAAACAAGACACTTCAAACAACATAAAATAAATAAACTACAGATTTATTTAGAGAGAATGCGTTTCAAGAGTTAAGAAAACCCCATATTCTGCCATTCTCAGGTTTTTCCACAATTGTTTTTTTTGAATCGAAACTGATAAAGATAAAAACACATAACAACTCTAAATTACGCAAAACTAAACTCACTCATAAAATAACAAAGTTCAACAAGTCAGCAAACAAAAACAAGTTAGTTAGAATGGGTCTAAAAAGTTTAGAAGTTAGCCTCCTTATTCAGCCATTATGGATTGAAGAGATCCAGAATGCGTTTCAAGAGAACTTAAACTTTTTAAGCTACCACTCTAAAAGCAAAGATTAGAAAATATTACCTGCAGTGAAAGAAACAACCTGAAAAAAAACTCAAAAGAAATGACATAAAAAAAACTCAAATAAACACAATAAAGAGAAAGTAAATGAAAATGAAGTAAACTAGCAGATAGAGATTACAGATGGAGCGTTAAATCCAGTTTACGCCTCTTATCGCCTTCTCCAAACCAATCTATCCGAGATATTGTTGGATCAGGCGAATAGACGAATGCTTGTAATTTGTCAATTAACTCCCCTGCAGTTGAAGCTGTAACCAGGATTTGCCTCGCCGACTGTGAGATGAAGTTTTTTTCTACTGCTTGATCAAGAAAGACAACAAACCATCAAAAAAATTATTGACATTTAACAAACCAATGGGTTTTCGATGGATGTTTAGCTGTGCCCAAGAGGTGATTTGAAATATCTCCTCTAATGTACCATAACCACCGGCAAAGCTATAAATGCATCGGACTTAACAACCATATGTGCAATACGCTCATGCATGCTAGAGACCTGTAACTCTTCCCCGATTGTATTGCCTACGATATCTCGTACAGCTAATGGTTTAGGGATAATGCCGAGAACTTTGCTCCCCCTAGGGATGCAGCTGTTGACACACACCCCATTAGCCCAAGACTACCCCCTCCATAAATCAAATGAATACCCCTCGCAGCTAATGTCCTACCAAGATCAAGAGCTGCCGTTGTAAACTCTCCATCTTTACCAAATTGCGATCCACAAAATACACATATATTTTGGAATCGCCGAATTGGTGTTTTCTCCATTTCTAAAAATGCTCTAAACTTGTGCAAGACAATGATGTACGTTAGGTATTATTGGATTCAAGTGCAAGACAGGTTATAAAATGACATTTGAGAATATGTAAAATGGATATATACACACGTAAAACTCTCAAATTTGACACATGGGGACATAATTTCGGTGGGAGTTGCTCGATGCAGATTTATCGCCCCAAGATTTGAAAAAATGAGATATGCTTTCGGCGAGGTTTGACAAAACCTACACACTTGTCTCCCACGTGAAGCATGGAAAATGGAGATACACTTTCGGCGGGGGTTGACAAAACCCCCACACTTGTCTCCCACGTGAAGCATAAAAAATAGAGATACACTTTCGGTGGAGGTTGACAAAACCTCCACACTTGTCTCCCACGTGTACTTATGCCATAGGGTAGTCATATGGTTTGTCAAAAAGAAAACTTGAAATTAAAACAAACAAAATCAACAAACAACAACAACACAAAAACAACATTGATAATCAGATCAAACGAAACAAGAAAAAAAAATTCTACAACAACAACACACATTCAAATATACAAGTAGTTGTGATTGTGGCTCACATCTTCCTCTGGTTTTACGTCCAGTAACGGCTGAAACGCCTTCTATGAGTCGGGGATTTGCTTCCCATCCAGTTTTCTTATAAACTGGCAAACAGGGTCGTTTTTAGAATCCCTAGACTATAACACTGCAATTCATCACGAAATTGTGTCCATAGATTAAGCAATTCACGCTGAACAAGTCCACAAGAATGTGACTCGAGAGTTAACAAAACATTATCCAGCGACTCATTACTCAAACCATTCTTAATAAATGAAAGTTTATCTTCTCTATTCCTGGACACAAAACCTAATGAACGACAAGTCTGGTTACAATTCCATCTAGCACATTTATAACATACTTGTAACCTTTTCGCTCTTCGCCTCTTGGCGTAGTAGCTCTTTCCTAGACCAGGCATGTATTTTGCGAGATTAATGTCCGGCTCACCGGACAATCTCACCTTGGCTTCGATAAGCCATCGGATATCAGCAGGCACATTTAGGAGCATCAATGCCCAAAGTCTAGTCATCCGTACTTTATAAATTTTAAACACAGCATTTTGAGGAAGTGAAGGGAAATATTTACGAAGGTTCGATAGAAAGATATCAGCATCCATTGAAGAGAAGAAAAGGAGAGATATTACCGATAATGCGATTGAGTTTGTTCTTCTCCCAGATATGCACGTTTCAAACCTTCGAACAATGGCTTCAACTCCCGTTTGAATGTTTCCTCAAGCTGTTGCATAACTGAACTCGAAGCACGGAATAATCAAATTAAACACAAGAAAAGAAAAGAAAAGACAAGAAAAGAAAAGAAAATAGAGACACATAAAAGAAATAAAAACACAAGAGCAAATGAAAGTCAAAAACAAACAACAAAGCAAATGAGACAAATGGCAAAGAGAGATAAAACCTGATCAATTATAATAGCCCATGAGAGGAATCTCCTCGAAACACAAAAATTGATCAATACTACCTTCTTTTCTTTGTCTCTTTTTATTATATTTCAAAAACATTGGGTTGCCTCCCAATAAGCGCTTGGTTTAACGTCCTCAGCCTGACGTTATCTGTCCTCACCATCAAGATAAGTTGGCTCGTAGAGAGGTACCTCATCGATATCCTGCATCACTGAATTCTCATAGTAAGGCTTCAGCCTGTGCCCATTCACCTTGAATAGTTTATCCGTTTTTAAGCTCTTGATTTCCACTGCACCATGGGGAAAAACATTAGTAATAACAAAAGGTCCAACCCATCGAGATCGTAATTTACCTGAAAATAACTTGAGGCGAGAATGAAATAAAAGAACTTTCTGTCCCACTTCAAAATTCTTCCTAGAGATCATTTTATCATGAAATGCCTTAGTTTCTCTCCTTGTAAATTCCTGAAATTCTCATGGCATCATTTTCTAGTTCTTCCTAATGCTTGTCCTTGAAGCTTCCTTTCTTCTCCAGCAGCATCCATCTCCTTTTTACAAAGCTTTTACTGCCCACCATTCTTTGTTCGAGCTCTACCGAAGGTGACATAGCTTACCAAGACTCACCTGTACGGAGACATACCAATAGGTGTCTTGTAAGCAGTCCGTTATGCCCAAAGTGCATCATTAAGTCGTAGGCTCCAATCTTTTCTGTTCGGATTCACTGTCTTCTCGAGAATGGACTTGACTTTTCGATTTGAACTTCAACTTGACCACTAGTTTGTGGATGATATGCAGTAGACAACTTGTGAGTGATGTTGTATTTCTTGAGCAAGGCTTCAAATGATCGGTTGCAGAAGTGTGTCCCTCTATCGCTAATCATGGCTCTTGGTGTTCCAAATCTCGCAGAAATGTTAGATTTCACAAATCTCAACAACTTTAGAATCATTAGTTCTCGTAGCTTTTGCTTCCACCCATTTAGAAACATAATACACAGCAAGTATAATGTAAACATTACCAAAAGATGAAGGAAAAGGACCCATGAAATCAATACCCCACACATCAAAAATCTCAACAACAAGTATAGGGGTTTGTGGCATTTGATTTTTTGCACTTAAATTACCTGTCCTTTGACAATGGTCACAAGCTTTGCAGAACAGATATGCATCTTTGAACAATGATGGCCAGTAGAATCCACAATCAAGAACTTTAAGGGCTGTACTTTTTGGTCCGAAATGACCTCCACATGCATAAGAATGACAGAAGGCTAAAATTGAATTAAATTCAGATTCAGAAATGCACCTTCTTATCACTTGTCAGTCAACAAAAAAGTGAAGTCAATGCTTCCATAAGTACAGATCATCCTATATGTAATAACTTGGCAATGTTCTTGATCTTGTCTCTTTGAGCTCGAGTCAAGTCTTGTGGGTAGCTTTTTGTTGTATAACTAATATTGACAATATCGCATACCAAGGGGCTACTACTTTAGAGACAACAATTGTTCATCCTTAAAAACTTTCTTGTAATGGCAGTGCATTCTTATAATGGAAATGCGACTGAGATGGTCTACACTAAGTTTTCCTGCCTTCTTGCTTTGATTTCTCCAAGTCAACTCCTGAAAAGGAGGTATCGCACCTGTAATCCTTGGTTTTGCATCTTTCTTTGTGAGCAAGTACCTCAAAGCTGCATGATCCGAATAAACGGTTACTTTAGTACCAATCAAATAAGATCGAAACTTTTCTAAAGCAAAAATAACCGCTAGCAGCTCTTTCTCAGTGGTAGAATAATTAAGTTGAGCATCATTTAAAGTCCAAGATGCATAGTAAATGGCATGTGAAATTTTGCCAATTCGTTGACCCAAAACAGCACCCACAGCGTAGTCACTTGCATCGCACATGATCTCGAATGGATGATTCCAATTCGAGATTGGATTACTGGAGCCGAAGTCAAGAGTTCCTTCAGTTTCTCAAATGCCTCTTTGCATTTCTCATCAAATTCAAAGGCCACATCATTCTGTAATAATCTGCATAGGGGCAATGCTATCTTCGAGAAATCTTTGATGAATCTACGATAAAAACCTGCATGACCAAGAAACGAACGAATATCCCGCACACTTGTGGGAGGTGGTAAGGAACATATAAGATCTATCTTGGATTTATCAACCTCTATACCCTTAGCAGAAATAACATGTCCCCAAACTATACCCTGATCTACCATAAAATGACATTTTTCCCAATTCAGAACAAGGTTAGTTTCTATACATCTTTGAAGTATAAGGGTAAGGTTGTCAAGGCATTTATCAAAAGAATCACCAAAAACACTAAAGTCATCCATAAATACCTCAATAATGTTCTCAACATAATCAGAGAAAATACTTACCATACACCTTTGGAAAGTTGCAGGGGCATTGCAAAGACCGAACGGCATGCGTCGATACGCAAATGTACCAAATGGGCATGTAAATGTAGTTTTCTCTTGATCTTCAGGGGCAATGACAATCTGATTATATCCTGAATAGCCATCAAGAAAACCATAATGAGAATGACCTGCTAATCTCTCCAGCATTTGATCAATGAATGGCAAAGGAAAGTGATCCTTGCGAGTTGCTAAATTGAGCTTCCGATAATCAATACAAACTCACCAGCCGGTTTGGATACGAGTGGGAACTAGCTCATTATTGTGATTCTTAACCACCGTAACACCAGATTTCTTCGAAACAACTTGGACTGGACTCACCCACTTGCTGTCCGAAATTGGATAAATCACACCCACATCTAACAATTTCAGGATTTCTTTCTTGACAACTTCCATCATTGGAGGATTCAACCTCCGCTGTGCTTCTCTAGTGGGCTTGATCCCTCTTCTAACAAGATGCGGTGCATGCATACGGCTGGACTAATACCTTTGATGTCAGCGATTGTCCACCCAATGGCTGTTTTGTGATCTCGAAGCACTCGGATGAGTTTCTCTTCTTGTAATGGTGCAAGGCCCTTTGCTATTATGACTGACAAAGTGTCTTTCTCACCCAGGAATACATGCTTCAAATGATCTGGTAGAGGCTTAAGCTCCAAGGCAGGTGCTTTCATCATAGAAGAAAGAAGTTTCTCATTAGATAAAGGCAATTCAATGTACGAAACATCATACCTGTTTGTGGTGATAGCTATAGTCTCATCCAAGCTTGCCACAGCTTCCTCCACTTCTTTAGACACTTGTATCAACTTTCTCGATTCTCTGGAATTTTCTGCCCCGATGTGCTCACTAATGGCTATTTCTAATGCATCCTTGCGAGTTAACTCAAAAAGTTGTTGTGCCAAAGAATCGATAACATCTACTGCAAAAACAGAATGCAAGTCACTAGGGTACCTCATTGCCTCAAAAATATTGAAACGAATCACCTCGCCATCAAATTCCATGGTAAGAGTGCCATCATGAACATCAATCTTAGTTCGGGCAGTTTTCAAGAATGGTCTCCCCAAAAGAATCGATGTTGGATTGGGAGATGTCTCATCCTCCATTTCCAGAACATAGAAGTCTGCTGGAAAAACCAATTGATTTACCTGCACAAGCACATCTTCCACAACTCCTTTGGGATATGCATTAGAACGATCAGCAAGTTGAATTACAATACCAGTTTTCGCAAGGGGTCCAAGATTCAAAGAAGCATAAATAGAATATGGCATGACATTAATAGATGCTCCTAAATCTAACATAGCTCTTTCAAACTTGGTATTACCAATGGTGCATGGAATGGTGAACGTACCTGGATCTTTGAATTTCGGAGGAATTTTTCTTTGCAATACAGCTGAAACATTTTCCCCCACACTTACCTTCTCATTTCCTTTCAACTTCCTCTTGTTGGTGCATAACTCTTTGAGAGATTTTGCATAACGAGGCACTTGCTTGATAGCATCCAGAAGTGGTATGTTTACCTCGATCTTGCGAAAAGTTTCCAGGATTTCTTGTTCTTGTTCCTCCTTCCTTGATTTTGCAAATCTGCTAGGAAAAGGTGGAGGAGTAACATATGAAGGAATATGGGTTTTAGGATTTACCTTAGAAGATGATGTTTTATTCATGGTGGGAGTGGTGTCATCCCCTTCATCAGTTTGTGATTTATTTGGTGGAATCTCTAATTGCTTCCCACTTCTCAAAGTTACAGCACTAGCATTCTCTCTTGGATTGATCACCGGCTGAGAAGGTAATTTTCCTGAGCTTTGACTCTCAAATTTGCTCATGTTAGTGGCCAATTGTCCCATTTGATTTTCCAGGTTTTGGATACTTGCCCTAGTTTCCTGCTGAAATTGCATTGTGTTAGTGGCAAGTGCTTTAACAATATCCTGGAGAGACATACCTGAATTTTGTGGAGCTGGTTGTGGTGCTGGTTGTGGTTGTGCTTGAAATGGTTGCTGCACCCTTGGTTGATTGAAACCTGGTGGTCGATTTGGTATCGCATTTGGGGCAATTGGTTGATGATTCCCATATCTTAAATTAGGGTGATCTCTCCATCCAGCATTGTAAGTATTGGAGAAAGGGTCATACCTTTGCCTTGGTTTTCCTGGAAATCCACCCATGGCATTGGCTTGTTCTGTATCTCCTTCTTGCAAAGTTGGACACATGTCGGTTGGATGGTCCATGGCAGAACATACTCCACATGCATAAGATTGCTGCATATGTCCTACAGCCATTTTTTTTACAAGAGAGGTAAGTTCACAAAGTTGTTGTTCAATGTTTGAAGTACTTACCTCATTTACTCTTTTTGGTAGTTGTGGCTCAAATTGACTGCTGAATTGTTGGGAGTTCGCTGCCATGTCACTAATCAAACGTCTTGCCACGTTCGGTGTTTTATTAACTAGTGCTCCACCACTAGCAGCATCAATGATACTCCTTTCCATGGGTAGGAGACCCTCATAGAAATATTGAATTAGGAGTCCATCACTAATTTGGTGGTTTGGACAGCTAGCACATAACCTCTTAAATCTCTCCCAATATTCATGAAGTGATTCTCCATTGTGTTGTCGAATGCCACTAATATCTTTTCTAATATTTGTAACTTTCGAGGCTGGAAAGTATTTCTCCAAAAAGAGTTTACTCATCTCATTCCAAGTGGTAATGGTACCTGGTGGTAGATAGTATAGCCAATCTTTTGCCGAATCTGCTAATGAGAATGGGAAAGCTCTCAATTTAATTTGTTCTTCAGAAACGCCGGTTGGCTTCATACTTGAGCATACCACATGAAATTCTTTGAGGTGTTTGTTCGGATCCTCTCCTGCAAAACCATGAAATGTAGGCAAGAGATGAATCAGTCCAGATTTAAGTTCAAAATCTATCTCAAAATTGGTGCTTATGCATAGCGGTTGTTGATCAATAATTGGAGCCGCTAACTCCTTAAGAGTCTGATCGTTTTCCATCGCCATTGCTTCCGATTCAGATTTGATTGAACTGCAAGAAGATGGGAGGGAAGTATGTCGTGCAAGGTCAAATTCTGGAGGTGGAGTTGAAATTGATCGATTTAGCCTTAAATTCGAGGATTGGAGAAACTCCTTAATTCTCTTAAGTCGTTGATCCGCTTCTCCCTCGGACATAAAAGCCTAAACACAAACAATCAGGAAATAACAATCAAGAATCAGTAGTAAAAACAGAATAACAAATTGATTAGAAAATCAATCCCCGGCAACGGCGCCAAAAACTTGATGCGTTCGAAACTAGCAAGTATACTAGTCGCACAAGTAATAAAGTGATAAGTAGATATCGTTCCCACGAGGATTGATTCTAATTGAATTTGTTATTTTCCAGCAATAATAAACTAAACAGGGGGGGTTTTGTTGATTGATTAACTAAACTTAATACGAAAGCAAATGAAGAATAACACAAAGCAAAGTTAAATGGAGTGAAAAATCAATGAGAGACACTTGGTTAAGAGTTCATTCTCTGCCACAAGATATGAATTTGTGAATTAACCTAGAATTGTAATCCAATTACAGCATTGAAGTTATCAACCGTAGATAACAACAAGCTCTGTTATCCCAATCTTTCCTTACTTTGTTGTTAAATAAAACAAGCTCTTTATTTAATCTCTATCCATTAAACAACCTAGAACAAGCTCTCTAAGTTTAATTCAATGGAAGCATTACGATGAGAAAGATAGGTTGATCTAAGCAATAATCACACAAGTTCAGATTATTTAACCTAGGTTGTATTTTCCAATTGCAATCTCTGATCACAATTTTGCTACTAATGATTGGAAATTCATGACAATTACGGATCAAGATTTCTAATCTAGCAATAGACAACAACAGATTATATTCAGTTGGCCATTCCAAATACAATCAGTAAGCAATCATAAGCATTAGATATGGGAAAATACAAGCAACTTCAATTAGAGAATTGGATAACAATTTCTTACACAATCAACTCACAAAATCCATATCAAGGGCTTTGAAATCACCCTCAACCAATTCAGATTTAGTTACACATATTCAATCAGAATAACAAATACAATACAGAGAAATTCCAGAATTGAAAAGGAAAGAAAGAACTTAGCAAATTCTTTGAAAATCTTCTTTGTAGATGAATCTTCTTGGAATTGTAGTTCCTCCTCTTTCAAAATCTTCTTTCTCCTTCAAGAACTACAAGGGATGAAAGAAATCCAGAAATGCAGCCTCCTCCCACGTTTTCCCCTCTTCAAGTTATGAAAATAAAACCCTAAAATGTGTTTAAATACTCTGCTACAGTAACGTGCTACAGTGTCCCGTATTATACATGCTACAGTGATGTGTGGAATTACATTTCTACACTTCTCACACTGTTTTTGATTACAACTTTCGGTACACTGAATGGATTCATAAACCGTAAATTTCTCCAAAAAGTAGACTTCGAGAGCTTTTCAACGGTATATGATATGTCATCGGGTTCATTGTATATCAATACAATTAAATCCGAGAAGATGGTTGACTAGCAGAGGTGAAAATGAAGGGTTTTACTCCATTTTTGTGCAAGTTGCTCCAAAACTCCTACAAACATCAAAACCACACAAAAACATAAAAATACCAAGGAATATAGCAAAGAAACATGGATGAATTGATATGAAAATGATATATAAATAGACACTTATCAGGGTCGGGGCCGGGGATTGAGGTACCCGGCCTGGCCCCGGGTTTTGCCATCCCTAATCTTAACTCTTAAGATTTCAATAAACAAAACCATAAACATTAGGAGAAGTATAAAATACCTTGAATGAGACTTCTGATTTCATCTTTGATCATCCTTCTCTCTCTAGCTTCTCCCTCCTAAGCTTTCCTACAAAATGCAAAAGCTCATCCATATGATTTTCTTGTTAGAAACATTTAAGAGCCTTCTAATTAGCTAAAAATTTTGAAACTATACCTTAGAATGTCTCAAGACAGCCCCTCGCATGAAGCTTGCACCCCTTCTACCCTTTGTCCAAGCTCACATCTCCCTTCTCTTCTCCAAATTTTTTTTTTCATTTGCATATATATAATTTCTAAAGGGGTTGGGATGCTTATCAAATTCAATTGGGCTAGGCTTGTTTAAGGTGTGGACTAATTTCATAGAAAAAAAAGAGTGGTTGGGCTGGAGTAATAAAGTGGGGTTTGGTATTATAGTAGAGGCCTCACCAAACGATATTTTCATCTTTCCAATCATTTCCTTCCTTCGAATAAATCGGCTACAGTCTCAACGTTTTTTTCAAGAAAAAACTCTTGATCTTTCATTCTTTAATTTGTTTCAATATATATAGACAAAGACCTCTAAGCCCCAACTTTATCAATTGTTTATGCACCAAATTCATCATTTTGTACAATGTACAAACAAATGTTTCCTTATATTCTCCTCTTCTTCTTTACTATGGTTTTTGAAGATCCCAGAAACAGCCTTTCAAGCATTACCCATTTTTTGTATACATGAAGATGGCTATGTCGATAGATTTAGTGGGAACGAGAATATCCCTGCATCCTTTGATCCCAAAACAAATGTTGAATCCAACGACACTGAATATGAACCTCAATACAATCAATCTGTAAGGCTTTTTCTCCCCGCAAACACTAGCTAGGACCAAAAGCTTCGTCTCCTAGTTTATTTCCATTGCGGAGGCTTTATCTTTCAATCTCTCTTCTCTCTTCACTATTATAATCACCTCAATGCCTTAGTGAAGCTAACATCATTGCTGTCTCGATTCAATATAGAAGAGCCATGGAGAACCCTCTCCCTTGTGCACATAACGATTCGTCGTCGTCCAATGGGTTGGGTCCCATGCTAATTGATGAGGCCCTGAAGACTGGCTAAATTGTCATACTGATTTTGAGAAAGTATTCTTTGATGGTGGTGGTGCTGGGGCTAATATAGCAATAATATGGGCATTAGAAATGGCCTACAAAAGCTTGAGATAGCAAATGTTATTGGCATCATTTTATCTCCACCATTTTTTACGACCAAAGAGCCTCTTGAATTCAGTGACAGAGCCAACTATTTGCTTTAGTGGGGACAAATTACAATATTAAAAAAATTATTCACAAAAAGTAAAGAAAATATACTCATGATTATATTTGTATATTTTTTTATATTGAAAAGATTGTGCAATTAAAAGCCTAAAAGGAAAAATATTTATAAACTGTATAAAGTAATAGTTCGAAAGCAGTTTTATATTTATTTATAGGGTTCAATTAATATCAATAAAAATACCTAAAAAAATATTTGATATGTAGGTTCTTTGTCTAGAAAAGATCTTTTAATGATAAGTAGTTCTTTAAAACATATTATATTATAAAGAAAAACTTGGTAGAAGGTTCCCTCATTATAACTTAATTTTTAACTTGAATATTTAACAAATTGATAAAATTAATATGGGACCTTGTGATTTGAAAATATAATATGATATTAATCAACCATAGACTAAGGTTTAATAGCTAATATAGATAATTATTGTTGAAGCTGTCAAGAGTAAAAGTGGTTATAAGATAGATTAGAAATTTAAATTATTTAAAATATAAAAAGGGTTTGTTGTGTTAAAATGCAAACTGTAGAGAAAATATACGAAATTTTGCAAATTCAGTGGGGCTAATTGCCCCTTCTCATCACTATGTGGCTCCGTCCATGCTCTTGATGGTGAGGCAAATGATATAAAAGAAAAAGTATTTAATGAGAAATTGCTGCTACTTGTTTATCTTTCTACAACAACGTTAGATGACACGCTAATGAATCCAATTGCTAATATGAACCTAGCAAAGCTAGGGTGCACCAGGTTGTTGGATTTAGTGGCTGGGATCGATTCCCAAACGTATCAAGGAAAGCACTATTATGATGTGTTGACAAAGAGTGGATGAAAGGTAATGGGGAGATTTTGAGAGTCCTAGAGAGGATCATGATTTCCACTTGACGAATCTAACTAGCAAAAATTCTGTGGCATTGCGAACAAAAAAAATATTCTTTCCTCCATCGAGTTTAGGCCTGACTAGTAAGGGCAAGATGTAGGGATAACAAAATGGCCAGCTGGGTTGGGGGTCCTAGTGTGACCCGTGTTTTAGGAGCGAGTCTTGACCCGTTTTTTTTTTTTTTAATTTAGGGGCGGGTCTAGGTCTCTAAATGTGCTGACCTGTTCAGGGCGGGTCCGTGCCTAGGTCCACCCTCCAGACCCGTTTGACCCGCCCCGCCCTGCGCAAATTAGGATGTAAATGAAAAAAATAAAGTATTTGAACTTACAAGTAATTTTTAGGGGTGATTATGACAAATTATAATATTTTACAATATTTTTATTTACATGTAGGGGTGTTACATGTAGGAAGTAGATCTTGTGTTGTGTGCTATCAATAAAATAATCAACTTGTTGATTTGGTTCCGTTGAAGTGTTGACATTATATATTTATTTTTATTTACTTGTTACTGTGTTGGTTACACACAAGAATCAACTACTAAAGAACCATCATTCCATTCAAAATATAAAATTTTCAAGTAAACAATAATTCAACAAACAATACCAAGTCACCAACAAACAAAATCAACAAGTACATGGCAACAATAATAAACACATCAAGGTAAACAACTCACGACAATAAAAACATACCAAATTTCATTTATGACAATATAAAATCCGACACTCGACATCATGAAATCCAATATCATGCATCATATTTAACTATACAAGGCCGTTATAGTTAAATATGATGCAAAAAGGCCAAAAAACAAAGCTAAAACAAGCAACCTGCCAAGACGCTCGACAGCACTCGACACGCTCGATAGAGCTCGACACGATCATCTGACACTCGACACTTGCAAGTAAGGTCATGTCGGATTCATAATCGACACTAGATATCAGTCTATTTTTAAAGACATCGAGTGTCGGATTCATCATCCGACATTCGATACTTGCATGTTGAGTTGTGTCGGATTCACAACTGACACTCGATATCAGTCTATTTTCGAAAACATCGAGTGTCGAATTCATCCGACACTCGACACTTTCATGTCGAGTCATGTTGAGCGCTATCGAGCGAGTCGAGTTTGGTTGAGTTTTGTCGAGCGTTTTGGCAGGTTACAACTTACACGACCCAAAGATCCCAAACACGATTAAGAAATTACTTTCGCGGGTCGTGTCAAAAATTCCTGCCAATTTTTATAACTTATCTCCTAAAACCTAAGGGCTAAGCCATATTGCCGTCTTTTTATTGTTCAAATCCCTAAAAATCGAAGCACCACCATCAGACCCACTCGGCCATTTGCAGACTGCAGCTCCCTCCAGCGTCCGTCGCAGGCTCGCAGCACCTCCACGGCTTTAGATCGCTGTCACAGCTCCAGCGCCGCAGCACCTCCGCGGATCCAGGTCGTTGTGAAATTAATATTGGGAAATTGATGAACTTAAAAATAGTTAATAATATTAAACTAATCTGCTTAACGTATCTGCTTGCACTTCCTCTCTTTGCTTCTTTGTCTAATTGTCTTTTAGCTTTTTTCTATCATATTATATGTTAATACATAGTCTCTTTCTACCCAAAACTCTTGTTAATTCTAAGATTTGGTTATCTTTTTTTGATGAATTTTGAACGCTTCTTTGTCTAGGTCCATCCCTTCATAGGTCTTTATTCTTAATCAATTATCAATCCAAGTATAATTACATGTTAATGAAATTTTAGTGTTGCATTTTTTAATGTTGCATATATTAATCTTGCATTTTTTTTTTTTGTGATTTTTCTCGGTAAACAATGTCTTCACAATCACAATCACAACAAGAAGTGGGGATGTCAAATATCCTAAATCATAGTGGTGATTTAAACATGGATAAAGATTCCAACGATGTTCCTATATCCACTAGTAAGAGACGGCTAGAAGATGATGATGATGAATTGTCTCAACATAGTAAAAAGTCTAGGACCACGTCACAAGTTTGGCAACATTTTACAAAGTTAGTTATTGATGGAGTACGAAAAGCACGTTGTAACCATTGTTCTGCAAAATTAGTTGCTAGGCGTCGGATGGCACCTCCCATTTAAGTAAGCATTTAAAGAGATGTCATCGAGCTAATTAACTAACCACGGAACAAAGCATTTTGAAATTCCAAAAACAAAGTGATGGAACTCTTACAAACTTGGTATGTCATGATAAAGATGCTTTTGATAAAGATGTTTGTAAGACTCTAGTTGCAAAAATGATTATTTTGCATGAACTTCCATTGCGGTTTGTTGAGTATGAGGGCTTTAGGAAAATGATTAATTATGCCTAACCTTTGTTTGGTACCGTGAATAGAAACACATTGAAGAATGAAATATTCAAGTTGTTTGAAAGTGAGAAGGGGAAGACAATGGAATTATTAGAAAATATACAAGGAATGATAGCTATAACAATCGACATGTGGACTTCTAGCAGCCAAAAGAAAGGATATATGGTTATAACAGCCTATTTCATTGACAATTCATGGAAACTGCGTAATCGGATTTTGAGATATGTTCAAAGTTGCAATTTTATCTTACTTTATTAATTTGTTTATATTAAATATAGTTTCTAATAATTTTATGTTTATAATTGTTAGGTTTGTATATTTGCCAGCCCCACATACGGCTGAATGTCTTAGAAAAGTGTTGGTTGATTGCTTGTATGATTGGAATTTGGAAAGGAAATTATCTACTTTAACTGTAGATAATTGTTCTACCATTGACGCTATGATAAAGCAAGTACTTGATAAATTGGGTGATAGGCATTTGATGTTGTGTAAGAAACTTTTTCACATGCGGTGTTGTGCTCATATATTGAACCTAATAGTTAAAGATGGGTTAGAAGTGATTGGAAATGACATTGAGAAGGTTAGGGATAATGTTGCTTTTTGGACATCTTGATGAACACTTAAATATGCATGTTTAATAAGAGTTTAGTTCATCATATTGCATTAATGGTGTCATTAAATTCCTCAACTTAAACATATTTGTAGCATTTGCATCTTTGGAATTAATTTCTCTTAATTTTGGTTTTGTTACAGGTTCGGTAAAATGGGCATAACTCTCTATTTATAGATCAGAATGGTGCAATTCTAATGTTTTGGAAAGCTGATTTAATTGTCTACAAGATTGCATTTCACAAGCATCATCAAATTCGGGCTCTTAGTGGACCAAAATTGGGCTTGAAGTGAACCCATCTACAGTCTCGGCCCAGTCTGACCAGGCCTCAGTATTTGGACCGTATCTCTCAAAATACGTATCCAAATTGTGCAAATCAATATGTTCTAGAACGCTGAGAGAAATATCTACAACTTTCATGAAGACATGTGATTAAAATTCATAACATTTCGATGTCAAAATTGATGGTCAAAGTCGGTGCCTAATGATCCCAATTGTCAAAGATATTTACAACTAATATTTGACAATTATGCCCTTGTAATTTGACAAGTTTGCCCCTGGATGTATCTATAAATAGAGGTGCCTTGTGACCCATTAGGGCATCTTGGCCTTGGCTGGATCATTTTGGCTTTGGCTAGGATCTTGTATTGTGTTTTGTGTGTTTATGTTATTAATGAATTTCCTTTTTCTTGCATTTTATTTTCTTTCTATTATAATGTTCTTCTAATTTCTCTTTTGCTAAGGTGAAAGGGTGAAACCCTTGATATGAGAATAAGGATTCTCTAACCCTTAATATGTGCTTAATAATCTTAATCTTATAATGTTTATTCAATATGATTTATATTTAATTTCTTAATCAATCTTGACACCACTCGTAAAGTGGAGGTCTTGATCCATTGTCGACAATCCTTGGCACATCAAATGCTTGGATCCTTTCTAGATGATGTATGGTTCTTCCTTACCGACATGAATCTAGTTAGGAACCTTGATTTGTTGTAGACATATGTGATTGGCACATTGGATGCTTGAACCCATTTACAAGAAGTGGTATAAATATTGGTAATGAAACAAATATAATTCATATAACTAAAATGGGTTAATTATCCTTATTTGAAATATCAAGGGCGGATCCCCTAACCTTAGCCTTCATTGTTATTGTGTTAATTCCTCTTGTATTTTAATTATTCTATTGTTTATGAACTTTTTATTTATTTACTATGGTAGGTTCTACCACCTTATGAAATTGTTCTTTAATTTACTATGGTTGGTTATACCACCTATTTCCATGGATGGTTTTACCTCCTCTTGCTTTTTGTTTTATATTTGAATGGTCGGTAATACCGCCTACCATCTTACATATTTATTGATATTATCTTGTCATTTCTTTGAATTATTCATATCATATTTGCTTATCTTATAATTTATAACGCTAAAATTTCCTTCCTCGTGGATCGACCTCGGTCTCATCGGGATTATTACTTCGACACTCCTATACTTGGGAGACAATCCTTTTTCGGATGTGTCACATCTACACCTAAGAGAATGGAAAAGTTTGAGGAGAATGCACGTCACTTGAAAGTGACATTTAATAAGACATTGTCTCTTGATTGTAAAACTAGGTGGAACTCTACTTGCAAGATGTTGAGTACAGCTTTAGCCTATAAAGATGTGTTTGTTCATTTAAAGGAGCGTGATAGTCAATATATAGATTTGCCTAAGGAAGAGGAGTGGGCAGCAGCAAAACTTGTGTGTGATCATTTGGAAAAGTTTTATAGGTTGACTGAAATATTTTCTAGAACAAATTATCCCATAGCAAACAAGTTTTTTCCAAAAAATTGGTGAGTTAAGATTATCTTTGAGCTCTTGGCTTACGTCTCCTTATAAAAAGATTCAAGAAATGGCTAATGCAATGATTGACAAGTTTGAAAAGTACTGGAATGTTATCCATGGAGTGTTAGTTGTGACTGTGGTTTTAGATCCTAGATGTAAAATGGTGATGGTAGAGTTTGTATACAAGAAGATTTATGGAGATGGTGCTTTTGAGCATATTGAGGGAGTACGTACTCTTTGTGAAGATTTGATGATAGATTATTAATGTAGACTTGGTTTAGGTAATGAGTCAAGCGAATTTATTGCAAATTTGCCAACATGAGGTGTTACAGGAGACGATGCATCAAGTGAGTTTGATATTGAATTTGAAAAATTTAAAGAAAGCACTAATATGGGATTGCAAAAGTAATCTGAGCTTGATATTTATTTGGAGGATCATGTAGTTAGTGGTCCTGACTCGATGTTTTGCTTTGATGGAAGATGAATAAAAGTAAGTTTCCCGTATTGTCCACTATTGCTAGAGATGTTTTGGCTATCCCAGTATCCACAGTTCCATCTGAATCCGCTTTTAGCACAAGTGGTAGAGTTTTGAGTTCACATCGTAGTAGACTTCTTCTTGACACATTGGAGCCATTAATGTGTACCCAAAATTGGTTATTGCTAAAAACGCGAGGTATAAGTTTCAATAAACTATGTTTATCTTATTGATTATTATTACTTTTATTGAATTTCCTTATTTAGTTATTAATTTGGTTATTATATGTTTCTAGGTGTAGTTCCTCAAGAAGAGATGGTTGGAGAGAAAACATTGGATGATGGAGGAAGTTCAATGACATCTTTGTGAGGTTGTTTCGTTGGAGTGTTAATTGTAGGAAGTTGATCTTGTGTGCTATCAACTTGGTTTGGTTTCGTTAAAGTGTTTACATTATTTTTATTTATTGGTTACTATGTTGGTATTGGTATGTTTTTATTGTTGTGAGTTGTTTACTTTGATGTGTTTATTATTGTTGTCGCCATGTACTTGTTGATTTTGTTTGTTGGTGACTTGGTATTGTTTGTTGAATTATTGTTTACTTCGAAATTTTAGATTTTGAATGGAATGATGGTTTTTTAGTTGTTGATTTTTGTGCGTGTGTATGATTTTAGTTTGAAGATATATTGTCTTCAAACTTGTTAAAAAATAGACATAATGACATATCAACATAATTCACTATTGTCTACAATTCACTTGCCATTTGTTTCAACCTGCAAATATAAGGCCGTTATAGTTAAAAACTTAAATATGATGCAAAAAGGCAAAAAAACAAAGCTAAAACAAGCAACTTGCTAAAACGCTCGACAAAACTCGACGCCCTCGATAGAGCTCGACACTATCATCTGACATTCGATACTTACATGTCGAGTCGTATTGGATTCACAACCGACACTCGATATCAGTCTATATTCAAAGACGTCGAGTGTTGGATGATGAATCTGACACTCGACACTTACATGTCGAGTCATCCGACATACGATACTTACATGTCGAGTCGTGTCGGATTCACAACCGACACGCGACGTGTCGCGTCGTGTCGGATTCACAACCGACACTCGATATCAGTCTATTTTCGAAGACATTAAGTGTTGAATCATGAATCTGACACTCAACACTTACATATCGAGTTTTGTCGAGCGTTTTGGCAAGTTGCTTGTTTTAGCTTTGTTTTTTTTTGCCTTTTTGCATTATATTTAACTATAACGACCTTGTATTTGCAGGTTGAAGCAAATGACAAGTGAATTGTAGACAATAGAGGATGTCTAAACATTGACAGCGGTGGAGTTGTTAAAAGCTTGGAATTTATCTTCAAACTTGTTAAAAAATGGGCTTAATTGTGTACTTGTCAATAGATTAGGGTGGTTATAAAATTTTACAGGGGTGGGGCAGGGCAAGACAAAAAATAAATGAGCGGGATGGGACTGGGTACTAGCTGCCCCAGACTCGCCCTGCCCTATTGCCAACTCTAACAAGATGCTTCCATTTGTACGATCTTCTATGTAACGTAACTATGGCGATAATAAGGCAATGAAGCTTCGTAGTCAAGGGAGATGACCCAATGGGACAATGATGATTAAGAAAGATTGAAAAATAAACAATGAAATAACATATATATATATATATATGTGTGTGTGTGTGTGTGTGTGTGTGTGTGTGTGTGTGTGTGTGTTTTAAAAGTTCTTTTTTTTTTAGCATATTTTGGGCAATCTCTGACAGTTATGTCGACTAATATATTTTACCTTTGTCCTCATTTTTTAATATAGAGTTTAATCCTTATCTCTTATTATTTTTTTCAATAATATGACCCATCAAATAGTGTTATTTCTCTTGAAAGAGCTTTGTAAAAAATAAGGTATGTTCATTCACTTTTCAGAAACAAGCACAAATGAAGTTTGTAAAAAATGAGGTACGTACATTCACTTTTCATAAACAAGCATACATGCATGGATCAATATAAATCAAGGAGATGAATCCCACATCTAAACATTGGCATTACAACTATATATTAACATATTAATCCTAACTGTAATAAAAACTGAAGACTGTTTTGTGAAAATTTAATTTACTTTTTTAGTATGCTTTGATTTTTTTTTCAAGATGATTATTAAGATATATTACTTGTTCTTAATAGTAAATAATATTTTTAAAATGGTATTGTTATGGCCATAACAAAATTGGGCCTCAATTAAATCTAATACAGAAAGCCCATTACTAAAGCCCGTTATTTGGGCTTATTATCTGGGTCCCACAATGACTCATCCTGACTCCTATATAAACCCTCCGAATTATTACTCAAGGTATGCACACTTTTCTGAACTCATTCTCTCTCGAAATTTCCTCTGCTTTTGAGAGCTTCTCTCTCTAGGAAATTCTCCCAGAAAATTTCGGAGTGTCAGAAACTGACTTGAACGTCGGAGGGTTTTCGCCGGCACCACCGCCGACACCCCTGACTATTTTTCTTTGCTCGCAGGATTGGACCTGACGTACAATTCGAGCTCCGACCCGCTTCTCGACCGTCTGGAAATCGTGCATCAACAGTTGAGGCCGTCTGTGGGGACGACAATTTAAGCCTCTTTAGTTGTTGCTCCCATCTAAACGTACTCAAACACATCATGAGTCACGAATCCCAACACTTAACCTCCCTAGAGGTTGACGAAGAAATCGAGGTAGAAGCGCCTCCCCGACGTCGAAGGGTAGTTGATACAGGGAGAGCTTTAGTGATATCCTCTGGGGTGGGCCCTAACCCCAAGCAACCCCGACTTCCACTTAGAAGACCGAGGAAAGGCAAGACGAGTCGATTGACAACCATGGACCATACCATGCGAAATTTTGGTGAACAAATGAACCGTATGGTGACTATGTTCAACCAAGCATTTGGACAAAGTACTCAACAGGCTGCAAACACTGCTGGAAATAACCCAAGGAGTGCTATGGTAGTACCGAATGTCCCGACAGATGCCGGTGGGCATCCTGACCTAGTCGTCCAGACTACTGGATTACCTCTCCATTAGGTCATTCAACCAAACCTTCCCCATCCTATTGTTCAAGGAGGGGATGGTCGCCCAAGGATTCCCTCTCCTTCACACATCATATCTGAACAGCAATTAGCAGCAGTAGACCTTCGACACTCTCTAAACAAGAAGTGCCATACAAGCGTTGAGCAGGGACCAATGGGCAGTAATGTTGATCAGTCAGCCTATTCTTATCATGGTCCTTACGCTCAAGGAGGTAATTATCACTCAAAAAGAAATCGCACCAGCTTACCACCTAGAGTTAAGAATCATCGCCCAGATGTTGTCCCAATGGATGTCTCAGAGAAGGAAACATCAGATAATCATTGTGCGGAGTTCAAGCGAGAAATGGATGAAAAAATCCATAAATTGGAGAAGTTGATTAAGCGTTCAGGAGGAGAAGAGGATGGTCGTCCACAATGGGAATCACCCTTTGCTGAAGATATCCTTAGGGAAAGATACCTATACAGATTTCGGACGCTGCAACTTGAGCTTTACTAAGGGACGACGGACCCCCGAGAGCATTTAGACTCTTTTATTTCTTATATGGAGATACAAGGGGTCTCATAGGGAATCATGTGTAGAACTTTTTCTCTTACCCTTGGAGGATCAGCTAAGCAATGGTATAGGAGGTTACCAGCCGTATCCATCTCTAGTTTTGATGAGCTTGCTCGTAGTTTCCTCACGCACTTTAGCAATATAAAGACAAGAAGTCAACCAGCACAGAGCCTTCTGTCCATCAAGCAGGGTCGTAATGAATCCCTTCGTGCATTTGTGGACAGATATCAGCGGGAGGTTGCCCGAGTGGATCTATTTAATGATGGTTACGCTAAGCAAGGTTTGGTATAAGGAATCAAAGGGGAGCTCCCTCTAGCATGGGAATTCTCTGTTAACCTCCCACACACGTACCAAGAAGCATTAGCAAGGATCTCTAGCCATGCTGATGCAGAGAAAATTTTTCAAGCAAATTACCCTGGGCAGACTCCGGTGATACCTAATTCCTCACGTGCAGATAGACGACCAAATGATAATCATAGAAGAGAACCTCATGATAGAAATCGAAGGTCAATTCCGGATCGACGCTCTGCGTGAGATACATTCAGAGATGATCGCTTCTTGTTGCAAGGGTCATCCACCCAATCCCGCCAAGAGCATAATGATCGACCCCAAGAGGAGCACCGTACTTTCACATTACTTAACATGCCACAGCATGATATCTTGAAAGAAATCAAAGATAAGGGACTACTGAAAGAACCTGCCCTTTTACGGTCGGATCCAAGAGCAAGAGATAAGAGAAAGTTTTGTCATTTCCACCGGGCTCATGGTCATAACACTGCAGATTGCTTTGAATTGAGAAAACAAATAGAGGGTCTTATCAAGGATGACCAGCTACAAGAATACATTTATCGGCCCCCTGAACCATCCAACAAGAATGACAAAGGGAAGGAACCATTAGAAGAAGTAGCCACAATTTTTGGGGGAGTAGTGGCTGGACCGAGTTCCCAAGCCCGGAGGCACCTAGCCAGGCAGGCAAGATATGACCTCCCTCGCTACGAAGTCAACTTGATAGCCTCCTCCACCAATGTTGGGAATCACGATGTTATCTCTTTTTCATCTCAAGATGCTCATGGTATCCATAATCCTCATTGTGATTCCTTGGTTCTCACCGTAATTGTGGCCAATAAAAGGTTGAAAAGATTATTGATTGACAACGGGAGCTCAGCTGACATAATGTCGTTGAATGCATTTGATCGATTGGGTCTTAACCGTAGAGATATAAGAGGCATCCAAACTTCTCTGATGGGATTCGCTGGAGGAAAGGTTATTCCCGAAGGAGTAATTTCGTTACCTGTGACTTTGGGAGAAGGCTCCCTCCAGACATCCAAGATGGTGAATTTTCTCATGGTAGATCATCCGGGTGTTTATAACGCCATTCTTGGACGGCCATCACTTTACGACTTCAAAGCAGTAATGGGTGTCTATCATCATATCTTGAAGTTTCCAACACCTTCGGGGATAGGAGAAGTTAGAGGAGAACAACAAGCCTCCCGAGAGTGCTACAACATGGCTTTTAAAAAGAAGGCACATAAGCTATTGATGATTCGATGAGAGCCTTCCGTGGGCATAAGCTAAGTGGGCAAGTACTACCAAGTACTCGAGATCCCACTGATGGAGCATTGGGGCCTAACTGGGAGGGTCTTTATCAAGTCAAAGCAGTCATCCGACCAGGCACCTACAGATTGGTCACCATGGATGGGAGGTTGCTTCGTCATCCATGAAATATTGAGTACTTAAAAAAGTATTATCCATGATCTCTTTATATATGTAATAACTCCTTATATGGACTTATGCATGTATAACAACTCCTATAGAGAGAGCTATAAAGAGATTATCAATAAAATATTCAATTACCAATCGTACCTCTTTAAAGCTCATGTATGATCAAGCTGCAGGAAGATGAAAAGAGTAAAAGAATTCAACACTAGGAAAAATTCTTAGAATTCTTCTTATTTCAAAATTGGCTGAGGAATGCCACACATATAATCCAAGTAAGGACAAATCCTCACCTATGACATTGAACCGAAAATAAAGACAATAAAAGATAAAGTCAATGCTTAGAAAACAGCCTTAATATGATTATTCCCTACGAATAAGCATCTACCTAGCTGGAAGAATTCCAACTATCTCTGAGAAGTGGCTTTATCATCTCCTTCTTCGTCTGAAGATGATGAGATAGAGTCGCATTGCTTGGCCTCCCAGGCTGCTGTGTCCAATGTCGACTCGTAATCCTTATCTTTAAGGATGAAGCAGTGGAATTGCTCAGGATCAGAGTTTACTGCCGGGATAGACTCTAACACCAAGTTTAACTCTTCAGCTATGGGAAACTGATCAATCTCTAGGAAGCGGTCATGGAACCATCTACGCACCCCATTGACTCCATCAATATAGAAACGTTCCATAGCTTGCTGGTAGATACGACCCCTACGGAAGCGAGCAACTGCTTTGTCAATCCTACTTTGCTCAGTAACAGTTCTTTCCCGAAGCTCTTGACCAAGATCATTGGCCCTTTTATGATGGATAGCTGCCTCCTTCTTGGCTTCGGACATGTCTGCTTTCATTCTGCCCATCTGTTCTTTCATCTCTGCCATCTTTCTCTCTGTTTCAGTTAAGTTGTCAAGGTAGATTTGATGTTTCCCCTTCCAGTCGGCGACCTCAGAAGTGAGATGATTAACCTCCTTGAGGAGGTTGGTGTTAGTAGACTCTCTTTGAGCTAAGGGTCCTGTCGCCTACAGAAAGAATGACAAAGAGAGGAAAGGAGATAAGGCAAGTCTTTCAAAAGTATAAAAAAAAGGGAGAGAAAAAGGTCTTAGTAAGACCCAACCTAAAGTATGATGCCAATACCGACAGCGATCGCATCAAAGTATGTGAGTTTTACATTCTCGGGAAAGGCATTAGTAGGCATGAAACGTGCAGCACTTTGAGACAATTTACGAAGGTAGTCTCCACATGTCGAGCCACTTTGAAGGCCCGTACAATCAAAGGTGAAACACCTAGGTAGCTGAGAGGCTGGGGGTAACTTACTTCCAGTAGATTTTGAGACTGCTACTTCATCCACAGGCTGAACAGAGGTTGACCTATCAGGAATAGACTTCCGTATGGGAATCTCCTTGTGACCACTGGCTCTCCTCTTCAAAGGTCCAAGAGTTGGAGGACTTCCACTCTGTTTCTTATGGGAAGGACCACGCCTGTCATGGGCGAAGGGCTTAAGAGGCATCTTGGCTTCAAGTTGGGCAAACTACTTCTTGGTAGGATGTAAAGGAAATAGACCTGCACAAAAATAAAACTAGTAAGACAGCAAGCACATGCTTGATGAAGTGAGGTAAGATCAGAAAGTAATGATCAAGCTTACCTTCTGGAGGAATTGGAGGTGACAAGCCAAGACGGATCAATTGCTCCCGATTAGTGAGGCTATTTGTCACGCCCTGACATCTTTTATTTAGAGATTTTATGGTGTGATTGAATAAGAATTTAATACAAATTACGTCATCCATATCTCATAATTTTTTTTTTATAAATATACATCACAAGAATTTATTACCAAACACTGGTGACAAAATCAATACATTAGTTAATAGTCACCAAACAAAATCTCCTATTACATACTAGGAGACTCAAGACAGTCCCAAAGAATTATATTCATACTGACTTCAGACTCCCTAAGAAAACTCCGAAACATCTCTAGGATGAGCATCCTTCTGTGTACCTGTGGAGGGAGGGGGGTGAACCTAAAGCCCAGTAGGAAAGTTCTAACATTATACGAAATTATTCACAATCCACAAATATTCAATCACAGGAGTAGACATCCAATAATAATATATCAAACTATTATGTTCGTTCTCATATGAAATTTCTGTTCGTATTCCCCTTGGATCCGTATACAGAACAACCTATCCAAGGTCCAACACATCATATCGAAATATTCGTGTTCCCCTTGGGTCCGTATACAGAACGGTCCACCTAAGGTCCAACACCTCATATCAATATATTCGTGTTCCCCTTGGGTCCGTATACAGAACGGTCCACCCAAGGGCCAACACTTCATATCATTATATTCGTGTTCCCCTTGGGTCCGTATACAGAACGGTCTACCCAAGGTCCAACACTTCATATCATTATATTCTCATATCAATATATTCGTGTTCCCCTTGGGTCCGTATACAGAACGGTCCACCCAAAGTCCAACACTTCATATCATTATATTCGTGTTCCTCTTGGGTCCGTATACAGAACGGTCCACCCAAGGTCCAACACTTCATATCATTATATTCTCATATCAATATATTCGTGTTCCCCTTGGGTCCTAAACAGAACGGTCCACCCAAGGTCCAACACTTAGAATATAATATCCGCATTCTCCTTGGATCCGTATACAAAACGGCCTATCCAAGGTCCAATCCATACATTAATACCCTTTCAATATCATCACTATGATAAATCTCTAGAAATTATGATTTTTATGCAAAATTCAGGACTTTTTGGGAAGTATTCAATCGATTTGGAGTGGTTCTGAAATTTTGCTCGACACTGTTTCTTGATACTGTTCATTTAAACACTGTTCACTGGAAACACTGTTCAACCGATACTGTTTCTCGATACTGTTTACTGAAAATACTGTTCACTCAATACTGTTCACCGAAACTACTGTTCACTCGACACTGTTTCTATTTACTCGACACTGTTCACTCGATGCACTGTTTACTGTCAAGCAAAACACCAGAATCGAATTCCAGAGCTAGTTCAAAAGGTACCATTTCCAGATTTCAACTCCCAACTGTATTCCAAGCTTATACACCTCTTTGAAATTTTTCCCTTCTTTCTTCCTTCTCTTCTTCTTCTTCTTCTTCTTCTCTTCCTCTTTCTTTTGCCGTCAACTCCCCTCTCTTCTATCCCCAAATTGAAAGAAAAATCTCTACCCTTTTCCAGAAAAATCCTCCCTTATTTATATACAAGGCCTTGGTTTATGGGCTTAGGTCCACTAATTTCAAATTCAAGCCCAATTCTACCTTACCAATTCCAACATAAGCCCACTTCTATTATCCAACCCAATTCTCATAAAATTACTCAAATACCCTTAGTTATATTTTCTAAAATTTATAATATAAATATATATATATATATATATATATATATATATTTGGGATTCCACAACCTACCCTCCTAAAAATAAATTTCGTCCTCGAAATTTGAAAATATGAGTATTGTGACGATTTGGGCAGAGGCCTACTACCTCGTCCCGGTCTTACTGACGGTCTGAACCCAATCGCACACTAAATCATATTGTTCTCTATTAAGCCTCAGTCCTCAAGGTTTTGCTCCCAAAGGATGCGTCTCATTTCCATTCTGCTACAGGAAGTGGTTGAAGTAATCCTGTAGGCCTTTGGTGCTCAGCCTTCGCTTGTTGACAAGTAAGGCCTCTAGCCACACATTCAGCAACATTCCACTTCATTCCTTTCCACCAAAACTGTCAACGTAAATCATGATACATCTTGGTACTACCAGAATGAACAGCAAATTTAGAATGATGAAATTCCTTAAGAATATCATCTTTACACTCTTTACTCGATGGAACAAAGATCCTGCCTTTGAATCGCAAACTCCCTTCTGAACCAATGGTCCAATCCACATTCCCATCACCGCGCAACACTTGCTTATACAAGGCTCTGATCTCTGAATCTTGATATTGCCATTCAATCACTCTATGCACAAGAGACGGTTGGGCAACAAGTGTAAAAAGGTGAATCTGATCTCCACGTTCCTCAGCCAAGATATCATAATCATAAACAGACCGCAACATGCTCCACTCACCTATCATTGCACTAGTCATAGCCCTCGACTTTCTACTTAATGCGTCAGCCACCACATTTGCTTTGCTTGAATGATATTGGATGGAGAAGTCATAGTCTTCCCAATACTCCATCCATCTTCGTTGTCTCATATTCAAATCTTTTTGGGCGAAAATGTATTTCAAACTTTTATGATCACAAAAGACTTCAAATCTTTCTCTATACAAATAATACCGCCAGATTTTCAAAGCATACACTACGGCAGCAAGTTCTAAGTCGTGGGTGGGATAATTCTGCTCGTGAGTTTTCAACTGACGAGAAGCAAAAGCTATAACTCGACCCTGTTGCATTAACACACATCCTAACCCATCCAAGGAAGCATCAGTGAAAACTACATAATCGACTCCACGTTGGGGTATCACAAGAATAGGTGCTGAAGTTAATCTTTTCTTCAATTCTTGGAATGCTTGCTCACATGCATCATTCCATTCGAATCTAACTCCTTTCCTTGTTAATCTAGTCATCGGTGCAGCCAATCGAGAAAAATTTTCAACAAAACGCTGATAGTACCCTGCTAGACCCAAGAAGCTGCATACTTCAAACACATTCTTTGGTTTCCCACTTTATAACTGCTTCTACGTTTGATGAATCTACTGAGGTTCCTTGTCTTGACACTACATGGTCCATAAATCTCACTTCTGATAGCCAGAATTCACATTTACTCAGCTTGGTATAAAGACTATGCTCTCTCAGTGTTTGAAGTGCCACGCGTAGATGTTGCTCATATTCAACCTCAGATGAAGAACAAATGAGGATATCATCTACAAACACAATCACGAATTGGTCTAAGTGAGGTATGAAAACATGGTTCATCAAATCCATAAAGGCAATAGGAGCATTAGTCAGTCCAAATGGCATGACCAAAACTCATAATTCCCATACCGGCTATGAAAAGCGATCCTGGGTATATCCCTCCCTTTATTCTCAATTGATGATAACCCGAACGAAGATCTATCTTGGAAAAACAACAAGATCCTCTCAACTAGTCGAACAAATCATCGATCCTAGGTAAAAGATATATATATATATTTTTTTTACTGTAATCCGATTTAACTTCCTATAATCTATACGAAAATGAAATGAACCATCTTTCTTCTTCGCAAACAATGCTGATGGCCCCCCTAGGGAGAAGTACTGGGTCGGATGAATCCTTTCTCCAACAATTCTTTTATCTGCCTCTTTAGCTCTTTCAACTCTGCTGGAGCCATTCGGTAAGGAGCAACTGATATGGGTGCCACACCTAGATACACCTCGATAGCAAACTCCACTTCTCTAGTTGGAGGAAACCCAGATAATTCTTCAAGAAAGACATCGGGAAAATCGCTTACTACACGAAGAAGTTCAAAACTCCCTTTATTAGTCTCTTCTACTAATATACTTGCCATCATGCTCCTGACCCCTTTCTTGTTTTGTGACCCAAGCAAAGGGTAAGGCAGTAATGCATATTTGTCCCCATAAAAACTGAAAACAATCTCCTCAGGCGTGTGGATTGTTACTTTCTTCTTGTAACAATCTAATATAATTCGGTAAGCTGACAACCAATCCATTCCTAATATCACGTCATTCTCAGTGAAATCCATAAGTATCAAATCAAATAACAACCTGTGCCCATTGATCTCTAGTATACATGAACGACATATCCTTCCAACCTCCAGAGTACTACCCATAGGTGACTCTACGGGTAATACAAAGTCCAACCAATCAGACTCTAATCCTCCCACACTCCGTGGTCTGCAGGCTCTGTCGGCTGAGTCAAAGCAAAAACTCATCCCTGAGTCATCTATCCCTGCCGTCTAGTGTTCTGAGCTGATCTTGGAGGCCTAACAGATTGAGAAGAAGCTGTCTGAGACCTCTGAGATGTCTGATGGGAATGAGTATCACGTCCTTGAAACAGAGGTCTAGTCTGTGACCCTGACCCTTGTCGAGGAGTCGATGGAATCTGGCTAGTGGCACTCTGAGGACTTCTCATCCCTGTCGAACAATCCCGTTGCATATAACCGTATTGTCCGCATTTATAACATCTGGGACATTGATATCGCAAGTGACCTGGTTTCCCACACCCATAACAAACTCGTTGACTCTGCGAGGACCCACTTGCCATGGAGCTTTGAGATTGCAGCTGCTGAGACTAAGAATTAAAAGAAGTCCTACTGGACTGAGTTCTCTGTCTCTTAGCTTAACGATCCTGCTGTCTCGCTCCTCTAGGAGGTATGCTAATACCCCCCCACCCTGTGACTCTGGAATATCTCCTATTCTGCCACTAAAGCGGTCTCTACCATAACAGAATATGTAGTCAATCTATATACTGCTACTGAGGGTCTGATGTCATCTCTTAGTCCCTTTTGAAATCTCCGAGCTTTACTAGCCTCATCTGCCACCAACCCAAGTACAAAACGAGATAAGGCAGTAAATGATGCCTCATATTGTTGCACCGTCATATTCCCCTGGGTCAAGCATATAAACTCATTTTCCTTTTGGTCCCGAAAAACCGTAGGAAAATATTTATCCAGAAAAGCAGTAGAGAAGTCATTCCATGTAAGAATGTTCCCTCCTCTAATATGTTCAACAGACGTCCACCACTGCAATGCCTCTCCTGACAACAGATGAGTTGCCACCCTAACCCGTAGATCTTCTTCAACTTGTAAAAGATTGAAGAGGTGCTCAACTCGTATAAGCCAATCTTCTGCAACATTCGGGTCGGGCTCCCCATTGAAAGTAGGTGGATTGTGACGTTGGACTTCTCTAAGTGCACCCTTCATTCTATTGTGAACACCCGTCTTTAACACCGGTTGAGGCGGTGGTGGTGGGTTAGCACGAAGAGTCTCCCTAACCGTGTTTGCCACTGTTTCAACCAATGTATTGGCCACATCCCTCATGGCCCTATAAAATTCTAACCTCTCACCACCCTCAGGTGGGTTAGAACTTGAAGCACTTCGCGTAGGAGAACTCATTATCTAATTTTTATCCGTGGCAAAAACATAAGTGACAAAATTTATAACATTTAGAACAGAAACACAACAAACAGTTGTTCAAGGCACATGCAAGCGCACAAACATGGCTCTACCCCTCCCAGACTATCTACCTCCTTTCCACAGGTCCATAGTAAAGCCTAGGCTCTGATACCACTCTGTCACGCCCTGACATCTCTTATTTAGAGATTTTAGGGTGTGATTGAATAAGAATTTAATACAAATTACGTCATCCATATCTCATAAATTTTTCTTTATAAATATACATCACAAGAATTTATTACCAAACACTGGTGACAAAATCAATACATCAGTTAATAGTCACCAAACAAAATCTCCTATTACATACTAGGAGAATCAAGACAGTCCCTAAGAATTATATGCATACTGACTTTAGACTCCCTAAGAAAACTCCGAAACATCTCTAGGATGAGCATCCTTCTGTGTACCTGTGGAGGGAGGGGGGTAAGCCTAAAGCCCAGTAGGAAAGTTCTAACATTATACGAAATTATTCACATTCCACAAATATACAATCACAGGAGTAGACATCCAATAATAATATATCAAACTATTATGTTCGTTCTCATATGAAATTTCTATTCGTATTCCCCTTGGATCCGTATACAGAACGACCCATCTAAGGTCCGACACATCATATCGAAATATTCGTGTTCCCCTTGGGTCCGTATACAGAACGGTCCACCCAAGGTCCAACACCTCATATCAATATATTCGTATTCCCCTTGGGTCCGTATACAGAACGGTCCACCCAAGGTCCAACACTTCATATCATTATATTCGTGTTTCCCTTGGGTCCGTATACAGAACGGTCCACCCAAGGTCCAACACTTCATATCATTATATTCGTGTTCCCCTTGGGTCCGTATACAGAACGGTCCACCCAAGGTCCAACACTTCATATCATTATATTCGTGTTCCCCTTGGGTCCGTATACAGAACGGTCCACCCAAGGTCCAACACTTAGAATATAATATCCGCATTCTCCTTGGATCCGTATACAAAACGGCCCATCCAAGGTCCAATATATACATTAACAGCCTTTCAATATCATCACTATGATAAATCTTAAGAAATTATGATTTTTATGCAAAATCCAGGACTTTTTGGGAAGTATTCAATCGATTTAGGGTGGTTCTGAAATTTTGCTCGACACTCGATACTGTTCACTCTATACTGTTTCTTGATACTGTTCATTGAAATACTGTTCACTCGACACTATTCACAGGAAATACTGTTCAACCGACACTGTTTCTCGATACTGTTCACTGAAAACACTGTTCACCGAAAATACTGTTCACTCGATACTGTTTCTCGATACTGTTCACTCGACACTGTTTATCGACAATCGACACTGTTCACTCGATGCACTGTTCACTGTCGAGCAAAACACCAGAATCGAATTCCAGAGCTGGTTCAAAAAGTACCATTTCCAGATTTCAACTCCCAACTGTATTCCAAGCTTATACACCTCTTTGAAATTTTTCCCTTCTTTCTTCCTTCTCTTCTTCTTCTTCTTCTTCTCTTCCTCTTTCTTTTGCCGTCAACTCCCCTCTTTTCTATCCCCAAAATGAAAGAAAAATATATCCCCCTTTTCCAGAAAAATCCTCCTTTATTTATATACAAGGCCTTGGTTTATGGGCTTAGGTCCACTAATTTCAAATTCAAGCCCAATTCTACCTTACCAATTCCAACATAAGCCCACTTCTATTATCCAACCCAATTCTCATAAAATTACTCAAATACCCTTAGTTATATTTTCTAAAATTTATAATATATATATATATATATATATATATTTGGGATTCCACACTATTCACGTTCTTTGAGTCAATGGGTAGCTTGAGTACCTCTTGCAAGTCGTTTCTTTCTTTTTGAGATAAAAGCGGGCGTTTGGTCCAAGGAGCTGCAATAAAAACAGAAAAGAATGTAAGTTGATCAAGAGTTTTCATAATGAAAATAGATAAGGTATCACTATAATATGGTACCGCAGAAACCAAAACGCCTCCTAATCCTCAACTTCTCCCCCTTTGGACGGGCACCTTCTTGATACTTCCAACTGCCATCACACCAGAATTGTTTATACTTCCATTCTTTCACATGTGAGGGAATGCCAAAAAGGCGGTTGGGGTCATCCATCTTCCCCCGCTGGGATATGTAATAGTAACCTGTTTTCTCTCCGTTCGGTGGGTGAATGGCAAAAATGTACTTAACATGGTTAGTGGTAGGATCACCAAGACCTGCGCTTCTGAATAAACTTTGAAATGCTATCAGAAGTCTCCATCCATTGGCCGACAATTGGGTAGGGGCAATGCTCATAGCATCGAGCATCCGTCGAACATAATTGTCAAAAGGCACCCGGAGACCAGCTCTCAGTTTCTCTAAGCTTAAGCCAATGACACCTCGTGGTGGCCTACTCCACCGATCACCTTTCCTTGGAAGAAATAGGATAACTGAATCCGAGATAAGGAAATGGGCTCTATATATTTTTAATCGATCACCCGGGAGTTGATTATCAATATGGTCAGCCTCCCACCACTTTTCAACTTCAAGTTCACTATCTGAGCTGGCAGAGGACAACCAGTCGCTCTCCCCCTCAGCATCCACCACCTTGTGATTAACAAGATTATGCCCTAGCTCACGATCCTGACCGAAAAAATTCTGATAAAACTCATTGACCTCTTTACGGTTAGTCGCAGGATCCTTATTCCTTGCAGACTGGGTTTGATGACTTGGTTCCCCCCGTAGCACTGTACAGTAGTCTTAATTTAGCCATCTGCACAGTTAAAGAGGAGTCGTTAGTCATCAAACCAAGTCTACTAAGGAAGGGAAGAGATGAAAGAAAAGAAATGCTAGGGGACTATATTGAAAGTTTTCCAAAATAGCCCTTGAAAAAAATTTTTGCCCATGAAAAGGAAAATCTCACGTTGGTCCTTGACCAAAAGTATATAGTTGGCTTTCCTTTAAAAAAAAAAAGTTTCGCGGAAACACCCCCGCGATTAAAAAACGAAGTTTTCAAAATTCGCGGAAACACTCCCACGATTAAAAAACGAAGTTTTCAAAATTCGCAGAAACACCCCGCGATTAAAAAACAAAGTTTCCAAAATTTGCGGAAACACCCCCGCGACTAAAAAACAAAGTTTCAAAAAAATTACCGAAACACCCCTGCAATTATTTAAATTTCTTCAGAGACGTCCCTGCAAGTTACGTAACCTCCGCATGCCGCATGCAGCGCGCCCAGCGCCTCGCGGGCTCGCCACCGCGCGCCCAGCGCCCCGCCGGCTCGCCCCCGTGCGCCCAGCGACTCGCACGCTCGCCCCCACGCGCCCAGCGTTCCCCGAACTCGCCCCCGCGCGCCCAACGTCCCGCGAGCTCGCCCATGCGCGCCCAGCCCTCGCCAGCTCGCCCATGCGCACCCAGCCCGCGCTGCTCGCCCCTGCGCGCATAGCAGCTCTCCCTCGCGAGCTCGCTGTGCAAGCTGCACACCCTCGCGAGCTTGCTGCCCACGCCCCTCGCCCTTGGAAGCTTGCCTCTCGCCCATCACTTACGAGCTCGCCTTCATTCCCGCATGCATTCTGCTCCCGCATAGCAAAGATGCAATTCATTCTCGCATGCTCGCCTTCACTCCCTTCGTATGTTTCCTCCCTTTTAGGAGCTCACTCCTCTCCCTCACACACTGTCACACTCACTTAGCGGAAGAAACACTTCGGAAGCCACTCTCGTTTTTTTTCCTTCACACCCGAACACACAATGGAAGAAACATGCAAACGCTTGCATGTTCTTGCACAATCACATGCACACACGTAGGCATAATACGCAGAGAATTTTTACATTGATTAAAAACAAAAGAAAAAAAAACAGTAACAACCACGCAAAATTAAGCCTAATCATGCATTCTAAAGTGGCCGCACATATGGACTATATGGACTTTCGTTCATCCAATAAATTTATTTTTTAGTGGTTGCACATCTCCATCATGAAGGCTTTTTACTTTAATAAAATTTTTCCAAGCATGCACTTACTATGCGCAAGAAAGAAGTGCTTACCAGTGGCGGCTGGAAAACTTTTCTGGCTTTGGAAAATTTTGGTTCGGACTGAAGAATTCCACTTGCTTGGATCGCCTACACCGTTTGCCTCCAAAGTGCTCCCTCTTATTTTTGAGCAAACCTTACTCCCTAACACTTGTTATCTTATATATGGCACCGATTTAGGGTTTAAGCCACACTAAACATGCATATGTAATAAATTACATCTTTGGGCCCGCCCCCTAATACATTTAATTTATAGCCCTGAATAACTAAATCGTCCCTACGTCGACACATTAGTCGACTTAGGCCTGGGGGGACTACTGTTATAGCCATAACAAAATTGGGCCTCAATTAAATCTAATACAGAAAGCCCATTACTAAAGCCCGTTATTTGGGCCTATTATCTGGGTCCCACAATGACCCATCCTGGCTCCTATATAAACTCTCCAAATTATTACTCAAGGTATGCACACTTTTCTGAACTCATTCTCTCTCTAAATTTCCTCTGCTTTTGAGAGCTTCTCTCTCTAGGAAATTCTCCCAGAAAATTCTGGAGTGCCGGAAACTGACTTGAGCGTCGGAGGGTTTTCGCCGGCACCACCGTCAGACCCCTGACTATTTTTCTTTGCTCGCAGGATTGGACCCGACGTACAATTCGAACTTCGACCCGCTTCCCGGCCGTCTGGAAATCGTGCATCAACAGGTATTTTAGTTACAAAAAAAATATTTTCAAAAGTTGGAAGTTCAGACATTATTTTAGGTGCAAATTGCACCAATTTTTTTATTCTAATACACGAACCCGTATCTAACTATATCAAGCCAATTATTAGCAAATGTCATATAAGTCTTTGTAAGAAAATTAAATCTAAGGAGATAATTGCACAGTGTTTCTAAAACAACAAGCAAGGGCGTAGCTACGTGTGGGCTAAACCAGGCCACAGCCGGGCCAAGTTTTTTGAAAAAATTCCATGAGTTTCTAAATGACCTATAACTTTATGTTATATTTACTAAAGGATCATAGATAAATTTACAAAATTACCATCTGTTATTTACGAAACTGCCACTGCCAACTTTACTTTTAATTTTCATTTCTTTCCAAGCGTAGTCAGGCTCCATTTTTCTCCTTGCGGCTGTTTTGTCATCCCCAAACTTTTATTTGATGGGTTTTCTGATTTTTAAAATAATTATTTAGAAATTGAACTTATATTTAATATTATGATAAGTTTTATTTTTATTTATTTTTGAATTCATCCATTTTGTTTCTTAAATTGTTTAAGGTTCGTTCCTATTCATAATATATTAATGTTAGTTGTAGTTTCTGTTAAATAATTATTGAGTTAAAAACAAGATATAAATGAATTATAGACTTAAATACTTCATTATTGGTTCCAATTTTGTTGGGTTATATATCAGAATAAATTTCATACATGAAGATTGGACACTTATGAAAGTTAAAGGTACTTAATTTTTTTTCCTAATCTCTTCTTTATTCTCGATACAAACTTTTTTACAATTTTGAGATTGCATTTTGTTGATAAAAGAAATAGATTAAGATGCTTAAATGGTCTTGATAATTCAATTCTTGCTATATAGTTTTTAAACCTTAGTGATAAATTATAGATAAAATTGAAAGGTTGTGTTATTTTATTATATATGTTTTTAATATTTTTTCTTTCTTGTATAACTGGAGTTGGTTTTAATTGTCTGGCAAAGTATTAAAATTTCAAAACATTAATATTAGATCCATTTAATTATTCAAACAAATAACAAATAAAAGTTTAGCATATTTAAAATATTTATTTTTGAATATATCTTAAGGAATAAGATTTATTATGGAACCATGTTTCTCTTACTTGCTGCAACAATTTTTTCTATTTAATAAAATTTTGACATTTTCTTATAATAATTTGAATTACAATATTTTGTAATTAACTTCTTTAATTTCTCAAACAAAATCTACGTTACAAACTTTTAATGTAGGCCGGCCAGAAAAAAATTCCTAGCGACGCCCCTGACAAGTGTACACAACTGCCATAAACAAACTTTCACGCACACTTGTCACTACATTCTTATACGTGAGGCGTGTAACACAAGAGTATTCACCACTTATAAGCAATACAAAGCACAAAGGCAGCCAGAGGAGGACACACGTTATAAGAAATACAAATTAACTACGACACACATGTAACACAAATATAGCTGAGCTTAGACTTGTCCATGGACAAGATGTTCTCTGCATTAGGCCCTTGAACGTGATCCGTAACCATCGTCACTTGAATTCGTTAGCTTCCAAGTAAACCCTTTATCATCCTCAATAGAAACTTTATAATTTTCAATGTAGTGCGTATCAGATGGCCGACAATAAGAATAACAAGCAAGCAAAACCATATCCACAGGACTACAACCCTAGTAGAAGAGCAAGTCCCAGAATTTGTAAGAGTCGTGATGCTTATCAGATAGGTCACTCCCATTGGTAATTATAACTCACATGACCATCGTTAAATTGCCTATAAAGAACTTTCTTCGTGAAAAATGCTAAACCACTTACAAACAAAGATATGACGTTCAGAGAAGCGCAAAACCAGTGGTGTTGAGCAACATGAAGCTAGCATTAGGGGGCTCGACTCTTCATATTATTTGTTTTGTAGCATAGAACAGAGCCCCCACGCTCTTACCATTATGTTAACAGCACAGACAATGATTGAAAATGGGACCTACATCTCTTATTCTTATATCTTTGGTACCCAAATCAAGCCTAGCGCTAGAACTCAGAAAACCTTAGAAGACTAGCCGAAAGAGAAGTTTCGATTGCATATTTTAGAAGAGTTGCTCTACGCAGACCCTTTTTCATCTGATTAGCTCTTACATCTTCTTTAATAAGAGTATAATTATAATTTACACCAGCTTTCTTAGAACTCAAGTTTAATTCTAAACATGTTTATATTAAATTATCATTTAATTTTCACTTGGCCCCTATTTTTCAACTTATTATGTCCACCTTTTTTCTTACGGTAAACTTAATTAAATTATTATTTAAGCTTAATTGGTGTTTAATTTTTTTTAATCTTTCTACAATGACTGCATTTCTTAAATTTAAACAATACTATCAATGATACGTTAAAAAAAGAAAAGGAAAAAGAAATAAAGCTAATGATTTTAGGTAATATCATACACTACCCTTAAGGTTTAGCATAATATCACCTAGAAACATAGTTTGGTATTTGTATCATTCCGGTTCTTAAGATTTGTGTATTAGGCTAATCACACAAACCCCCTATAGCTTTTGGCTTAATTTTGCCTATATTCACTGTTTATCATTTTGTATTACCATCTATCTTTGACGTTGTGAAAATTTATCATGGACCAAATTTATCATGGACCACCCCTATATTATTTTTATTTTTGCTGTTAGATGACAAAACTATTCCATCCAAAATCATTGCAATTACTAAAATACCTTTTGAAAAAATTTCATTAAACTAATCTAGTGTAGTTGGTGTGATTTGAACCCATTACTTTAAGAAAATGTTATAACTTCCTTACCACCACACCAACTTGTTTAAGTTGTTTAATAAACAAATTTTAATATTTATTATCCTATTTTAGGAATTAAAAAAATGTCAAACAGAGTTCCTTTGCTTCACCCCTGGGGATGTCAAAATTACCCGGTAGGGACGGGTACCGGGCTCGGAAATACCCAGGGAATTACCCAGAATTTCAGAGATTTAAGCCGGGGACGGGGAGGACTTTTCCAGGGATTGCCTGGGGCTGGGCCGGGGTCGAGGATCATGCTCCCTGGCCTGGCCAGGAATTAATTAAATAAATAATCATTTTTTAATTTATACTCAATCTACATATAATTTAGGCCCACATTCAATAATTTCACAACTAGCCAAGATGTCCAACAAATATAAACTAAGCCCAACCCAATTAAATTATTTTATAGCCTAATCCAATTAAATTATCAAATTACTATTTACTCAAAAAATGAGGGACAGCACAGACCAGGTGGCTTGAACCTAAGTACTTAAAAGAGGCAGCACGCCAAGACACCACCATGCTAAGCCTGACAATTGAAAAATAAGCCCAACCTAGTTATTTTATCAATCACTGTCTAATTCATTATCTTAAAAAACATGAAAGTAAGCAAACACAGCTGAAAAGGTTTGAACCCAAGTGCTCAAGGGAGGCAACATGCGAAGACACCACCAAGCTACACATTACTATTCAACAAAACTTGGAAATTAAATATAGAATACTATGATTACATGCAAAAAATTAAAAAAAAAAAAAGAAACAGGGTACATATACGGGGAATTGAATTCCCCGGCCTTGGGATTAAATTCCCCTGGCCAGGCCGTAGCCCCGGAATTTTCGGAGAATTTTTTGAGGACGGGGATCAAAAAGCCATCAATCCCTAGCCCGGCCCTGGGTTTTTGATATCCCTATTCAACCCAATAGCAGCAGCAACACTCCCACTCCCTCTAAATAATGCAACTAAAAACTGCATTTGCAAAGGATGCATGCTTGAAACATGAGAAAAATTGTGTTTGGATGGCAAGAAAAATTGGGAAAGAAAGATGAACGGAGAGAAAAAATGTAGAAAAAGAAGTTCACTGCAATACTAGAGCAATCACCACACAAAAAAAGGCAAAATCGTTGCACCTTTAACACCCACTGCCTACCACCGCCACCAGCGATCCATTCATTCATCTAAAAAATTAAAGTGTGACAATTGAATTTGTGATGGGAAGCCAAATCACGGACATGGCCAGGGCCAATGACCTGGATCTTAATTTTTTTAATTGATTCAATCTGCTGCTTTTGATGAGTATTTGATAGGAAAACGAAGATGGGAGGAGTGGGAACAAGAGTTTTAACACCTAAACGATGCTAGGAGAAGTTGGAGAAGCAGTGGGAGTAGTTGGCCGCAGAGAAGGTAAGGTAGAGAAGTTCGCAGTTCTCTCCCACGCCATGTGAGGTTGAGAAGGAGAGAAGGAGAAAGAAGAGCCAGGCTGTTTCAGTTTAGATTTATGTTAAATATATTATTTTTTTCCCCTTAAAATCAAATGATCTTTTTGACCTGGAGGTAAAGCAAGGTTAACTATTTTGTAGTCTTGGTGTTGAGTTCAAATCCTAACATTTGCAGAAGTTTGTTTCCTTTATATATCAATTGCAATAATCATTTATAACTATTACCATTTAACTTATTTACAATTATTTAACGGTAAAATTAATAGAATAGTGGTCCATGATGAATTTTGCAACTTCAGGGGTTGGAGGTAATACAAAATGATAATCAGTGAATATATGCAAAATTAAGCCAAATGCTAGGGGGTCTATGTGATTAACCCAAAAGAAAAGTTTTGATTGCACGTTTTAGAAGAGTAGTTCTATGCAGACCCTTTTTCATCTGATTAGCCCTCAAATCTTCTTTAATGAAAGTATAATTATAATCTACACCATCTTTCTTAGAACTCAAGTTTAATTCTAAACATATTTATTGTAAGCTTTAATTAATTATCATTTAATTTTTCACTTAGCCCCTATTTTTCAACTTATTAAGTCCACCTTTTTTTTACAGTAAACTTAATTAAATTATTATTTAATATTAATTGTTTTTTTATTTTTTAATCTTTTTTTAACGACTGCATTGCATTTCTTAAATTTAAACAATACTATCAAAGATGCATTAAAAAAATAAAAAGAAAAAGAAACAAAGCTAATGATTTTAGGTAATATCATGCACTACTCCTAAGGTTTGACACAATATCACATAGAAACATAGTTCGGTATTTGCATCGTTTTGGTCTTTAAGGTATGTGTATTTGTATCATCTAGGTCTAGCTAACTGATTCTATCTACTTTTCATAAATTGATAATGGCATTTTCGTTAAAACCCTTTCTTTCCCTTAAACCGCACTTTCTCCCTAACCAAACAAACCATAAAACAATAATTTAATAAAAACAAGACTTGTGAAAGTGATAACATGAAGGGAAACACGAAACAGTTCCACGTTGGACTTTCGGTAGGTGCAAGAAGCCAAGTTGTCTATCCTTCAATGAGCAAGACGAGAGGTGGTTTCAACTTGGTGAGCAGAATCACTCATCCTAATGAAAGCAAGAGCCATGGTGATTTCATAGATGCAATCCAATATCCCTTCCATAAAATACTCTCCGGCCTTTCCCAGGTTGAAAGCTTCTTGATATATAATTATCTTTCTTCATAAACACATATATGCATGCAACAAAAATAAAAACAAAACCAAAATGAAACTCCCACAAAAGCTGGATTGTGATGAGAAAAATTTATATATTTGCAAAATGAAACATATAATGTTGCTTTACGCCATTAAAGCTCAGTTTATATTGCTTTACCACGGCCTCACATTGATTCTTGTTTTTAATTATTGTTCTATGGTTTGTTTAGTTAGGGAGAAAGTGTGGGTCAAAGGAAAAGAAAGTGTGGGTCAAAGGAAAGAAAGGGCTTTAACGAGATTGCCCTTATCTGTTTTTGACAAAGTAAACAAAGGTAGTCAGCTAAACCTAGATGATACAAATAAGCAATCCTTAAGGATTGGAACGAAACAAATACCAAACTATGTTTTTTTTATGATATTATGCTAACCTTAGGGGAAGTGTATGATATTACCCCATTAAATATTATTTAGTTTTGGTACTCGAAAAGGAGAGAGAAAACAAAAATAGATGATTTGGCGTTTAGATCTAAGTTATGTGCTTGGTTGAAATTTAAGGAGAAAGAAAGATAAATAGATTTTAACATAGAAAAATAGAAAATTGGAAAGACAAAGAGATAATGAAATTTATGTGAGAGGAACATAAAGTTATTTTTTAGAGAGAAAAACAAGAAAAAGAAAAAGGATAGAGATATATAAGAAGAAAATGAGAGTTTTTGTTAAGTCCATTCACTTTATATTAATTATCCTTTTTTAATTACATTTTTATTATGATTTTATCTTCATTTAATTTTGAGGTAGGGGCTATCAAGATGAAAAATGGGGCTGAATAGAACTACTTATCTTAAAAAAGTTAGCCCAAATTCAAGCAAGAGTCATGAGGAATCTAACTTCAAATGATTTGATCCAGTCGAAGATTATTGCTCAGCTGAGGTCCTGGTAGTAGAATCATTACCTACTACCAATAGAAGTGGTGGTCGAGTTATATTGTCTAATCACAATTAGACAATAGTCAACAAGAACAAAAGGAAAATCAAATTCAAAAAATAAACTCGACTTGTAAAATGTAACATTACGTCAAGAATATTCATTATGTATTTCTTACACTGAAATAAAGACATTAAGAAACCTCTCCAAAACCTTCCCAAAACCTCTCTTCATATATACAAGCAAACGAATATAACTTAAGAAAATATTCTCTTACACAAAACTGACTTAAGCATCAGAATGCAAATATGGACGACACTTCTCAAGAATATTTATTGATTTATATTTGATTAGATTGACCAATTTAATTGAATTGAATTGGAAATTAATATATATATATATATATATATAATTGCACAAATTAGAAGTAGAAAGGAGCGTAATTTTCAAAATTATTTTCTTAACTTGTTTCAAGAGGAGGATAAGAGTTAAACTTTAAGACAATGTTTAATTAAAGAGAATAAAAATTAGAAATTTGAATAAATTTCTTTTCGTCATTAATTTTCCTAGCAACTAAGCAATGTAGTTAGAAGTAGAAGTCAAAAGCCCTATGATTTGAGACAAAGAGCAAATTAATTAAGGCAATAATGATATATATCTAATTTAGCAATGATAATATGTTTGGAAGGATGGTAGGAGAAGAGCAAGAAAGGAAAGAGCATTTTGTCCAAGAAATAATCTGTCTCGCTAACTTTGTCATGATTTGAGAAATAAACTTAGACTAAGAAGTGATGTCTATATTTGTCCTTGATTGAAATACCATAAATTGTTGTAGGACAGAGATATCTACATGATTTGTACGACTTCAATAATTTCTTGTGCTTAATAAGTATTGATAAGTTATTAGGTTTGACAGAGATGTAAATCTTATTTATTAAAATACATTGTTATTGCTTGAGAAAGAATAGCAATTACTTGAGTGAAACATAGAATAAACATTGATTTATCGGATTCGAGAATTAGGATTGATTAATCTTGGTGAAATCTGAAACCTTGGAGCTTTAATAATTTAGAATTCTCATAATCATCATTCTTGTTATTTTCTTTATTTAGTTGTTAGTTGAATTCCCATAGAATTGTCATTCTTTTATCGTTATTCAAATAAAATTAGAGTTAGATTAAGGGCCCGTTCGTTTTTTGCACTTTTTTCTTAAATCTTAATAGATTCAGATTTAAGTGTTCGATCTTTTTTAGTTTGTTTTTTAGTTCAACAATTAAAAAAAAGGTATCCCACTTAATTGAAAGAGTGAAATTTTATCACTTTTTTTTTTCTTCCAAACGTCTTAATTATGTTTTATTATCAATATAACCCTATATTTCTTATCATACAAATTAATATAACATTAAAAAAAATTTTAAACTTTATTAAAATAATTTTAGATTTATATTTTGAATTAAATTAAAATTTATTTATTTGAAAAATTGGCCGTCAGATACAGCCACCAATCGTTGTCGATTGCTATGGGAGTCGCGCGTCTAACGACACCATTCATGTTATTGTGATTTCGTCAATTGGCCATCCAAGATCTGTTAACATCATTGATTATTGAGTCGAAGATCGAAGAGATTGGACGTTTAAAGTTTCAGTGTTAAAATGTCAATCATCCGATCTCATCAATTTTCGGCTTAATCATTGATGATGTCAACAGATCTTGGAGGACTGGTGGACGATGATCACATCAACATGGGCGATGTCGTCAGATGCGCCACCTTACTGGCGGCTCGCAGTGGTGGTTACTGACAGCCCTTTTTTTCTTTTTCTTTTTTATTTTCAAAAAAATAAATTATAAATTATTATAAATTTATAATTTTAAATATAAAAATTTATTTATTTATTTTTAATGATATAATTTTAATTTAAATTAAATGTTTTTATTTTTATTTTTTTAAAAAAAGTTGAATATTTTAGTTTTTAATTTGAATTTTTTTAAAATTTTAAATTTCATGAAAAATAAATAAATAAAAGATTTTTTATTGATAAAAATATCTATTTAATTCATCATAATATATTTCTATATTACAAAAGATATGTATTTTTATAATATGTAATTTTATTATTAATTATTACTGTTATTGATATCTTAATTTATTTTTGTTAAGTATTTGTTTTAATTCATCATAATATATTTACCATATTAAAAAAGATATGTATTTTTATATTAAGTAATTTTATTTTAATTATGGATTATTATTGTTATCAATATCTTAATTTAATTTTTTTAAGTATTTAATTTTTAATGTATATAGTATATTAAATATTAATTCTGTGAACAAACATATCACATCAAAGTTAATTAATCCACTTAATACTTTTTTGAAAATTGAAGGCAAACATATCATTTATGTGACTAAAATTAAGTGTCAATAAGTGTTACTTATTTAAAAGTCCTATTAAGTGTTAAGTGAAAAAAAAACAAACGGCTCTGAAGTTTGGTAATTAGTAACATAGTTCTTGTGGGAATGATATTTTGCTCATCAGTATATTACTTGTTAACGATTCTGTGCACTTACAGATTTTGCATAACAAGTTTTTCGCATTGTTGTCGGGGTTTGTTTGTTTTTACCAATATCAAACTAATAACTCTATTTTAATTTGAATATGTTTTCTTTTGAGTTAATCTTCATGCTTTGTTTTTTGTTGTCTTTGTGTTGATTTTAGGTATTTGTGAAGTTTAGGAAGCTATAGCAGCTTACCATGAGAGGTGATTTTGGTACTATGGATGGACTAAGAGCTCAAGTAGTAGTCATGTCAAGGCAATTAGGAAATTGGAATGTGAATGTAGTATTTGAGTTATATGGTGGGAATCATTGAAGTGTAGATTGCCAAGTTGGGAATTCCTTTTCATTCCCAAACACCTACCAAACAAATTATGTGTCAAACTTTTGAAGGCAACAATAATATTATCCTTCCCTACACAAATATAACTCAACTTGTACCAATTATCCCAACTACTTATCGGGCAATGATAAGAATTTTTTGATTCTCATTATGTTTAACCTAAAGAAGAAAGAAGTAGTTTGGAGGAAGCTCTTGCTCAGCTCGTTACCAATATTTCTAAACTTTCAGCAAACACTTCTCAATTTGTAGCTAAATCAAATATCATGCATCAAAACCAAGCAACTCCATGATAATTCTTGAAATGCAAATGAAACAATTAGAGAATTTGGATTCAATAAGACTTCAAGAAGCATTTTCAAGTTGTAGCGAAAAAAATTTTGAGGAGGAAGTGAAGGTGATTACATTGACAAGTGAGGACCAACTTGGCTAGCCTCATGGCATCTCCAAAGAAGCTGAGAACAACCACCATACATGACAATTTAAGGAGAACTTTGAGCAGTCAAATCTAACAACATCATTACCACCATACATGCCATGAATCCCTTTTCCTCAACGTCTTAAAAAGAGCAATTCTGATAAACAATTTTCTAAATTTCTTAATTTTTTAAGAAATTACATATTAACATTCCTTTTGCAGATCTGTTGGAACAAACAAACATCAAGATTTGTGAGATTCATGAAAGAAACTTTGTTCAACAAAAGGGAATAGGGAGAATATGAAGTGATGATGCTACAGGAGGAGTGTAGCACCATTTTGCAAAAGAAAGTATCTCAGAAATTAAAAAATTCAGGGAATTCTCCAAAAGCATTTTTTAATTTTGGTGCAAGCATTATCTTGATGGCATGTTCAGTTTTTAAGAAACTTTGCCTTGATGGAGCAACACCAACCACAATCTCTTTTCAATCAAATTGCAACAACAATAAAAAATTTAGAGATCTTAATGCCAACACTTATAGGTTGTAACTATTAGTTCAAGAAACTCCTAAGCTTATGCTTATACGACCGACGCTTGAGGAAAAATCAACCTTTCCAGGATGTAAGGAGACTAATGTTGTCTCCAATGGAGTTGTGCATATCTTCAAAATATTGAAGAAAATTTTAACCTTAACTCCTATTGTTGTTGCACCGAATTGAAATAGCTTCAGTTTGGTTGAGCTTTGAAAGTGGATACAAGGTCTCAAAAGCTTTATCATCAAAGTCCACTTTCAAACGCAAGTTTAGGGAAGTCCTCAATGCTTTTTTTTTTATTTCAAAAGTTTACTTTTTTCAGGGTGTTTTATTTTGGTTTGAATTATTTTAGGAGTATTGCTATTTGTGATTTTAGTTTTTGTTTTGTTTTAGATTAGTTATGTGTTTTTGTTTTGTCTATGTCTTATTATGTTTAGGTCCTATCTACATTAAAAAAAATTGTTTTTGTTTGAATTGTGAGGGCCTATGATAACATAATGATTGAATTGATGAATAGCTCTTAACAAATGATAAATGATGTATAAATCTATGTGCTTGGCTTATTTGTCGGTTTTTGTTTTACTTTTAATTCCTTAAAGACAAATTAAGCCATTAATCATGATCACTGACTTGTTTGTGTAATCAGAGAAGGCTTATGTGATTTAATTGTCTTATTAGATCTCAATGGATTCTAGAACTTGTTTGATTATCACTTGAGGCCAAATCCTAGGCTACACAACATTAGAGAAATGATTTAAGCCATCTTTGGATTGTTTGAGCTTTTATAAATCAGTCCATTTATTAAATTGATCCCTAGTTATCTCATTTGAGCCATTTTTATTTGTTAACTCGCTAAAAGTTCCTGGCCTATAATGAATTTTTGCAAACAGTTGTCCCTTACTCATAAGCATGTAGATCATTTAAGGCTATATTTTGAGCTATGCTATGATTTTAGGAATTTATAAAAGGTTGGGTGGAGTTATGAGCATTTGAAAGTGAGTTTTATTATGTTTGTGAGGCTATTGAGTTGAATGTGATTTTGTTCTCTCTTGCGAAGAAAGAGAGAGAAAGAGAGAGAGAGAGAGAGAGAGAGGTACACCTTTGAAAAAAAATGAAAGAATCAAAACGAGTTTGAGGATGTGCTAACTCTAAATAAAAAAGAGAGAGAGACAGAGAGATAAAGGAAAAGGAAAAGGAAATTAAGAAACTTTACCCTTGTGTATATAGAAGAATGAAATAAATAAGTTTGGAGGTATAGTTTCTTATGATTTGTGTATTGAAAAAAAGAAAATAAAAGAAAAGAACACACAATTAGATGAAAAAAGGTTTGTTTGAGAATAAGCTTTAGGTGTAGTGAGGTGCATTGTTATGGGTTTGAGCTCTCCACAGGTCTTGAGTGATTTTTGTGTTTTATGGGTGATTTGAGCCACATTAATATCATTTATCATACCTTCACCTTAGCCAAATGTTACAAGCTTAATAAAGTCTTATTTGAACTTTAGTGTTGTGTTTGTCTACATTAGTAGAAAGTGACTTGAAAATCAGGCAAATAAAGTTCATTTATACACTTACCTTTATTTAGAGATCAACATGATTCACTTTTACGCATAAACTCACATGGGTTACAAGTGATTAAGGTCGAATGGTTGATTACACACAAACACTTGAGGAATTAAAGGTGAATAAGGCTGACTTATGAGTTGAAATTCTAGACAAGTGTAATGTTTTAAATGTTTATTGAGTTATAATTAAAAACAATCTTTAACACATGTTCACACTTTAAGCTATATGAAGGTTTTGTTTGTGTTTGTTTTTATTATTTTGTTTTTCGTTCTTTTGCTTGAGGGCAAGCAAAGTCTACATTTGGGGGTATTTGATAGCTCAAGAATTATACATATTTTAGTACCTCTTTTCTTGGCATATTATTTTGTTTTCCAGATAAACTTGTTCTTTTTATGTTTTTTGTTTTGTTTTCAGTTTATGAGCCATATACCATTCAAAGGGTTTGGATGTCCAGGTTCTGGAGAATTTTATAATTCATGAATTCGAATTGTGTATTGAAAGTTATGATTAAAAGAGTGCAAGTAACACATAATAGAAATTTTCAAAAGTTAAAACACAGCTCACAAGTCAGAGAAGGATGCGCCTCGGCGCGAGTACCTTTACGTCCCAGCACTAAGACGATGCGAAAACACGAATTTTTTTTTCCATTTTTTCAGTCCTAAAACCCTACACGTGTAAATATTGTTGACCCAGGTATGGTAACCCAAGAGGGGGGGTGAATTGGGTTTTTATTTATCAAAACGGATTTGTAAAACTTTTCTTTGAAGATCAAAATTATATAACTCTTTCTTTGAGAATAAAGGTGAAGAAGATGAAAATAGAATGCAATCAAGAAAATAGCAATAAAGAACAATCACAAGTGCAAGTTAATGTAAAGAGGATAGGGATAGAGAGAGTGCAAACTCAATTTACGTGGTTCGGCAAACCTTGCCTACGTCCACGGGCTCCTAGCTTCACAAGCTAGGCTTTCCACTAAGTTGTAGAAATCTTTACAACTTGCTTGATGAACAACCTCACCAAGACTTTTTCCTTCAACTCTTGATAACACCACACCAAGAGTTCTTCTTGATGAACAACCTTACCAAGGCAACTTCCTTCAACTCTTGATAACACCACACCAAGAGTTCTTCTTGATGAACAACCTCACCAAGGCAACTTCCTTCAACTCTTGATAACACCACACCAAGAGTTCTTCTTGATGAACAACCTCACAAGGCAACTTTCTTCAACTCTTGATAACACCACACCAAGAGTTCTTCTTGATGAACAACCTCACCAAGGCAACTTCCTTCAACTCTTGATAACACTACACCAAGAGTTCTTCTTGATGAACAACCTCACCAAGGAAATAGTTCTCTCAAGGATAACTTTTATCTTTTACAAGAAAATCTCACTCTCACCACAATACAAGAACAAAGATAATTTCTACAACAAAAGTATAACTCTCTTCAAAGAGTAGATAAAGAATATAAAAGCTCTCTAAACTTGATATTTCTCTTATTTGTGGCTTGATAGATTCTTATCTCTTCTTCTTGCTGAATGCATGGGAGAAGGGCTCCTTTTATAGGCAAATGGGATGAACTTAATCAAGTGAAGACACCAACTCCAAATTTTATGCTCACCATAAAAACGGAAACCTTGTCTACCATTTTTGTCAATGTTCCATTTGAAATTTGAAAATATGAAAAACAAAGGATCTGCACATTTGAATAAGCTTTCCAACGCATCAAGAACCAAGTCATTTGGATATCTCTAGCTCAAGATATGGCTAAAACACCATTCGGTACTCATGTGACTTGATTTTTCTTCCTTGTGTCAGTCCACCGAATTGAATGATAATTCTGTCAGTCTTCCGTTTAAAATTTGAATTTCTTCAAAACATAAAAGATCTGCATATTGGAATAAGCTTTCCAAAAAATTAAGAATCAAAGCATTTGGATATCTCTATCTTAAGATATGGATAAAACATTATTTGGTGCTCATATGAGTTGATTTTTCTTCTTTGTGTCAGTCCACCGAATTGCATGTCAATTATGTCAGCCTTCCATTTGAAATTTGAATTTCTTCAAAACATATGAAATGTGCCTTACTAATTCATATTTCTAATTCCATAAGAATCAAGTCATTTTGATATTTCTAGCTCAAGATATGTCCAAAAGAGTATTCTGTGCTCATGTCAGCTGCTTCCATTTGTCTTTCAACTTGCATGATGATTTGGACAACCATGGACTTGAAATTTGAATTTCTTTAAAACATATGAAATGTTATAAATTGAGTAAACTTTCTAAAGGCTCAAGAATCACGTCATTTGGACATCTATAGAGATATAAATGACCAATTGATTGAACATTACTCATGTGTCACATTCCTTGAGTCAAACCTTGTTCTTAAACTTTAGTGTCTTTAACATGTAGTCTTCTCCTTAGCTTCAACACTTCATTTTAATAAGCCTCTTCTTGATTTTAAAATTATTTCAATGATCTTACTCTTGCACATAAATAAACATGTTAGTAATCTCAATTAATCAATGTGTATTGTTATCATCAAAATTATCATGTAGCCTTAGGGCTAACAATCTCCTCCTTTTTGATGATGACAAACCATTGATTGCTTTCAAATAATATCTAAAATCAAGAATGAAAATAAAATCAAGAATAAACAAAAAAATGGCACTTGTTATGAATATAAGCAATCCAACTATTTCTCCCCCTTTTGTTATCATCAAAAAGATGTAATCAAATTAACTACTCCTCCTAAATATATTCTCCCCTTTAACATATACTAACATTCAAAGATTATCATATAAAAACAAAATTAAGACATATCCAACATGCCTAATTCTCTTCTAATTATGCAAAATATGTCTTGACTAAGGGGTTTAGTCATATTTAGGTCTAGGGACTAATTCCCAAACTTGATTTCTCTCAAATTGGTTCAATTCTTCTTGCATAGCCAAAATCCAACTTTCCTCATTTTGGCTTCTTTAAAAGATTTTGGTTCAAATTGAGAGACAAATGGAAAATGATTACAAAAGTTCCTAAAGGAAGATCTAATTCCCATACCTTGTGATGGTTCACCAATAATGAGATCTTTAGGGTGAGCTTTTGCATACCTCCATTCCTTTGGTAATTCTTGGGAAGAATCATTTACTTCCTCAAGCTTTTCTTGTTGAAGTTGTAATTCATCTTGGCTCTTTTCATCAAGCCTTGATTCCTTGATTTGCCTTTCTACCTCAACAATATCATCATCTAAATTCTTTGAAGAAATAACATTAGTTTCATCAAATTCAACATGCATAGATTCTTCAATAGTAAGAGTCTTTTTGTTAAAAACTCTATATGCTTTACTATGGTTGGAGTAGCCAACAAAAATTCCAACATCGGCTTTTGCATCAAATTTTTCAAGGTTATCCTTGGTGTTTAAAATAAAAGATTTACATCCAAAAACTTTAAAAAATCCAATATTGGGTTTTCTTCCTTTCCAAAGTTCATAAGGAGTTTTCTTTATTAAAGCTCTAATATGGACTCTATTGATTATAAAGCATGCGGTATTAACGGCTTCGGCCTAAAAATATTTTGGCAAATTATTTTCAAGTAACATGGTTCTAGCCATTTCTTGGATAGTCCTATTTTTCCTCTCAACAACACCATTTTGTTGTGGAGTTCTAGGTGAGGAAAAATTATGTTCAAAACCATTTTCATCACAAAGATTTTCAAACGCAACATTGTCTACTTCACCACCATGATCACTTCTAATGGATACAATAGAATGCCCTTTTTGATTTTGGACTCTTTTTGTAAATTTTGAAAAAGCTTGTATTGCCTCATTTTTAGTTTTCAAGAATAACACCCAAGTGAATCTTGAATAATCATCCACAATAACAAAAACATAATACTTTCCACCAAGCTTTGAGTTCTTGATGGTCCAAATAAATCCAAATGAAGTAATTGTAGAGGTTTATTTGTTGAAATAAATTTCTTTTGTTTAAAAGAAGTTCTCACTTGTTTTCCAAATTGACAAGCATCACAAATCTTATCCTTTTCAAATTTTATTTTTGGAAGACCATCAACTAAATCATTTTTAGAAATTTTTGAAATTATGTCCATGCTAGGTATTACCTAATCTTCTACGCCATAACCAAGCATCATAATTAACAATGAAACACTTTTCTACATGATCATTAACATCAATATTAATTATATAAATATTACCACATCTATTACCAATAATATCTTATTGTTACTAACATCCTTAATCACACATCTATTAGGCTCAAAAGCAACAAAATATCCCTTATCACACAATTGACTAATGCTAATCAAATCATGTTTCAAACCATTAACAAGCAAAACATTTTCAATAATAGGTGAAGAAGGGTTACCAATATCACCATGTCCAATTACCCTTCCTTTGACATTATCACCAAAGGTCACATATCCTCCTTTCCTCATGATTAATCTTGAGAACTTGGAGGCATCTTCGGTCATATGCCTTGAGCATCCACTATCTAAGTACCATTTGAGTTTGCCACTCCTTTTTTTCTACAATCAACATTCAAAGAGCGACTTTTTGGTACCCAAATGTTATTGGGTCCTTGGGGATTAGTTATGGTACTTTTTGGAATCCATATTTGTTTCAAGTTAAGATTTCTCTTAATGTAACAAGAATGCATTTTGTGTCCTTTTCTTCCACAATAATTACATGAATGATTAGGATTATTCATAGAAAATGCATGAGCAAAATAATTTTTAAAATACTTTTGATTTTTATGAGTTTTATATCCTAAACCTCTTTTATTAAAAACACACCTTTGGTTTTGTAACATAGAATTCAAATTTTTTGTGCTTTTTGTAAAACTATCAGCAATATTTCTTAAGTCATTATTTTTCTTTTTCAAACTAGTATTTTGTTTCTCCAATTTATCAAAATCCTTTTGTTTTAAAATGTCATTTTCAGTTTTTAATAAATGTATTTGACTTTCCAAACTTTCAAAATCCTTTTGCTTTAAAATTTCATTTTCATTTTCTAAAGCTTCATTTATTTCTTCCACCTCTTCTAATTGAGATAACATGATTTTTGACTTCTTTTTGAAAGCATTAATTTTTGAATTTTGCTTATCAACTTGCACATGTAAATTTTGGAATGCTTCAAGTAATTCATCATATGAAAGTTTAGGATCATAGTTTAGAATACTTACCTCATCTTCACTTAAAGCCATGAAGCACATGTTTGCCACTTCGCAATCTTCTTCTTCGGTGGAGCTAGCTTCACTATCATCCCAATTTGTGGCTTTCATTGCTTTGGATTTCTTGTTTTGACTCTTGAAGTAAGGACAATCCATCTTTACATGTCCCGGTTTCTTGCACTCATAGCAAATGACTTGATCATTTTTCTTATCTTGCTTTAAGCTTTGCCCTTTGTACTCCCTTCTAGAATTCTTCTTGAATCCTTGGTTTCTTCTAATCATCCTTTTTAGCTTTCTTGTGATGAATGCAAGATCTTCATCATCTCCTTCATCGTCGGACTCATCATCTTCTTTTGTTGAAGATTTGAAAGCGATATTTTTCTTTTTCTTGAAATCTTCTTCATTCTCCTTCAAGGTGATTTCATGAGTCATGAGAGAACCCATAAGTTCTTCTAATGGTAGTTTGGTGAGGTCCTTTGCTTCTTGAATTGCCGTCACCTTTGGCTCCCAAGATTTTGGTAGACACCTAAGAATCTTTCTCACCATTTCAACATTAGAATAAGATTTACCAAGAGATTTCAAACTATTAATAATATCCGTAAATCTAGTAAACATTTCAGAAATTGATTCATCCGATTTCATCTTAAAAAGCTCATAACTATGAACTAGCATACTAATTTTGGATTCTTTAACTTGACTAGTTCCTTCATGAGTTACTTCAAGTGTGTGCCATATTTCTTGTGCCGTAGAACAAGTAGATATTCTATTAAACTCATTTCTATCTAGAGCACAATACAACACATTCATAGCTTTAGCATTCAAACTCAATTTCTTTTTATCATCTTCACTAAACTCTTTAGGTTCTTTAAGCATGCATTCCCCATTTTCAATTTTGGTAGGAACAAAAGGTCCTTCCAAAACAATAGACCACAAATCATAATCAAAAGATTTCAAGAAAATACTCATTCTAGTTTTCCAATAAGAGTAATCACTTCCATTAAAAAATGGAGGTCTAGAGATAGAAAGTCCCTCAACATATGAAGTTGAATTAAAAGTTGCCATAGCTCAAAAATCGATTAAGATTTAAAAAATTGAGCAACCTTGCTCTGATACCACTTGTTGACCCAGGTATGGCAACCCAAGAGGGGGGGTGAATTGGGTTTTTATTTATCAAAACGGATTTAGAAAACTTTTCTTGAAAGATCAAAATTATTTAACTCTTTCTTTGAGAATAAAGGTGAAGAAGATGAAAATAGAATGCAATCAAGAGAATAGAATAATAAAGAACAATCACAAGTGCAAGTAAATGTAAAGAGGATAGGGATAGAGAGAGTGCAAACTCAATTTACGTGGTTCGGCAAACCTTGCCTACGTCCACGGGCTCCTAGCTCCACAAGCTAGGCTTTCCACTAAGTTGTAGAAATCTTTACAACTTGCTTGATGAACAACCTCACCAAGACTTTTTCTTCAACCTTGATAACACCACACCAAGAGTTCTTCTTGATGAACAACCTCACCAAGGCAACTTCCTTCAACTCTTGATAACACCACACCAAGAGTTCTTCTTGATGAACAACCTCACCAAGGCAACTTCCTTCAACCCTTGATAACACCACACCAAGAGTTCTTCTTGATGAACAACCTCACCAAGGCAACTTCCTTCAACCTTGATAACACCACACCAAGAGTTCTTCTTGATGAACAACCTCACCAAGGCAACTTCCTTCAACCCTTGATAACACCACACCAAGAGTTCTTCTTGATGAACAACCTCACCAAGGAAAGAGTTCTCTCAAGGATAACTTTTATCCTTTACAAGAAGATCTCACTCTCACCACAATACAAGAACAAAGAAAATTTTTACAACAAAAGTACAACTCTCTTCAAAGAGTAGATAAAGAATATTAAAGCTCTCTAAACTTGATATTTCTCTTATTTGTGGCTTGATAGATTCTTATCTCTTCTTCTTGCTGAATGCATGGGAGAAGGGCTCCTTTTATAGGCAAATGGGATGAACTTAATCAAGTGAAGACACCAACTCCAAATTTTCTGCCCACCATAAAAACCGAAATCTTGTCTGTCATTTTTGTCAATTTTCTGTTTGAAATTTGAAAATATGAAAAACATAAAGGATCTGTACATTTTAATAAGCTTTCCAACGCATCAAGAACCAAGTCGTTTGGATATCTCTAGCTCAAGATATGGTCAAAACACCATTCAGTGCTCATGTAACTTGATTTTTCTTTCTTGTATCAGTCCACTGAATTGAATGATAATTCTGTCAGCCTTCCGTTTGAAATTTGAATTTATTCAAAACATAAAAGATCTGCATATTTGAATAAGCTTTCCAAAAAATTAAGAATCAAAGTATTTGGATATCTCTATCTTAAGATATGGACAAAATATTATTCGGTGCTCATATGAGTTGATTTTTCTTCTCTGTGTCAGTCTACCAAATTGCATGTCAATTATGTCGGCCTTCCATTTGAAATTTGAATTTCTTCAAAACATATGAAATGTGCCTCATTAAGTCATCTTTCTAATGCCATAAGAATCAAGTCATTTTGATATTTCTAGCTCAAGATATGTCCAAAAGAGTATTCTATGCTCATGTCAACTGCTTCCATTTGTCTTTCAACTTGCATGATGATTTGGACAACCATGGACTTGAAATTTGAATTTCTTTAAAACATATGAAATGTTATAAATTGAGTAAGCTTTCTAAAGGCTCAAGAATCACATTATTTGGACATTTATAGAGATATATATGACCAATTGATTGAACATTACTCATGCGTCACATTCCTTGAGTCAAACCTTGTTCTTAAACTTTAGTGTCTTTAACATGTAGTCTTCTCCTTAGCTTCAACACTTCATTTTAATAAGCCTCTTCTTGATTTTACAATTATTTCAATGATCTTACTCTTGCACATAAATAAACATGTTAGTAAATCTCAATTAATCAATGTGTATTGTTATCATCATAATTATCATGTAGCCTTAGGCTAACAAATATGACTTCATTAAAATTGTTTGGGGGCTTCAAAGGTCAAGAGAGATAGATAGAGGCTGGAGACAAGGGTTTTTCTTCTTTTTCTTTGCTTTATCTTCCTTATTTCTTTTGCATCCATGTCTACAATAATGGTTTGTCTTTTGTTTACTTTTGTTATGAACTAAGTTTTTTTTTCCCTACGGCTAAGATGGAGCTGGATTATGATATTTTATTTCGTTTAATTCAATATATTGATGTTTATTCCAATTATGTTGAGTATTTCAAGTATATGCTTAATGCTTGTGATTTTTTGGTCAACTTTTGCATGATTTGAGATATGAACTTAGGTTTAGAAGTGATGTTTATATTTGTCCTAGACTGTAATACCATAAATTGTTGTAGGATAGAGATATCTACATGATTTGTGCAACTTTATGAATTTCTTATGCTTAATGAGTATTGATAAGTTATCAGGATTGACAGAGATGTAAATCTTACCTATTAATATGCATTGTTATTGCTTGAGAAAGAATAGCAATTAATTAAGTAAAATTGGTTGCCAAAATAGGAATAAACATTGATTTATTAGATTAGAGAAATATGATTGATTGATCTTGGTTAAAATTGAAACCTTAGAGCTTTAATAATTGGAATTTTCATAATCATTATTGTTATTGTTTTCTATATTTAGTTGTTAGTTTAAATTTTCATTATTAGTTCAATTCTAATTAAATTGCCATTCTTTTCTCATTATTCAAATAAAATTGGCGTTAGATTAAATTATAATTGGTACTGTACTCTTCATGAGAATGATAATTTACTCATCAATATATTACTTGTTATCGATTTCTTGCACGTGCGAATTTTGTACAACATAATAGCAGGCCCAAACACACTCATAATAAATCACAAGTATCTTTGATATTCATGACTTAAAAAGAAAAAAGGTTTAAAAAGAGCTTATTAGAAAATCCTTAAATTTGGGTTTTTTCTAGTAGACATAAAAAGTTTTTTTTTTTAATTGCTCATAGATTCTTCCTGAATATAACCAAATGATACAAAAAAGAAAAAAATTAAAAGAACTTTTAACATTAAAAGAAATCTTTTGGCTAGCTAAAAAACTAAAACAAACTCCCTTTTAATGAAAGACTTGGATGAGTTTTCTTTTCCATTGTTTTAGTACTAATTATGCGTGAATTAATAAACTTTGAAACCTAATAATTCGATAGTCTTATAAGATGATCGAAGGAATAAAAAATTTATACCTCATTCATGGATTGAATCAATAGCTCATTCCCATCTCTGTTACATGAACAACAGCCCAAATGAATACCACTTCCTGGTTAAATGTTGCTCCACAAAGAGGAAGATAGGTACCTACAAAGTCACTCTGATGCTAAAGCCAGGTTTTTTAAGTTATAAAGATAATAAAGGATAAATATTCAGCAAGTCAAGAACATAAATAGGACATGTGCATAACTGAAATCAACAGATTAGAGAAGAGGAAGAAGATGATGATGGGGAGAACTCTTGAGAAGATTTTTCTGTGTGTGTTTGGTTGTTCTGGACTGAATGCCCATTTAGGGATGATTTCCGTTCATTTCTTGTGATGAATCACCTCCATTAATTTTTGGAAGGTCACCCTCGAGCTCCCCTTACTTACCATAGATGTTCTATGTTTTCTTGGTAGCCTCCCACAGTTCCTCTTTCGTTTCCTAGGCTGATTTCTCGTGGAATCCCTGCCCCTAACTCATTGTGACATTTTTAAGCCTCCATCACCTCTATTATTCACTGTACAAGATCCCTCATTGTCGTTCTTTTCCAAATCCTCTTTATTACCTGCTGGTTTCTTCTTTGGTCTCCTACGATTTGAATCTCCTAAGCCTTCTCTCAACCCACGTAAGGCTCTTACAAACCGCCCGATTTTCATCAAATAACCCCCTCTCCTACCCATTGACTATAAATAACCCCCTTTTCTAATTTATCTATTATTGATCTATTTTAGGATAGAAAAATACGAAAATAATCTTAACAATTGAACAAAAGACAACATAACAGAAACTACTTCACCTCTGTCCATGCAAACAACACGACACACGGACGCTGAGAGCAAGATGAAGCTGACCCAGATTTACGAGAAGCCTCTGGATCTAGCCAGTGCCACTGAACTGGTGAGAACGAGTTCCATTTTCGAGCTTGATGTTGTTTTAAATTGCTTTTGAGGTTTAAGCTGCGAGTTTGTTTATTGATATTTGTGATCATGGAAGGTTTTTTGGGATAATAATTTTCTCTTTAGAGGAATAAGAGAGGTGTTGCCCTCTCAGGATTGTGTTCATTTTTGGTCCTCCGAAAAGTTCAGTTTTCTATATGCTTCTTTCCTGTAATATATTTAAGGGTTTTCTGGTTCTTGGGCTATTCTTGCTTTCGGAAAGTGAGATTACATGAAAGCTGGTTCATGGTTTGTGATAGTGTAGAAAACTCTGGATGGGTTTCAAATTCGGTACTGTATAGGTAATTGACCATTTGATTACTTACTTTCAACATTTTGGCAACTGTGCATAGTGTCAATGCTTGAGATAGCTTTCATTCGGGTGTTGGGTTACCGTGTTTTGTCTGCTGTTAATCTGTTGGTGCAGTTAATCTGTTGGTGCAGCCTGCAGCCTCCAAAGTTCTATCCAAGCTATTGTCAGGTGATTGTAGGATTGGGGGTGCATGTGTCTGGGGATTAGTCTAGTGCTTTTAAGAGTCTTAGGCACCTTAATGGTGAGAAACAGATTTTGTACTAGTGCAAATAGCATACTTGTTTTCATTTCATTTTACACCTTGGTCACCTCTGTGGATTTGTCATGGTAATCAAACCCATTAAAGCTTGACTTTAGTTCTCTTATAGGTTTAGAAATTGTAAAAAATCTCAATGATAGATATATGCCATTGACATGAACAGAATCTGGATGTTCAACACCATTTTGGTTATTAACTCTGAAACCAATTATTTGTGTATATTGTCTTGAACTGGATAGCTGGATCAAAGTTTGTACATGATTGACCTCTTTTACTGGATGTTTCATACAGATTGTCTTTGAAACACTAGTGTGTACTCCATCTACATTTTTTTTTAAGGTGATAGAATGGTTTCTGGTGGTGTAAATCCAATTAATTAATTGATGGAAAATCCTTTTGAATTTTGAGCAGGTAGTATATGATGATTCAAAGGAGTCTAGAAGGTCTGTGATCTTTTCTTAGTTCTTTTAGCCTTAGTTTTTATTTTGAAAAGTTGAAGTTGATTGCTTTTTTGTATTGATTCCTTGGCAATATACCTAAAGCAGTAGACGAAAGAGAGCTATGATTGATGATCTCTATGATCATGCCAAAGTTCATTCACTCGTAATAGAGAGAGCAGAAGAGGTTGGAACAAACCTGGCAGATAGCTTCCCAAGCTTTTGGAAAGCTATGGTTAAGTCAAATGTTGCACATGGCTTTTGGGTGGTAAGCCTGGTATTTTGTCCCCAATTTAAGTATGCATAATTTAAACAGTAATTTCTCATTTGTTTTGTTAATAGATTCACTGCATGAGATGAATTGTTTTTTTTCAGGTGTGTATGTAATCATAATACCGTGATTAGGAAAAAATCATGATTCATTGTTTCGATTGATTCACCGAACTGCCCTATATGCTGTGCAGCAAATCTTAGCCGTAAAATACTCATTATTTGAAAAACAACAACCACTTTAGTCTGAGAATGATGACAGATGCATCCACTATGCTAAAGGTGAAAGCAAATTCGAAGTTATACATCATCCAAACCATGCTCGAAACTATAGGAAGGAGTTGGTGGCAGATATGTTTGATATGAGATCGTGGAAATGAGTTGCAAAACCATGACGAAATTCTGCATTTTAGAAACCATGACATGCTTCTCAAATTTTGTAAAACTCTTTTAGATATATGTATTTGATTCAAGGGAATGAGTAATTGCAGAATCATATGGTTGGTGATATTATTGTCGTTGTATCCATGTATAACTTTTTGAATAGTTAAAGCACTTTGGTAATTATATGGCAATTTCATCCACGGTTTAAAGGTGTATATGTAACAATTGTAAACACCTCGTCCTTTAACTTCTTATAATATTTTAGGTCATTATACTCCTATTTGCACGACTATTTTTAAATCTGCTACTTTGCATGAGGTGGTGGTGCAAAAATGCCACTTTCACATTGTGCACGACCTGGTCGTGCCAAGTTTTCGATGTAATTGGGTCGTGCTACAAACCCGAATTTACTCTATTGCAATCAGCACAATAGGGTCGTGCAACAAACTCATTAGACTCTATTGCACGACAGCACGATCTGGTCGTGCAACACAACAGAATTCAAAACAGAATCTATTTTGTTGCACGACCAGGTGGTGCTGGTAGCACGATCAGGTTGTGCAAGTAAACAGAATCTGTTTATTGCACGACCCAGTCGTGCTATCAGCACAACCGGGTCGTGCAACAAAACAGAATTCAAAATAGAATATGTTTTGTTGAACGACCCAGTCGTGCAATCAGCACGACCGGGTCGTGCAACTAAACAGAATTCAAAATAGAATCTGATTTGTTGCACGACCCAGTCGTGCTATCAGCACGACCGGGTCGTTCAATAAAACAGATTTCACGACTTGGTCGTGATGATGTTTTGAATTTACTCCATTACACGATGCTTTGAGTTGTCCTGTTTTAGATGTTACTCTTGTCCATTTCTATTGATATTATATATAATTACAATGTAAGAGAAATTAAATTTTAGAAACAATGCCATAGCTAACGGGTATACAAGAACAACTTAATAATAATTTTGAGCATTGAATTCATTAGGCAACAACATCAACGACTAACATGTCCAACGAAATGATTACAACACATACATCCATTGCTTCAAGTAATGCTTTTAATAAGCAGTAGGTACATGTGGTTGTTATCATATTCATTATGTGGTTATTCCCCACCGGTATCATAGGTTGTTGACATAGGCAAAGTCAAACCTTTGCTTCTACGACCATTGAAAAAAAATTCTCTACCACTCGACACTCATTCACCATCATACACAATAGGAAAACGAACATTATCCATTTACTGAAGCCTGCAATGCCAATAGAAAACAATACAATTAATTCAAATAGATTTCACTCTATTGCATGACCGTTTGGAGACAAGTATTATGTATTACGACTATTTTGATAAAAGCATTTTATACCACGACTTATTGCAGAAAAGAGTCTTGCAGCAGGACCCTTTGGAGAAAAGCGTCGTGCAGCACGTCCCTTTGGAGAAAAGAGTCATGCAACACGACCCTTTGGAGAAAAGCATCCTGCAGCACGACCCTTTGGGGAAAAGAGTCTTGCAGCACGACCCTTTGGAGAAAAGAGTCGTGTAGCACGTTTTTACACCAAAAAACCATAGTGGTTGTAGCTGTGACTATTCAAACTCTAGAAGTGCTTAGAAGAAGCAGTGCTTGTTGATGGAATAGAGATGGAATAGAGATGGAGTAGAGATGTTGTTCAAACGTGAAAGTGTATGCTTATTGATGGAAGAAGTAGAAGAAGAAGTAGTAAGGGTATTCTAGTCTTTTCTCTTGTAAAAGGGGTCTAAAATAATCAAATTTAAGAAAGAGGTTACATTTAGTTAAATGACCCCAAAAGGGGTCATTTAAAAAAATAACCCCTTACAAACCAGCAAAAATTTTTGCCAGCCCTTGTCTCCTCTCCTCGTTAGCTTTGTCTTACTCAGCAAAATCAATGGAGAATAAGTGGCCTGGCGGGCTGGGCTTTAAAGCATTGGGCTGATTTAGCCTAGAAAGGATTTCTGAATGAATCAGACATTGAGCTGGGTTGGGCATCTTTCAACCGGTTGTGAGCTTGGGCCTTGAGGTCCCGATTATTATCCTCATGTGATACATTTATTTTTCATTGACTATGGCATTAATTAGTCATTTCCAAGATGAGAATTTATGGTATCTTAATTTTTTTTATAAATTTATATACAGATTATAAATAATTAGATTAATAATTGATATTAAATATGATATCTATAATTTAAAATACATTAATTATAAATGTGATGTTCAATCTTAATTTTTAGGAGTACATTTATTTAAGAATTTACAATTTGTATAAAAAATTAGTACTGACATACATTATTGTAACAACTTACAAATTGTATGTTACTCTCTATGGCTTCCAGCTAGAGCCTTCCCATATGAGAAAAATAAAACAGAACTAATTAGTTTAAGCAAACAAATTTACTAGATAAGTCTCTGAATTTTTCATCATAAATGAAAACAAAGAAAGCACCGGCTCTGCTTCTGCTGGCTTGTTTCCTAGAAATAAATTCGCCAGTGTAGTCCAGCTACCGCTTGCCCAACCCTGGAGCCTAAAATTGAAGGTTAAAACCTTAGCCACGTCTATATCAATGCTATTTATACCCCAAAGATGTCATGTCTTTATTAACTGTAACCTATCTTATTCAATTTCAACCCCTGCACTGCACATTTACCCTATATATAATTAAAAAATTATATATTACTCATTAAAAAATATTTTATATTTTATTTTCAAATCATGTATGAATCAGTTTATTAATGATTAGTAAATAAATACGATTTATAACACATTGTTTATTTAGAATAAAATTTTGAGATATGTGATATTAATCTACAATCAATATGATTAAAAAATAAATTTTACTTTTTTATTAATAAAATCTAATAAAATGGTGGAAGTATATAGCATGTAATAAATACGTAAAAAAAAGAGAGAAGGAAAACCATTGATTAATTAATTAACAGTGCAGAAATAAAGAAAAATCCTCATGGACCAGGAAGAATAACTGTCGCGAGTAGGAGTTATATAATTGTTTTCCACAGCTGACATTAATATCCAAATTAAAGTTCATAAATAGCCCGCTTTGGCATTATAAAAAATTTTTTAGCAAGATGATTCTCCTTCTTCAAGAGGGAAATTCGACCACCCCCGTAGTTTGGCTAAAGTTACTTTCCCCTTACTTTTGAAAATATAATATAATAACCCTCAGTTTCCATTTGCCGTTAGAAAATCTGTTTTTTTAATCAGAATTGTTGCACAAGGATATCTTTACCCTATTTGTCTTATTTAACAAGAGCAACGTTATATCTCTAACTAAATTCTATAACCAATTTTATAATCTGAGTTGATAAAAATTCATCGAAGAAAGAAAAAATAAAAATAAATAAGGAAAGTTATAATGTATTATATAATAATTATATCTTCAGTAAGATTTTGTCAATTTAGATTATAAGAAAAGTGATTATAAATGGATTGTAGATTTAGTATTATTTATTTAATATAATAATAAATATCATAATTAAAAATTTATAAAAACATATCTTAATAATTAATAAAAAAATTATATCATTTTTTTTTTCAAATAGCTTTATTCAACAACAAATATTTTTGTTCCTCAACATCGAAATATCAAATTAACAAAAAACCAAACAAAGAATAAAAAAATAAAATCTGTAGATCTACTCGACACAATTCGATAAATATAATGCCATCGAGTATTGGACACAAAATACCCTAAAAAAAAGGGTAGGAGCCAACTATCCAATTTTGAACTCGACATTTGCCAGGATGTAAGAACCATCAAATGTCGGCGGTAGGCACTCATTGAACTTCTAGTTTTTGGTTTCACGTTTAATGCCCGACAAGAAACAAGGGTCGTCGATTGTTGGATTTGTTGAATTAATGCTCGATGCCTTTTCATTTTCCTATTGGATGTTAAGCGAGATCTCAAAAGCTTTGAATCCAACACTCGTTACCTTCATCCTTCTTCCATTAACCCACAAAAGCACCGTTTTCATCTCCCTTAAGCTTTGAATCATTCATTCACCAGAATCACCACCATTAAATTACAACCCAACCACCAAAAAAAAAAAAAAATCAAAACAAAGTGATTTAAATCATTCATATCGTTTGTTCATCATATAAAACCTAGATTTCAACCCAATCTAAATCAAACAACAATATCATACAATAGGTCACATTGATATCATTATTCAAACAAAAACCACTTGCTTTTTCATCATTTGACATGGAAATTTGTTCAAAAAAACCAAACAACTTCATGAGATTGAAAAGGAATCGTGAACTTATCACTTTGCTGTGATGGGCTTTTCATGTTTTTGCCTCTCGATTGCCTTCCTTGTCAACAAATCAAAAACTCTCACACCGCAATGCTTTATGCCTTTTGCCGAGTATGTATGTTAAAGTTAACGGAAAGAAATAATGTTGATCATTATGTGACTATATCATACAACAAATTGTCAAAAATACCTTTTTTTTTTTAATTAATTCCGTTGTAAAAGTTAGAAATTCATATTTTCCCTTACAGATCTGAATAACAAAAATAAAATAAGACAATATAATGCCAAAGGCACCTACTATCATAATCACCTCTAACTTCATCACTATCATTAGGTTTAAGCCACGGCGACACCGTAACCCAGAATTCTAAAATGGGAATAAATCCAGAAAAAAAAAAGTAATTAACATTGACATTCTTATGGTTGGGCCAAACTAACACTGACCTCCCAACTTTTGGTAAAGTGACATTAAAATCCCTATTATTCAACTGCCGTTACACCCTCTGGTATTAGAATCTAAATCTTAGGGGTCAATTGATCATTTAAAAATTGAGTTGTTAAAATTTTATCTTGGATTTTGAAGTCTGTAAACTCCCAATACAAATGTGACATGTGTATTTTGACAACAAACACTCCCAAAGAATTACAAAGAGGCAAATGTTAAAGTTTAGAGCACACTCTCTATTTTATCATGTCTGGTGCGAACCTGAGATGAGAAAAGGGATATACAAATCCTAACAAAAAAAAAAGATTAAAAAAAAAAAGAAAAGCTGCACTATCAAGATTGTTTATTGGCTATTGCAGGAGTTCGTTACATCGATGGCAAGTTCAAGGAACCAATGGTTTGAAGAGCTAGACAAAGAACTGTAAGTTTTTTAATGAAAAACTAAATCTTTTCTGTTTAGCCTGTTGAAAAAGGTATAAACTTGGAAAAAAAAATTGGATTTTTACATCAGATTTTATAACTCCATGTTGATACTTTACACCCATTGACATGCATTAGTGAAACTTTGTTCATTGGTCTTGTTTGTTTATATGTTCTTTTTGCTTACTTGCTTTGAGTTGATGTTACAAAATTTATGTAGTTCCTTTGTTCAATTGTATTGTTTACTTTGTGGTTCATAAGTTTAGTCTTTGAGTTTGCTGGTAGGAGATTGGGTAAAGCTTAGGAATTTAATTGATTTTTTTCTTAAAAACTATTTGATATTCATGTACACGTGAGTCATTCATGTTTGCCATAAACTTTTTGCAAGGGAACTGGAAGTTAGAAAAAAAGGTAATTAAATGGTATTTAGTCAAATAAGTTAATATTTTTGGGTATTTTTAATTATCAGAATTTAAGGGTTATCCTTTTTGTTGTCTTCTTTTTATTTTGTGTTGTATAACATTTTTTGTTGTATTCTTTATAATCTTTGTTATATAATGCTCTTTGTTTAATTACCATATTTAATTGATTTTTTTAATCTAATACCATATGATATTCCTATACATGTGAGTCGTGCATGTCTGTTGCATACTTTTTGCAAGACAATTGCCAAGCCTCTAAAAAAATTAATTAAATAGTATTTAGTCAAACAATTTAATATTTTTGGGTATTTAGTTAACAAATTTTAAGGGTTATCTTCTTTGTAGTATTATTTGTAATCAGTGTTATATAATGTTGTTTGTTGTGTACTCACTTTATTTGTGTTCTTTATAATCTATGTTATATAATGCTCTTTGTTTCATACTCCGTAGTTTGTTCAATATGTATAACGTGTACTTTGAGTTTGACCGGTAGATTACCTCGTGTTTATTATTTTGTGTTGTATTGTTTTTTCTTATAATATTTGCTAATATATCAAGAGAGTGGATGAACAGTTAATTATTTTGGTTACTTTATTTGGGAAAGAGCACACCATACCAAGAGTAGATCCTGATTTTTATAACATCATGGTGCTGGTTGAGGAGGCACATATTGTGGCCAACATAGAAAAAAAGATACCATATAAATACTTTAAGGCTTATGCAATCCCCCCATGGTCTAGAAGGAAAATCCTTATTAAAACAAATGGTGAGCTACTCAAAGTTTTTGAGCAGCATTTATCTATAAATGTGAGAACAATTAGGATAGAGATGGAAGTCCTCCCACTAGATGTGATTCCACTAATTGAAAATCATCTCCTTGAAGATATAGTTAATGAGCCAATTCGGGATACATTTACTGAGCCAACAAATGTGATTAATGAACCAGTGCATGAGCCGTTTGAAGAGCTACTTACTGAGATAGGAAGCGAGATTGATAATGCATAGCATGAGCCAGTCTCAAACACTTTCAATGAGATTGTAACAAAGGTTAATAGTTAGCCATTAGTAGATGAAAACGTTGTTGAATCTTCTAACGACAGTGAGGACCATAATGACTATGAAATTGAGCCAGAGAATAATTTCCATTGGAGTGACGAGGATGATGACAAAGAGGATGACATTCAGAAAAATCTGAATGGCTCCCATGAACAAGGTTCAGATGTAGAGGACAGTGATAATGCTCTTTCTGATTACCAAGAAAATTTGTGAGAGGAGACTGATTGTGATAGTGATGATGCTGACAAGGTTACAAGAATCAGCAAGCAGTTGTGCAAAAATGAATTCAAGAAAGAGATCGTAAATGGAAGGGAAAAAGTGGTTTTCAAGGTAGGTCAAAATTTCAAGGATGTATATCACTTTAGAAAAGTGCTTACTGAATACGTGATTCAGGAGGGTATTAAAATTGATAGGAAAAAGAATGATAAGACAAGAGTTTTGGCCAAGTGCAAGGATGAACTTGAACTTTGTAAGTGGAAGTTGTATGCCTCCAGAACCAGAGGAATTGGGTGCTTTGAAATCAAGAGTTATTACCCAACTTATAAGTGTGTGAGGACTAAAAAAAATCTTGAGGCTACATCAACTTGGATTTCCAAAGAATATGGTTCACTATTGAAGGCAGCAAAGGGTCAATTATTGAAACCAATAAAAGATGAAATCTTCAAAAAGCAAAAACTTGAGATTCCAAACCATAAGCTATATAGAGCACGAAATAAATTCTTGATCAGTGAGGGTATGGGCCACGCAAAATCATATGGCCTACTTAGGGCTTATTCGAAGGTTGTGCTTCAAACAAATCCTAGGTGTTTTGCAACTATGCATTTAGATACTTCCTTGCTTTCTCATAGTCCTAGATTTAAGAGATTTTTCTTAAGCTTCATAGCTCAGAAGTTAGGTTTCTTAAATGAATGTAATGGCTTTATAGGGGTGGATGGGTGTCACCTTAAAGGACCTTATGTTGGGGTTTTGTTATCAGCAGTTTCCATTTATGCCAACAAAGGCATATACCCTCTTGCATTCTCCATTTGTGAGGTAGAGTGTAATGATTCTTGGGCTTGGTTTCTTCACAACCTAAGGACCTTCATAGGCTCAATGGAGGGGAAGGCATTAGCAATAATGTTAGATAGACAAAAAGGGATAATCAATGCTATAGAGAACTATTCGCCAAATGCTGAAGTCAGGTATTGTGCAAGGCATGTGTATGCCAATTTTAGAAAAAAAGTATCCATCCAAAGGTTACAAGTTAATGTTTTGATCAATAAGCGAGGCATCCAACCAGGCAGATTACAACGCAGCTATGAACAAGTTGTCTGACAAAGATAAATCAGCTCACCAATGGATAAAAGATAATCAACCTGAGCATTGGAGCTTGCATTTTTTTAAGGGAGGTGTCAAGTCAGATCATGTGACTAACAACATGTCTGAATCATTCAACCATTGGCTAGGAGACAGTAGAAGCTTGCCAGTGTTGAGCCTTGCAGAGTTTTATACAAGAAAAATTATGAAAAGGTTCCCAAAAAAAGACAAGAATTTGCTGGATGGGTCACATCTCTGCCGCCTAAAGTACAAAAGAAGATAGAGGTCACAATGACAAGAGCAAGGGAGTTAATTGTGTATTGGCCTGGTGATGAGTTCCATGAAATTGTGGATGTGTTCCAAACACCAACAAGGACTTACATTGTCAATATTAAGGCTCATATATATGATTGTGGTATGTGGCAGCTTTCAGGGCTACCTTGTAGTCATGCAATAAGTGCTTTAGCTTTCCAAAGTGTCATTCCTCATTCCATAACCAAGTAAGTACACCCCGTACACGCTAGAGAAATGTTTATGCAAACATATGGCTACATATTAAAGCCAATCCCTGACCAAGGCATGTGGCCAAAGGATACAGATGAGAAGATTCAACCTCCTATTAAAAGAGCTAAAATTGGGAGGCATACATTGAATAGAAGAAGAGAAGTTAGGGAGAATAGAAAAGAGGCAAGGGAATCTTCACATAAATGTCGGTACTGCACCATGCTTGGCCATAATAAGAGGACATGTCTTGCATTAGGAAGAAGAGCAAAGAAAGTTAAACATAAGGTTATCTTAACATTTTTTTTTATTTTGTCCATTCATACTATGTCATCCTAAATTTTTAAGCAATGATGATTCTACAGGAAACATTTGCTGATGGATTTCAAGGTGTTGGAAGCTCACAACAAACTAACACACCAAGGTCAGATGTTGTTGGAGGATCACAACAAACTAAAACACAGAGGTTTGAACAATCACAACAAACTGGTATGAACAACACCCATATATGTATAATAAGTTTTATTTGAGATGCATCATTATAACAAAATGTGTAACTTGACTAAAATAATTTTTATATTTTAATAGGTGATCGAAATGCATCTTTAGATCCAAATTGATAAGAGGATTGCAACAGCAGAATATGCACATTAGCAAATCTTAAATGGTTGGATGCTTTTAGACTGTTACATTCAGCGATGTTATTTTGCTTTTAAGGTATTATCACCAGTCCAACCTTTTTGTTTCTTTTTTTTGGTAAGTATATGCCTTATGGGCATAGGTTTGACATCTGATTCTTTATACATATTTCTTTTGGAGACAATAGTTGTTTTTGGTGATATAGACTGCATGTAGTTAGCCATAGTACCATGAACACACCATAGTTAAAACTTTTTTTTTTTTTACTGGTGTGTGCATTCTTACTGTGAACTACAAATATGATGACTGCTTTTTATACATTTTTACTGCTTTTTTGTATATCCCTTTTCTCATCTCAGGTTCGCGCCAAACTGATGAAATAGAGAGAATGCACCAAACTTTAACATTTGTCTTTTTGTAATTCTTTAAGAGTGTTTGCTGTCAAAAAACACGTCACCTTTGTATTGTGAGTTTACAGACTTTAAAATCCAAGACAAAATTTTAACAAATGATCAGTTGACCCCTAAGATTGAGATTCTGATAACAGAGGGTATAAGGACAGTTGAATAATAAGGCTTTTAATGTCACTTTGTCAAAAGTTGAAAGATCAGTGTTACTTTGGTCAAACCATAAGGATGTCAATATTAATTAACTAGGAAAAAAATCTAAACAACCCAATAGCACAAACACAAAATTCAGTAGCACAGAACCCACAGCAACAACATAACACAAAATTCTAAACAAATGGGCTTCATCATTAGCTTCAAGCTATAGCAACACCATAATACTGCCAATGGATCCAGAAAAAAAATCACAACCAACAAAAACTCTCCCAAACACAACAAGAATCATAACAATAATTCTTTAATATCCCTAATTCTAATTCAAGATGTACTTCAAAGCTAATTCACAACTAAACACAAAAAAGCAATCCCTAAAATAACAAAACCCAATCCAACCCATCAGTAGTTGCTAGTCAATCTTCATCTTCTTCTTTAAGTGCTGCCAATTTTAGCAACTAGATGACGCCCCATCTATGAACCACCAACAACCGGATGGCGAGGGAAGGGGATAGAGAAAGGTGGAGAGCGGTGAGGCTAGGGAGACCTCAACAAAAGGCGAATGGTAGGGGAAGGGGAGAGAGAAAGGTGAAGAGCGGCGAGGTGAGGCAAATGTTCATTCGATAGAGGCCGATAGTGAGGGAAAGGGACAAAGAAGGGTGAAAAGCAGCGAGGCTAGGTAGACCTAGATAGAGGCGGGCAATGGGCGGAGAAAGGCGGAGAGTAGCGAGGCTAGGGTTCGTTCGATAGAGGAATGAAAATGCGTGAATGTGTTTGATTGATTTTTTTTTTAATTTAAATTATAATTAATGTTTAATTTGACTTCTAACCAAATTTATTTGTATAATTAGTTTAACTCTAGTTTATATGTCGTGTGTCCAAGTGAATATAAGTAATATTATCATTTTACCCTTTCATCGTTAACTTTAACATTCTTAGTCAAACCTTAGGTGACAAATCGAAGGTTTCAGAAAATGTCGGGATGAACTTAATTAAGCCTAACCTGAGGAGGCATCCCTTTGCTGATTCTAACAAAACCAAACTAAATGTTGGAATAATGATGCAAGTGGGGAAAATGAAACGGATATCAGTGAACTAAAATGAGAGTTAGATTCAAGTTAATGGGCACCTTCACAAAGAGAAATAAGAATATGTGGATTAGAGTTTGGTCTATTCCCTTTTGCAATCATCATCTCGAGGTATATAAAATACTAAGAAATGTCGATTTAAGAAATTTAAAGGTTTTTTTTTGCAGCTTTTTTTTTAAATGTTAATATTCTTCGTGGCAATTTAACTTGGTTTTTCAAAGAAGACTATTGTTGGAAATCAACAATTTAACATAATAATACCATTATGCTCAATTTGCTAAAGAGTTAAAAAATTATCAAAAATTATCAAAATATTAAAAAATAAAAGTTCGAGTTAAAGAGTTAAGATGTGGAGGTTGAATAAAATTACCCAACAACAAATTACTATTAGGCGTACAGAAGTCTAACAGGCCGAAATATTGAAGACTTAATTTTAGTCCAACCGGTGGGCTTATTACGAGGCCCATTACTATCCATGAGTCAATCATTACACCGCATGGAAAGAAGTTTTGGATTAGCGAGTGCAATTAAAATCAGACTACTGTATTAAAATTTATTCATTAATAATTAATCAAGTTTATAAATACAAATTTAGTTGAAGAAGCGAGATTAAATGATAAATTTAATCAAATATTAACTTTTTTCATAACATAAAACAAAATTCCAATAATTATTAGTATGAATTGAAATGAAGCATAAAATTATAATAGATCCATACCATAAAAACGAAATAATTAGATAAAAATTACGTCCTAAAAAGGTTGAATAATTGGATTTTAATGTTGCGCATAGTAATCACCGTACGTTGGACGGAATGTGCCATCAAATCATGATCATCATTGCAAATGTAATTAATCAAGGACTGACCAAAACGAACTTTTCGTAATTTGTGTCAACTTTTTGTTTGTGGATTGATTTCTCTCCACAGAGCAATCTTTCTCTATTTTTTTCTCTATTTCACTATCGAAGCAGAAGCAGAAACAGAGCTAGTGAATGTGACTCGCCATGGCCGTGCCGGCAACATTGTCAACGATCAAAGCATATTCAGTGCCTCTGATTCTCTCCGCCGTCGCTTTGTTTTATCAGCTCGTCGTTCTTCCTCGCTCCTTTCCTCCCTCACATTACGACGGTCTGTTCCTATTTCGATGCATATTTATTTGTATATGTTTAAATTTATTATTTGCTTATATAATTTACGTTTTGCTTTTCTGTATTGTAGTTTTGGGAGTGAAACGGTACAGTTCTATCGAAGCAGTGCAAGAGGCGTATGAGAAGCACGCATCTACGTGGTAACCTATTTATTTATTTGCTTGACTGCAACTTCTGTTTTTTTTTTTTAATTTTTAATTTTATTTTATTTTATAATATTTCATTTAATTGATTTTTTCAGGAGCTTAGGTGAGGTTCCAAGCGCTACTGATTTTTTAAAGGTCGGTGAGATTTGTTTTTAAATAATAATTGTATGCATTTGGAAACAGAATTTCTTCACAAACTAGGTCATTGATCAAATCATGGTAACTGCTTACCGTAATTGCTTTTATCAATATTGATGCTGGTAGATGACTTTGAAAAAAGATTCATGATAGTATTAGCTCAAGAAAACGATTTTCTTCATTTTTATGTTAGCATTAACAGGATTTTGGAGAAAGAGATCATTAAAACTTTGCTTTGGTACATTTTAAAGCTTTCATTAGGACAAAGCCAGGGTAGCCTCATTAGTAAATTATGTGATTTTAATAAAGTAAGTAAAACAGATACAAAATGGAATTTTTTTTTTTATGTGGTACTCGATCGTTGGCATGTTCAACCTAATCTTGATATCTATCTTGGAGCTTTGGCCTCATTTTACCATCAATAAATGCCATTATCTGGTTTTATTCTGTCACCTCACATTCGTCTGGTAATGCTGTTGGTTAAATTTGCGGTTTACGTTGCAGATCAGATATGCTTATGAGTTGTTGGTCCATCCATTATGGAAAAGAGACTATGATATATATGGCATTGATGAGCAACTTGTAAGTAGTTACATTTGTATATCAGTATCTAGCTTGTATGCATCCCAACTCTTTCCTCTTTCTGTCAGGTTTTGCATTGTTTCGTTTAATACATTGAATTCTTGTCTGTAGCATGTTCTTGACAAGTTAACAGAACAACATGCTGGGGAAGATTTCTTGCATATAGACCTTCCATTACTAGATGCAGCTGCTTCTGGTTAGCAAAGATGTCTTTCTTTTATTTATTTATTTTTATTTATAAATTTGATAATTTGAGAAGTTTAGAACCTGATGATTTTCATAAATCTTATCTTTTCATCAGATCATCGTCGTCATGCTTTTAATCTCATTACATCTGAGGTTTTTCCATCCACATTTAATGATTCTAAGCCACGGCTAATCCAGGTAAGATCACTATCAACAGTTGTTGACATATAATCTCTATTTAAATCGGTATCCTTAATATACAATGGCTTTTTTTTTTCCCCTTTATTATGTTGAATAACGGACACACTCACATCTTATGTTGATTTGAGATTTACACATCTTCTGTGGATCTATAACTTACATCAGAAATGCATCCATGGTGCTTTAAGTCTTTTGATATAATTAAAATGCCAATCCTTTATGTTAAGTTTTCTCATATGTTTGTTGATGTCTGTGTTGGAAGAAGTATTTCAGTAAGATTTACAATTAGTAACAATAAACTGATTTCGTGTGTATTACAGAAGAAATATTTTTGGTAATATATATATATAATTTATTTATTTATTTGAATTTATGGTATATTATGTTTGAAAAGAGTAAAAAAAAAAAAAATCCCTTTATAATGTAGAAAAAATATGTCAGTATAATTCATCTTTAAATTTGGTGAGTAATTGAGATATTCACAAAGGAAAAAGAAAGAAAGATATCACAAAGAAACCTCTTGGCTGTTGCTACATATTAATTTATTTTAAAAATTTACCATGATGTCACTTTAGTTTTTTAACCACCAGGGAGGTGAATTCTTAACTTTCCTTTTTGGTAAGGTACTTTTTATGCGAGTATAACAGAGCTTAAATATAATGGATATTTAATATGCTATTAAAGCTAATTTAATTAAGAGGTCTTGAGTTCAAATTCCACTTTTGGATTTGTGTTTGCTTTTATTTTTGTTCATTTGTCAATGTTATTTGTCCACTGATTGAAGTTGCCTTGTACATGAAGAGTTATGTTGGAGCTTATATACTAATGTTATGCCTGTAACTTTCTGCTTTGAGCTATTTGGATTAATGATTTAAAACAATATTTGAAGTCACAAAAACACGCAAAGAATTAAAATGAAACAGAGCTTGCAAAAGCTGTTTAGTATATATGCAGTCCTAGCATCTTGACATCAAGTCTTTTAGCATATGGATACAATGAATATTTTATTCAGCTTAAGGATTGGATGGTTTTGATTGTAGTTTATGTAGGCATCCTTTTATTACATTTGTTTAATATTTAACAGCAAATGTTGATGGAAAGTTCAATGCAGGTATATTCTGATGGGAGCTATCGTTGTGCTCAATTTTCTGATGCCTGGAAAAAAATTGGTACGTGTTCATTTGATGATAGGTTGCAAGTTTTGAAGTCAAATTGTTCTTAATCCTTGTTGCTACTTTGTTTATTTAATTTTTTATAGGATTTGTTTGCACTTGTGCCCATCTGCCCCTCTCTGTACAATCTGGATGACGTTCTGAGTAATATCTAATACTGTTTGGCACATATGTTTGGTCAACTTTTGGGCCAAAACAACTAACTCAAATAGAAACTTGAAATTAAACTAAACCAAGCTGCTCGCAAGCAAAGAAGCAACTATTGATACTTTTGGAGAATAGGCTTGGGAATTTTCAACTTTGGTTGATTGTTTTGAAAGATGATGCCTTCTCTTTCTGGACCAAGGACAAGCTGATGATTTTTAAATGATGTGATATTTTGGTACATATAGCGGCCTATATAATTCATATGAGATGAATGTTTTCTGGATTCTTGTTCATGACTTTTTCTTTGTCATACCAAATTTGACCTGTTTTTATTGCTTCTTTTCAGTTGCCATTTTGACTTTTTTATTGTTATTGTTTTACAATTTCTTGAATTCACCACTGTATATGTTCATGCACCTTGAATCAGCGAATTTTATGGAAAATCCTTCTTCTGTCACAAACTCCTAAAATCTTTTTGCTTCTCTTGCAACTTATTTCAAATTCTTCGTGATTGCAAGTTGCAATTGAAGCTGCTTGAGACTTATTTGATTCTTCCTATTGCTATATGTAATTTCTTATACACATGATGTTGGTTGGTTGCTAATTAAAGAGGTTGAATAATAATACAGTATAGAACTAGATGTCAAGGGATGTTGACACAGGTGTTTGTAGTGAAGGTAAATGATGGCATTTGGCATGACGTCCTAAATGATATAACACATCTTTGGTCCTTGAAAAGTGTGTGACTGTTTACAGGCTCTTACATACATCATGGAAACCTTAGAATTTGTCTAGAAGATTTTAGGACACTGGTGTTAAAAAAGGCCACTCAATAGAACAATATTTGAGCAGTAAAATATTATTGTTTTCTATAGAATTCCTAAGCATTCTTCTGATCTGACACTTTTCCTTGATCTCTCCTTAAGAAATCTTGGCTCTAAGTGTTTGAACTAAACATCAATCTTAGTCTATTGGGACTAGCAATATGTACTTATTTTCTGTTCATATCACCAATTTAAGAGATCGATAAAATATCTCTTTTTCTGCATTCAGCTCTGCTGTTGGATGGGATCGCAAATATTGGTATGGTGGAACTCGGTGAGATTCATCTTGCAGCGTACCTTGCCGAGAGAAAGCCAACAGGACAATTTTTCTTTAGAAGTGGTAAGTGGTACATCTATCATCCACCTAGTTGTTCTGAACAAGGAGGAAAAATCTTAATGGCAGCTGCATAGAAAACAATTATTGTGAAAAATTTCAGCAGCCATATGTATTGTCGCTCTGGAAATATGTGAATTTTACATTGAGAGCTCCCTTAAAATGTAACAATGTTTAACTTGATACTGAAATGGGTTAACTTCAAGTTGACAGTAGTGTTAGATACCTTATGCACACATGCACGCATACGCTTACAAAAGATTAAAGGTATTTGAAGTAGACGTGGAGATTTTTTCTCTTGTTCAATTTGTTCAACTGGAAAAATATAGCGGAAATGATATAATAAGAGAAGTTGGTGTTAGCTTTTGAAAAAATGGCTAATCATATGTAGTCTAGTATTCACTGGTAACATCCTTGCCAATTTTCAATCGCCACTTCGTGGATCAATCTGTTGAGTATAGTGGGTCAATTAAAATGTCTCCACTTTCTAGTTTCTCTATAAATATGTTGGGATAGGTTATTACACTCTAGAATCTGATTTGCGTCCTTCTCTGGCTGCAAGCCTCTTACATTTACACCAGTGGTAGTATAAATTTGTGGACTCTGAAGTAGCCAAACATTTTAACGCATTGAATGATGGATTTTGAAGCTGAAGTTGTTATATCTTCGTAGCTTTTTAACTCTCTTTCTATGTTTTCATTTTTTTTTCTCTTGCCATTCTTAACTTCATTTTCTTTTTGTTGTAGCATGAACTTCAATCATGACCAATCCTTGCTTTTGTCATGCATACAGGTATTCCTTCAATTATTGCATTTCCAACAGGGTGTAAAGCAGCAGATTGTATAATGAGGTTAGTAGCCATTTAGAATGCTTTTATATAAGAAGGTTACAAATGCAGCTCTATTTTAGAGTCCATTGCAAAGGCTTTGGATTAAGTTGCATAGTTGTTTGCTCTTTTTTTTTTTTCTTTTTTAATAACTCTGATAAGTCATGTTTCTTGCTTATTTATATCGATCTTTTGTGATAGGTTCAATGGACAATTATCTGTTGATGCAGTTACAGATTGGTTTGCTACAACTATATTGGGTTTACCTCGCATTTTTTACTATACAAAGGAGTCACTGGTAATTAACATTGACTGTTGGAACTCCATTTTTAGACTTTTAGTTCCCTAAGAAAAGTTCATCTTAGACATTCTGACTGTGATGCATCTTTTAGAGCCAAACTAGTTGATTTTCCAGTCATGTGGAATCGTTAATTGATTATATTGGTTAATATTTTTGCATGATTGTCATTTTCTGTATCATTTATAAAAAATTTAAGGTTCCTCAGGTCACGCTCAATGGCAAGATGTTGTTCAGGCTTTGGCATTTAATAAAATTCATGCATCATACTTAGATACACGTTTGTATGTGTAAATAAACTATTACTTTGTGTATGGTGAGTTTTAGATTCTCTTTTCCTATCCTTCTTGGTTAACTATGAAACTCTGTCAATCTACTGCAACTGGAGTGTTCAATGACAGTTTAATAAAAGTGTATGTAAGGGTAAGATGCTGGAAAAATGTCATTTTCGTACAAGACTTCTGTAGAAAAATTGTTGGCCAGTTATATCAGAAGTTGTACGTCAATAAGGCGACTTTTTAGATTTAACTTAACATATTATTAACAATTTCTTCTAAAGCAGTGGCACTCGCTTTTGCATTTGGCAAAGCCATGACATCCAGCTTGTCATTTTGGAAAACTGTGATTGATTTTTCAATTTCTTTTTAAGGGCAGAGGCTAGGGCGTAGTTGAATTGTGTGTCACTTCTAAATTTCAGAAGAAAAAAGGTATTTAGTTTATTGAATTTGCCTCAAGTAAATGAGTAATCGATGCATAATCACAAGGAGCTTTCTGGTTGGACTATTGTTGTATATTTTGTGCATAATTGATGTTATTGGATCAACATTCTTCATGTTGATATTTGTTCTCTTGATTTTATCACTCTTTTGTCCCCACAGTTGGTAATGACTTGGAATTATGTATTACATACAGGGACAAGATTTTCTGGCAAAAAGTGGCCCCCATAAGGTACTGTTCCTTTCTTCATTTTTAATATTTAATGATCATTTTCAAGTGCTTTGATCATGATTTATTTGTTTACTTGTATTTTCTTTTTGGGGTCATTTTAGCACCATCAAGGAACTTTATTAGGATGTCTAGAACTCCTTGGTCAATTAGACTGGATTGATATTTTTAGGACTAGTCACTTTTTTTTTTTATTATTAGTTTTTTAAATCTCTATGGTTCTTCATAGTTTGTGAAATTGGAAGCAGTTGCGTTGTTTATGAATAAATCATAGTAGAAGTATTTTGTGAGAGAAGAATGTGATTTAACTCATTCTCTTGAGGAACAAACCCATCTAAGTTTGTTATGCACATTTATAGCAGTAAGAGTCCTCCAGATGTTTGAGTGGAAGCTTTTGGATCAATCTAATCTTTATGTGCTTGTTCATATTAATATTTCTGCATGTCATGTATACCGTATGTGCCAATGCAAATTTTAATAGTTCTGCAGTTCTTTATCGCAAAAATGGAGAATCGCAAGCGTTCACTTTTGCATAAATTTTAGCTTCAAGTATTTGCTTTAATTTATATCTTTTACCTGATGATATTCAATATTGTACTTGATAAGTTTGTGCTTATAATGTGTAGGTAAACGTAATTTTATTCTCAAAAACAGGGGAGCGTGCTACTCCATTTGTGCGGCACCTCTCTATGGAATACCGGGCTTATGCCTCTTTTGCATATGTACTTTGGCGGGAGGAGGATTCTTTCTTTTGGTGGAACACGTATGTGAATATGCTTTCACATTAGTGAGATTTTAATATGTAATGATTTCATCAAAAGGGACTCTTTCTGTATTTTATTTATTTTCTTCAGGGGCCTATTATTATCTGTCAATTACATAAAACACGTGTTTTTAATGAAAGAGGGCAATTGGTTGAATACTTGATTATTATTTCCACCATACCTTTGTTGTTACTTGAATGGCAGACAACCTTAACTGAGATTTCATCATGGCAACAGGTTTGAGGTGGAGTCTGCACCTGCCATAGTAATCTTGAAAGATCCGGGCGTCAAACCTATTGTGTATCATGGCATGTGCTCTTTTTCTGTTCACTATACATGTTTTTTTCTTGTTTCCTAGAAAATTTTTTGATGTGATTTTAATTGCTTAGTGGAAAAAATAATAACTGCATATAATGTTTCAGGATCATTTAATAATTCAAGGTTTTTAGAAGTCGTGGAGCAAAATAAAGAGCAAGGTATTCTCTCCGTGTGCAATGACCTTCTGTGTTAGCATAATTTTCCAGTGTTATAGGAATCATTAATTTAATTTCCCTTTCAGGCTTTGTTTTGAAAATTGATTTTGTTTCTTTTTTATTATTGACAACTCTTTTTACAGGATGCTATTATTTTGTGTGTCTGTTGACTCTGTTTCTTGCACTTAACAATGCACTCGTTTCTTAAGGAACCTCTGCTTAAAATTTATAATGAATTGGCGGGTTGCCATTTGATGCTTGGACATTGATTGCAACCCTACACTTCACAGATTACTTGCTACCCTTGACGGTAATAATCATTGAAGATATTAGTATGATGCATTAATGCAATAGTTTCTTTTAATCGGTGTACTTCTATGAAAAGAAAAAGAAAAAATCTTAATATGAATGGAATTACATGGTTCCATATGATATGCTAATGCTGCTAATTGTTGTCTGTTCTTGCTTTGTATAGCCTTGAAATGCAGGATACAGGTTGCATAAATTTTTTTCTCTGTCGCTAGATGTTGAAACAATTGTATTTGATGGTTTATCCATGGATTCAACTGAAAATACCTGTGAAATTAAGTTTCAGAATTTAAAAATGAATGTTAAGGCTTTCAGAAACTGTAAAATGGGAGTCTGTTCGATCCACCATTCACTTTTCTGTGACATCGTTGCAATGCTAAATTAGCATGAAAGAGATTAACACTCCAGTTGTATAGGATGGGATTGTGAACATAATGTTACCTTTATTGGATTGTGCTATCCATGTAATTGCTGTTTGATAATTCTTTAATAATTGGCTGTTTCACTTTGAATCTTGTGGAGATGACCTTTATTTTATTTTACTTTTATTTTTATCTCTCAATGGGAAGGAATATTTGAGCTTTAGATTATAATATCAAACATATTAGGGATTGGTTTTGTCTTATATTTTGAGAGGTATATATTAATTTTGTTTCACCTCATGTTCCCAGTGCTTCCTCAATTAAGGAGTGTGACATCGATGGAATTGGGATGTGATGCTCGGGGTTACTCTCGTGCTGGAAATGATAACAATATCTGGTATTGCGTTATTCTTGCGGGGAGGCTAAGTCCAGAACTCAATAAAATGCGTGAAGTAAGCAAATCTGCCTAAAGTTTATTCTAAAATTTGTTTCGTTTCGGTTTTTCAGTTTCATCTTTTTACTCTTTCCTAAGATGAGTGTCTTAATTCTTTTTTGCATATTTTCTTTTTGTCTAAGCTAAGAACCAGTATTACATTTTTAGGTTTCATTTCTTTTTCCAATATTACCTCTTCAAAAGTGAAAGAAAACATCCGAAAAATTTAAAGGCAGAGGTAATTTTTTGGAGAGAGAGGTAAATGTTTTGGCATTTTGATTGTGGGCAAACATGATAGTGAATAGGTTAGGAAAAAAAGGGGAATTTGAAGATTTGATCTTGGCAAGGTGGGAGCCCTATTATGCATTTAAAAAAATAATAATAATAAGTAGGTGGTGGTTGTGATGAAGTTAACAACCTCCGACTTGGTGAAAATCAAAGATAGAAGGGAAGACCATTGCAGTGATAGAATAAAATGATAAACAGATGCAATTGCTGCAACATAGGGAATAATTGGATGATCTATTTCTGCAGAAAACCAAAATACCATAAAAACAAAACAGAACACTAGGTGTTCGAGATACCTGGGCTATCCTTGAGCTCTGCTCAGTTAAAACAAATCCATTCCGACCATATGCTCATGCATTTCCCTTTTTTATACACTTACTCACAAAACTGAAAAAGAAAAACAATTACCAACATAACCATCTGCACACATCACTAGGCTAGGCTAACTGAATCACAAACTGAGCAACCCACATAACAGAGAATTACCACAGCACCCTTTACAAGACCAACCAGCTACACCCAAGTTTGTTACCCCTGCCTTTTTTGGGTGCCTCACATAAGAAAAGCGAATTAGAGGCTTATCATGCAGCTTATGAAATAACAAAGAAACATTCTATGATGCTGCCTTCTAGTTTAGGATATGCAGATCTTTTTAGGAGAGCATTTACAAAAGAGAAACTAGGCAAGAGAAATAGTTCCTTTTGACTTTCTGAAAAGAGTTTTCTGGCTGCAGGTTTTCATGGTAACTAAGAAGTTTCTCTTTTTATTTGTACTGATTTAGAACTGTGTTTTCACACATTGGATTCTCTCTTGATTGCATGAGACTTTCTGGTCACTTTCACCTAAAGTTCTGTTCCTCTGAAATGGAAGAAAAACATATTGTGAAGATGAAAACTTATGGTGTTTCAGTCGGTTGCATCTGTCCCTCCCATTGGATTATAATTAGAGTTGAGGTGATCTTCCCATCTGTTAGTTGATCTCATGCCCCTAAATAAATCATGATCCTTAAAACTGCTATTGTGACATTCGTCACTGAAGAGAGGCAAAACTGTTCTTGGGACAGTACACCAAAGAGAAGTATGTGACATAAGATTTAAGCGCCCATTGATATGCCAATCTGGTTCTTGTGTACTAAATGATGCTTCTTTATTGAAGTAGATACAAGTTGGTGGTAGGTTAGGACTTGTATGCTTTGGATTCCTTTAAATTATGGACCACTTGCCCTGCAACAACTGAGTCAACAACTTCACATTGATATCTGATTGCTGTTGCCTTGACCTACTTTTCTGAAATCCATAAAGCTCTCAGCTTCTTACTAGGATTTCTTTGTCTCTCTCCCTGTTTGAAAGTCCAATTATATTCACAAATATCTGGCCTCTTTGTGAATTGCACACTAAAGAATGCTGCCTTAGCTAATCTCTACTTGGTGGTCTTTCCATAAAATTTCTCTTACCAATTTTTATTTTTACATATTTGCTTAAGAAGTGTTTAGACACCTGAGAGAATATGAAAACTATAGAGGCAGTTGTCGATATTCCTATTGGAATGTTTACTTTTTATGTGTTGTTTCAGATTTTGTTTTATTTATCTTTTCCTATTTAGCATAATACTTTGCTTATTGCTACCATCTTAAACCTCAAATCTAAGTATGTCAATTGCCTTTTAAAATTTGAAATCTTCAATGTTTAGGGGATCCTAGGGTGGGGAATCAAAGAGACAAGAGTAAGAAAAGATTAGATATATCCTCATTATAATTTTATGTTGCTTCCAAATACGTATTTTCAGAATTATTTAGCACAACTATGTGTGCTGTATGACCCCAGATTTTCTTTTGTTTAGTTGGGGAAAATAACACAAGTTTTGTAGACCATGCGCAGGGTTCAAGGGATATTATTAAATGGTGCTGACTTGAATGCAGCTCAGACAGAACAGTCTTTAGAACCAGCAGCAACTGCATTCAGAAGTAAGCGACTTACTTTTGCTTGGCTTGACGGAGAGGCACAAGAAGTGAGTTTTCTATTCCACCCTTTCTATTTCTTACTTTTTACTTTATTTTCAATGTCCAAGCATGTGGAAACTATTTATGAAATAAGCACAATTAGAATTACTGTCAAAGGAATATTATGGTACTCTCCTTTATGTTGCATTCCATATAAAGTTTTTGGGTTTAATTGCATCCTTATTGAAATCTGAATTTATGCACAGCTATATTGCCCACAAGCTAACTAATATTGTTGTTTTTGCCCAGCGATACTGTCATTTCTACCTTTACTCGGAATCAACTTTTGAAACTTGTGGAGCAAGGAGGGATATGACAGATGTGCCTAAAATATTTATTGTGCGTTACAAAAGAAATGCCACTAAAGATATTATCGAAGTTGAGAGAAAACCACAGAACATTTGGAGTATGTTGCAAAATGAGGAAGTGGATCCTGCATCACAGCTTGTAGTGAGGTACAATGGTTCGGATGAAATTCCTCAGGTATGAACTTCTGTTTAATGTCAGGCCCTATATTGCATCAGCTGTCTTTATCAGCTCCAAATTCACTTGTTTTTCGTACTTTGTGCAACATTTGTCATTTATTTGCGAGGCTATTTTCACTCAGTTCGAGAGCTAATACATGTAGGATGGTGTACTTTTCTTATTTATAACTCAATTTGGTTACAGATTATAGAATGGGTCTCAAAAACAATTAAGGATGGTGACTCCTCTGATCTCCCCTTCTATGTAAGTTGGGTCATCTTTCATAATTTTTCTAAATTAAATTGTTCATCTTTTTAATTATAGGATCTTGTTATCAAGTAATGCAGTTAATTTCATGATCATAAGCAAATTTGATCAAGATTTTCCCTCCTACAAATAATTGGTTGCAACAGATATATGTGGTCCTTAGTTTAGGTGATGTGTAGATTATCCGAAATCAGGAACCTCTCTACTTGAATGACTCAGGGCTTTTGGGACGTAATTTACTTTTTGTTCCTAAAGTACCTACGGTTTATATTAAGACATGAAAAACCAGAAAGAGATATGTGGAGCATATCTTTTGGGTCTTTTGTCCAGTACTCATGCTTTTTAGTCTCCTTATGATACAGAGAGCGAAGACTCCTGAGCTTGTTCCTGAGGATGCAGATCCTATCTGGTCCAGAGGTGCCAAAAGCATTCTTTCCAAGAGCAGTGGAATGAAGCAAAGGGTTCACAACATTATTAACAGATCTTACACTTACCTGGGAGATCCTAGAGTAGGTCCATCCTTGCTCTTGGCAGCATTAATGTCTTTTGGTACCATCTGGCTGTTGAGGAGTCAACAACCAGCTCGGCCAACTGAGTCAGGTCAATCAAATCAATCAAATACTGAGGTAAGTGTTGGGTTTTCAAACTTCTTAAATATTATGTGTAAAAGCTGTTTATTAGAGTCCCTCTCTCATGTATGTTCAACTACATACACAAACAACCATATAGTGCTGGAAAGAGGGTTAAAGGGATAGAAAATACCCTTTTTAAGCTTTCTATTTCATTCTGTGATTTGCTTGGATGAGTGTGTAGAAAATGATGTGTCTTATTACGCTGGAAATTTTTTGTTGGAGATTATGAAAATTCGGTTTCGTTCTTTTATGTCGAAATAAGTCCTGCATAGTCCTAATTCTAGGAGCTGATTTGTCAGTGTTTTTTTGTTGGAAAAACTAGTCTTCAGATAACTGGGTGTTGTTTATGCCATGATCGGTTAGTTATACAAAAGGTCGTAAAACCTTGTCATCCCCTTTTAGCTATCATTTTATTTTTTATTTTTAATTCCTAGTCCTGCACATTAACTACAACCTTTTACAACTGTTCAAATTAACTTGATCTTTTACTTATTCTTTTCTGCAATTTTTTTTTTTAACTCATGATTTTAATTAAAACAAATTGCTACTGAAACAAGTTTACATGTTTCCAGGGTAAAAAAACTAGAACACGAGTTAGAGACCGTTCAAGAAATTTGTCAAAAAAAGATCAACCTTCTTCCATAACTGATGAGGAACCAAAAAATGCCTACCAGATGCCATTCTCAGATACAGATACCGAATAGTATATGCTGTGTAAGAAAATGGAGGTTTTGAAGTCATGAACGGGAACAGAGACTCTTGAAAAGAAGATCTTGAAAGTGACAAGCAGCTGGTGTCGATAAAATAATTGCAGTATTTTTAGTACACAGATTGGGTCTGTTTATGGAACAAATTATAAATCTTATTCAGGTTGCATTTTTACCTAGATATTATCTTGATAGAACATGGGCAAATCCAGTTACATGGCCTAGAAAGAAGATATAGAAGGCTTTGATGTTTCTTTTCCCCAAAAAAGGGTGGAAACATTAGGATTTTGTAACAGTTTGATGATTATCAAATATGTTTTCATTGTTTCACTCAATAACTAACGTCTAAGAGATAGGCTGATATATGGTTTAAACTGTTGGCTGATTATTGTATAATTTTCTGGATGGAAACTGATAATAATATGGTTTCGAATACTGCTGCGAAGCCCCTTTTTATATTTATTAGTTATCTTTTTAAACTAGGGAATTGTTTAAGCATGATTTTATATAATTTTTTCTTCAATTTTGATACGAGCACTTGATCTGTAATACATGCAAGGAGAATGTTTTGTTTATTAGAAAAAATAAAAATAAAACACTAAACGACATTAGTAATATAAAATGTTTCTGTAAAATTCTTAAATCAAAGTTTCAACTTAAAACCAAATTTTTTAACTAGGAAATAAGGTTCTGTTCTTTCTTGTTTCTTAAAAATTGTTTTCTATTTTCGGAGTACAGAATTCTTACAAAACGTGTTCTTTTCTGTTTTTATAATATATTTTCACAAAATATTGTTTTTAACATTTTCGGAGTTCAAATTTATCCCTCCCTAACTCTTCTTTCTCTCTCTTCATCTTCTATTTTCTTATTCTCTCTATTTTATATCAATAATTCATTTCTAAACACATATCTTGTTTTTGTTTTCAAAATTTCAGCTTAATGATTCATTTCCAAACACATATTCTTAAAACTATTTTCAAATTTACATTTTATAAATTCATTTCCGAACGCATATCCTTTATTTAAAATACATTCTTTAAATAATAAAAATTTATTTTTTAAATCATTTTAAAAATAAAAATATATGAAACAAAAAAGAACACACCATAAAAAACACAAAAAAGAAACAGATGCGACAACAATTAAAAAATTAAAAAAAAAATGATATCCATACTTGAACACCATTTGATACGTTATTTTTCTAACTCTTCAGGTTCCTGTAATTTTCTTCTTTGCGAAGTCAATATTAAAATTTGATTATTTGAATCTAAAAAATTATATTAAAAGAATATGTACGTTGAAGTGACTTCAGTTCAGTCTGCAGTTCACATGTGACATGTGGCCGATTGCTTTCCAATATGAACTTTCGGCCCTTGTGACCCGACCCACCAAGGGCGATTACGTAATTTAATTGAAAGATAATCTCGACTCCTCAACAAAGGATTACCGTAAGAAAAGCCCCGAAAGACCTCACTCATCAGCTGGTGCTTCATTTCTCTTTCTGAGCCGATCGAATTTTTTTGAGGTAAATAATCTGTGCTAGATAGCTCCTTTTGTTTTATCGGTTTGTTATTATCTATTTTAGATTCTCTTAATTTCGATGCCTTTTACTTTTGTTGGAATTATTGTCTTCTTACGTATAATATGCGTTCATGGTAACGTAGGCTTCTCAAATTGTTGCTTCTGTAAGTGGGTATTGGTTAAAGAAATTCTGTAAGTGGGTATTGGTTAAATTTCATTAATATTGATTATGTTATGACTCATGTTAGATATTGCATCTGGGTGTGATTGGATTTGTGTATTTAGCGTAAAAGTTGTGGTGATGAGGATGATAATGATTTTTTATGTGCGTGCCCCTGTCTTCATGTGTTTCCTGTTGCAATTTTGTTTAGATTTCTGGTTTGTTTGTTTGATTTATGTGTATAAAATGTGCTTTTGTGCTTTTGCTTTTTGTAGCATGGTATATGATTATTTCTGGGTTTGGTAAGTGCCTTATTGTAGATGAAATTAAGTGTGGGTACATTATCTCTCGATGCGTGCTGTATGTCAATAATTGGATTGAAAGCATCAGGTACGGCCATGGTTCGGGTTTGAGGATTAAACTGTCGAAATGGAGGTGATGATTTGAAGAATATTTAAAAACAAAATTGAGATTGACAAGTGGAATGTATGCTGAGAAAGAAGCATGATTTGTTACCTCAAAACGTTGCAGGAAAATGTTTGTAACATTTTGGATTTTTGCAAAGTAAAATTTGGAACTATTGAAGTTGTTTAGAGCACTTGAACTTCATTGTTCCCAAATATATCGGATTTAGTTTGGCATGGGCTTTTCTGCTATCATTGCACAAGATAGAAATCACTACTTAAAGTTTGTGAGTCACAATTTAACGTGGGACTTATGTTCGCAAACATTTTTCTTTTTGTTGAAAAGATTAAATAAATTGAAGAAAAGAGTCATTGTTCTTTAAATATGGATCCAAACATCAGTACTTATATTATATTATTAATAATAATAATTATTATTATTATTATTATTATAAACTTTTGAGCTTGAATTTGACTATTTTGAGTTTTGGTGCTGTGTATTCAGTATGCAAACTGAAATCTTACTGTTTATGACATTCTTAACCTCATTAATTGGTTTAAATATTACTTCTTTTAGTTCTGTTTATATTTTCTTCATCCTTCACACGCTTTACACACATACTTCTCTAGGTTGAGTTTCTTAGAATTGATCTATATCCAGTAGTTGCCATGCTCCTGAGGTGTGATATGTTGGTGTTATTAGTTTTCTGTCAAGAAATTACCATTGTTTATGATCATTTACGCTCAGTATTTTGCACTTTGACTGCTTAGGTTTCTGACATAATGGGAAAGGACTCTAAACCGAAGGAGGGGAAGGGTAAAGGGAAACAGGCTGCTGGAGGTGATGAGAATGCCTCAAAGGGTAAAGGAAAAGGTGGAAAGTCAGCAGATGGGCTTGGCACCTGCACATATGTCAAAGGTTTCTTATTTTCTTGCTTTCCTTATTGAGCAACTTTCCAATATTTAGTTTATCTCATGTCTATCAAATTCTTCTTGGTCTGATTTTAGTCTATTTTGCTCCTTAATTTGCTTTAGCAAGGCATGTCTTATGTGAGAAGCAAGGGAAGATAAATGAGGCATATAAGAAGCTGCAAGATGGTTGGCTTAGCAATGGAGATAAAGTTCCCCCAGCTGAGTTTGCAAAGGTGAATTCACTAGGAAAAAAAAAATCTCGCTTTGAATATCATAAGATGCTAATAGTTACTTTTGGATTTCAGATCACAATTATTAAGAAACTCTAGTTAAGTTATTGCAGTAAAGTGGATGTATGGCCTAATTTTTGCACATTTAATAAAGAAAACTGCCTTCATCCTGAGTTTGGATGTATATCATCTTTGTTTCTCTTTACCTTTTCAGATAGCTGCAGAATATTCGGAATGCCCATCGGGGAAGAAGGGTGGAGACCTTGGATGGTTTCCACGTGGCAAAATGGCTGGCCCATTTCAGGAAGTTGCCTTCAGCACGCCTGTCGGAGCAACCAGTGCACCCTTCAAATCAACGTATGTTCTTATATTTTTTGTTTTCAAAGCTTGTACACCAGCTATGTTTTTGTTACATTTCCTAGACTATCAGACATATCACCATAGGATACACAAGCTTTGTTTGTCTTGCTTCTGTCTTTGCAGGCATGGATACCACATTATCTTGTGCGAAGGGAGGAAGAACTGATGGAACCTAACGAAATAATACAAGGAATCAACGCCTGTCTTTGTATATTGCATGTGAATTTGGCTTGTTAATTGTCTTGCTTGACATGACCTGACGATGCTTACCTATCAGAAACGATATGTTACTTGAGTATTGTTTTCTTAAAAGATGATGAATATCTGAATGCTGATAATTTTCTTTTATTTTGATTTCCCTGCGTTCACAATCTTATCCACTGTCAACATTTCATTTTATTGGAATACAATCTTATCCTGTGTCAATATTTCATTTTATTGAAATTTTTCTACGATTTCAAGTGGGAGATTGCATGTGCTCGAGAAGTAGTACTGAAGAAAAGGATAAAAATAGAACCGGTGGGGTTGTAATGGGAAAATACTATTTTCCTGGCATTGCATTTTGGTTGCATGGAAAAGGGCTACCAGATCTGCCTTCAATCATGTGTACTGCAAGGTCACTTGGGACCACGCACTGGTACTAGTTCACTGCATGCTGTATCTGATTGTGGAAAATACAACAATTACTGTTCGAATTGTGAAGGTTTAATTGTTATGAAGTGTCGATTAGGTGAAGATTCAATCTTTTCCACTTCGTGACATCGTTAAAAGGTCGTGCTTAGAGCTCAGAATCATAAAGGGCCCCTGGGATTGAAGCGTTACTGTTTTAACATGCCACTTGGATCAAACGATATTGCCAGGCTAATAATCAGATTCCAGATCAAACAGTTTTTATGAGCTTTCTCTTTTCAGCTATCAATCAAGGCAAAGGAATGTATGGTCAAGCATGTCCATCCATTGTGGGAAAAAGATATTCAGCTTATAGTTGCTGATTGTACAGGGAAACAAATAAATCTCTTCGTAAAAAACCAAAATAATTAAGATATATATTAATGAAACACGGATACATTATACACGCAAAAAATTGCAGCTCTGATCATCACAGTTGCAATAGTCATATCTTGTTACACATTACTATGAGTTGTTATGATCTACTAACTTAAGACCCCAACTCATGTCCTCACAATGCCTAACGTGAGGAACGAGGGCACCTGTGTCAATACCTCTCTTAGCCTTGCAATCATAAAAGGGAGGAGCATGGAAACAAGGCTCCATTGACATGGCTCGACGACAGGGTGGATTTGGAGCCGTCCGATTCTCAGGCTTCTCGAGTATCCATGGCCTCAATCCTCCAAGACCTTGAGCTACATAGCCAAATGTCGACCATGAGCTTGTGACCAAAACATCAGTCAAGCTCAGTAGATACATTTCTGCCCAGGCCTTCCGATTGTGTGTGTGTTTCTCGGTTTGTTGATATTCTTCATGACTGGGCTGGTAAATACTGATCACATCTCCTGTTGCAGTTGGATGCTCCCAATAGATGTCCCTTAGTTTCTCAAAGTAGCCAGCACTTAGGGATGTTATCAGGACAGCTTTATATCTCTGAGTTCCACTTCCAGGTCGGATGATGGGTTTTTGCTCATTGATTTTAGGCAGCAAATTCTCCTTCAAGGTACAAGCTAGGATCTGATCCAACACGTGCTGGAATGGACCAATCCCAGTATCAAAGACTCGGATCTGTATGCCTATTCTTTCATCTGCTTTGGCTAAATAAGCCTGATAGTATCTGGTAATGAGTCCCCAGACCTGATTAGTGGGGTGGAAGAGATACCGACCCAAGAAGTGGAAAACTGTATCTTTCTTTGGGAAAAGATTAGTCAGTTCTTGCTCAAACGATGGGATCAAGAAGAGAGATGGAATGAAGTAGTTATCAGTTTTAATGATCAACCAAGGAACTTTCTGAAGCAAACTTTGATCTTCATCACAAAAGAAAAGCTTATCATGATCATCATAATCATGTGCAAGATGGAGATACACAAAAGATGGTGACAACGAGCCATTTGAATCTGTAAAAAAAATTTTCTTTTGCATCCTCCCATAGCAATGAGGAGAATTTTGATCAAAACTGTTGAACTGATCTTTGAGAGGAAAATCTGAGGGGAGAAACCAAGAGACCTCTGGAAATGGTTCACAAAACAGATCAACCATGTCAACTCCTGGATCAACAAGTAGGACCCGGTTTGTAAGAAGAGCATAAAGAAATGCTGATGCAAGGGTTACTATTCTATTCCCTAATCCGCTAAAAGAAATCCACACTACATAATTACAATCTGAGGATTCTGGATGATGGTCAGACTTGAGGAATTCCAAGGTTTTGTTATAGGATTCAGTATAGGGTCCACATCTTTTATGGAGAGCTTCATAACTTCGTAACCTGGAAATGAGGTAAGAAGAAGGTATCTGAGATAGTGCTCTCCGATATGAGGCTGACTGGTACCTACTGAGACAAAATCTTTTGTCAAATTCAGCGGAAAGAAGACCACCAAGCAATCCCTTCGGCACTTCAACAGACTGAAAGGAATCATCTTCTGAAATGGCAACTAAGAAAGGGGAAAAAGAGGAGAAGATGTAAGAATTTGACAAAAAGGGTTTAGCACCGTCATGGGTGGTGAATTATGTCCAAAAGAGAAACCAAGAAAAATTTTGCAAGAAATATTCTAGCAGTAATAAAAGTTAAAAAATCAATTACATGGAACAGCAATTACCATTCCTAACAACATCATTTGCTTCTTAAAAGTAAGATTAAACCATCAAAATTTCCAGGACTAACTCCCTTAGAATGGCTAAGTCTTGGATTCCAATAAGAATTAGATTGCAGCACAAAAATTTCTCATTTCCTATTTCACAGGGAAAATCTTTGGTTTTCATTCTCACTGGCTTTATCTTTTAATCATTGCATTGAGGCTGAGGGATGGCAAAAATTTCAACTCTAATACAGGAAAAAAAAATCCGGATGGAATAACTTAAGAGAATACATCAAGTAAGAATACTAAATAGAAACAAGCTCCAAAAGCGGAAGTGCAAATGATGAAAAATTCAGATAAACATAACCATGCTGATTGATAATTAGGGAAATATTGAATAAGTTCAATACTAAATGTTGTGCATTAACTACCAAACCACTAATGATAGAAAATTAAGTCAACCTTCAGAAATTGATAGTAGCACCAATTAAAGACGATATAAGACAACGTCCTCTAAGATCCACGGAAACAAGTGTTTGCTACTCACAAATGAGAGTACTTCCAGTCTACCAAAGACGCTATAAGAACACAAGGACTTCTAAACAGAACGCAACCAAAATCCAAACTAATTATCAAGTTCATGTAGCCAAATCCAATTTAGTTAAAATCTCATTTAAAGTTGGTTCTACCGAAAGAAAACTAATAATCAGTTCAAACAGCTGCGAAGCCGCTTTAAACAATATGTGGATCATTTGCAGATGCTCAGAACTGACAAGAAGAACCACATATGCAATGACTGGTACTCCAATTCCAAACTCCATCCAACACATGTACATTGCACAAAAAGATCTCTTCAACTAATAGAAAAGCCATTAACCAAACTTTGCAAAAATAAAAACGAATCTTTCCAACAAATCAAGTACCTCTTTGTGATTGTGCTTCAAAAACTCTTGCCCCATTAGACTCCCAAACTCCATCATCTGGTGGGTCCCTAAGCACCATTGACACTGAAAACAGAACCGAAACAGCCATCAAAATAACCAAAAGAACACCCATCAATCTCATCGAATTCAACTCGAACCGGCATTCACTATTCGGATCTCTGAACACACTGTTGCTACTAGTGTAATCATGACCCGACCCGACTCCAGGATCACTATCCCGGTTCTTCTTGAACCGCTTCATATCAGCAAATCTCATCCAGTTGTCGCCAAAAACTGGTTGAGGGCCGTTTTCGACCAAGAATTTGGAGCCGGGGTTGCCTGGATCGATGGTGGGTGCTGCAGGGTTCAGCAACAGAGGAGAAGCGAGAGTGAGAGTAATTGGATTCCGCGGCTGCGCGTGTGCGGGTGCAGTGCAGGGAAGAGTTACTAAACCGGGCGGATTCCACGTGCAAAGATTGCATGCGTTTATGAAGTCGCTTTCGAGATGTGATAAGAAGCTAACCGTAAAAAGGAAGTGACAGAGGAATGCGTAGACGACTTATCATATGAGAAAAGACCAAATGTCGTTGCAAGTATAAATGAGGAACGACAAGTCGTCTTAAAAGTACCACTGCCGCATGGTTGATAATTGAAAAAAAGGGTTTTGGCAATGGTAACCCATCTATTATTAAAATAAAAGTTCCACCTTATTATATTATTAATAGAAGCCAGGATGAAGGTTGAATTTTCTAGAACACAAATATATGGGAGGACAATACCGTGTACCTCCATATTATTAATGCTTCAAAAGCTTGAAGAACCGAACATTGCATTAGCCATTGTACAACATGCCTTTTCTAGGCATTCTCCATTGACAGCACTGCCTGAATTGGCCAATAAAATTTGGCTTTGTGAATGTTTGTTTTATGACATTAGAGTTGGAATTAGACTCAGCTGAATCCGCATCTTCACCTTGCTTTGTCCTTAACTCACTTGCAAGCCATATAAGAGACCATTTCTGTTCCTTGAGTGAGAAGCCTGTAGTAGAGTGTCAAATACTAGAAAGGGAAGATGTGGATCCTCATAGCTTAGGCTTGTGGCCTTACTCCTCCTAATCCTAAGACTCTGAGCCACGTGTATAGTTGAATGTTGACTATACTATGAGCTAGCTTGTTGTGATCACCAACATAAGGTTCAAGCTCAGTAATACATACATTTCTGGTCATGCGTCTGCTTAGGAGCTTCTCAAAGTTGCTTTTGATCATCTGCATGACTTGGCTGGTAATTTCTAAACGCTTGCCAATTTTCTGATAATCAATGCATGTCTTTTAGCTTTCAAAGTAACCGACGCTCGAAAATAAAATTACTGTGTGTGAACTTAATCATTTCTAGTGTCAACATGCTCGTTGATAATGATTTGGAACTTGAAACTTTAACTTATGCTAGTTATGCTGGATCTCATGACCTTAATATAATTCCACTTCAAAAAGTTCCAATAGAAAGAAGAAAGGAATGACAGATATAGTAAAAATCGAGCAAATTTTTCAGGTTCATTTATTTGTAAATGTTAGACTCAAATATTCATACTATTATTTACCTTAAACTTAAGTTTTTGAGTTAAATGGAAGCCATTTAGTTAAATAGTTATTTAATGTAGCATTAAGCTAGAGGTTGCAAACTCAAATTCCTTTTCTCATTGTTGATGCACGATTTCCGGACGGCCGGGACGCAGGTCGGAGCTCGGGTGGTATGCCGGGTCCAGTCCTGCGATCACAGAAAAACAGTCAGGGGTGCCGGCGGTGACCCTCCGACGCTCAAGTCAGTTTCCGGCAATCCGAAACTTTCTGGGAGAATTTCCTAGAGAGAGAAGCTCTCAAAAGTAAAGGAAATCTAGAGAGAGAGTAAGTTCAGAAAAGTGTGCATACCTTGAACGATAACCCGGAGGGTTTATATAGGAGCCGGGATGGGCCATTGTGGGACCCAGATGATGGGCCTAGATGATGGGCTACAGTAATGGGCTTACTGTATTAGAAATAATTAGGCCCAGATGATGGGCTTCAGTAATGGGCTTACTGAATTAGAAATAATTGAGGCCCGATATTATTATGGCCATAACAGTAGTCCCCCCAGGCCCAAGTCGACTAACGGGTCGACGTAGGGACGATGTAGTTATTCTTTGGGTGATCAACAAGTGACTCGGATTAGAAGAACAAATGTTTCTTTTGGGAATTCTACTCCTGTAAGTGGGCGAGATCCACCCCTTCATAGTGTGACTGAAGTTTCTGAAAATTCTGGCCAGGAAGCAGATCAGGATGGTCCAGCAAGGGAGCAGCAAATAAGCAATGATGGTGGTTCTGCATTCTTGGAAGCTCTCCCGGAGGAGTTACGTGCAGAAGTTCTTTCAACTCAACAGGGCCAAGTGACACAGCCTTCAAATGCTGAACCTCAAAATTCTGGAGATATTGATCCAGAATTTCTTGCAGCACTTGCCCCAGATATCCGGGAAGAAGTTCTGGCACAACAGCAAGCGCAAAGGCTTCATCAATCTCAGGAACTTGAAGGCCAGCCTGTTGAAATGGATACAGTCTCCATAATTGCAACATTTCCTTCGGATTTGCGAGAAGAGGTTCCTTAACATCATCAGATGCTAATGTCATTATAAGTCTATCCACTGGTTCTTCCCTCGAGCAACTGGCACCACCTTGAAGACTGCATTTTAAGCACTTAACCAACACAACATCACCAAAATCACTAGTAACAACTGACAGCAACTCTACCAGGCTATTTACAGAGTTTAGTTGTAATTTGTTCAGATACTCTATCCATCCTATCAACCAATATTATCTCCAAAGGTTGTATTGCATTATTCTGTAAACAAAAGTCATCGCTATTGAACTCTGATTTCTCCAAATAGCAAAGCGCAAACTCCAGCAATTGCTGAACTACCGCAACAATCAAGGGTCCCGCTTGCTCCACGGAGAGAGATCGAGAGGCAGAGGCGATCACGTGAGCAATTACCGAACCATGGGGTCGCGGGGATAGCTCAGTTGGGAGAGCGTCAGACTGAAGATCTGAAGGTCGCGTGTTCGAAGGCAAGCATACAGGCGAGCTCGCGATGGGCGAGGGGCAAGCCTGGTGTGTGCAAGGGCGAGCAGCGAGGGCTGGGCGCTGGGGCTGCTCGCATGCATGGGGGGCTGCATGCATGCTGGGCGAGCTGGGGGCTACCTGCATGCTGGGCGTGAAGAAAGAAGCGGGCGAGGCGTGCTTCGAGGGCAGCTCGCCCTTGCATGCGCCTGGGTGCGCTGCGAGGGCAGCTCGCCCTTGCGCCTGGGCACGCACAAGGCAGGCGACGACCTGCGTGCTGGGTGAGCGCTGGGGTGCGCAAGGGCGAGCACCTGAGTTGCTGGTGCACGGGGGCGAGCTCGGGGCGCTGGGCGAGCATGGTCGAACTCACGGGGCGCTGGGCGCGCCTGGGCAAGTTCGCGGGACGCTAGGCTTGTGGGGGCGAGCCAGCGGAGCGCTGGGCGCGCAAGGGCGAGGCGCTGGGCTGCTCGCGTGCGCGCTGGGCGGCTCGCGTGCGTGCTGGGCGCTGGGCTGCCCGCGTGCGCGCTGGGCGCTGGGAGGTGGCGAGCTCCCGGAGATGGGCTGCGCTGCATGCAACATGCAGCGCTTATACGTCCAAGGACGTCTTGGAAGAAATTCGAATAAGTGCGGGGACATGCCAGCAATTTTTGAAATTTGATTTTATAACTTTGGGGTTGTTTGCGAAAAATTTCAAAACTTTTATTTAAAATCACAGGGGTGTTTATGCGAAAATTCAAACCTTAATTTTTCTCCGCGGGGGTATTTCCGCGAAATTTCAAACCTTTATTTTTTCCTCCGCGGGGTGTTTCCGCGAATTTTTAAACTTAAATAATTTTTCCTCCATAGGGGTGTTTCTGCAAAATTTTAAACTTAAATAATTTTTCCTCCGAGGGGTGTTTCCACGAAATTTCAAACCTTTATTTTTTTCTCCACTGGGGTGTTTCCGCGAATTTTTAAACTTAATTTTTCCTCCGCGGGGGTGTTTCCGCGAATTTTCAAACTTAAATAATTTTTCCTCCGCGGGAGTGTTTCCGCGGATATGCAAACTTAAATAATTTTTCCTCCGCGGGGGTGCTTCCACGGATTTTCAAACTTGAATAATTTTTCCTCCGCGGGCGTGCTTCCGCGGATTTTCAGACTTGAATAATTTTTTCTCCGCGCGTGTGCTTCCGTTGATTTTCAGACTTGAATAATTTTTCCTCCGCGGGCGTGCTTCCGCGGATTTTCAGTCTTGAATAATTTTTTTTCCTCCGCGGGCGTGCTTCCGCGGATTTTCAGACTTGAATAATTTTTCTGCCGCGGGCGTGCTTCCGCGGATTTTCAGTCTTGAATAATTTTTTTCTCTGCGGGCGTGCTTCCGCGGATTTTCGATACAATCCTCCAGCTTTTTTTTTTTTGATTGAAAGTCATGCCTTAACTCCTTTCCCCTCTTTGCCTTTCTCTCGGTAGGCGACAGGACCCTTGGCTCAAGGAGAGTCTACCAATACCAACCTCCTCAAGGAGGTTAACCATCTCATTTCAGAGTTTGACGACTGGAAGGCGAAACATCTAGTCTGCCTTGACAACTTAACCGAAACAGAGAGAAGAATGGCAGAGATGAAGGAACAGATGGGCAGAATGAAGGCAGACTTGTCCGAAGCCAAGAAGCAGGCGGCTATCCAGCGTCGTACATTGAGGGAGTCAATGGGGTGCATAGATGGTTCCATGACCGCCATCCAGAGATTGATCAGTCACCCATAGCTGAGGAGTTAAACTTGGTGGAAGAGTCTATCCCTACAGCGGACTCCGATCCTGAGCAATTCCGCCGCCTCATCCTTAAAGATGAGGATTATGAGTCGACATTGGACACAGCAGCCTGGGAGGCCAAGTAAGGCGACTCTACCTCATCGTCTTCAGATGAAAAAGGAGGTGATGAGGCTACTTCTTAGAGATAGTTAGAATTCTTCCAGCTAGGTAGATGCTCATTCATAGGGAACAACCATATCAAGGCTGCTATCCCGGCCTTGACTTTACCTTTTACTGTCTTTACTTTCAGTTCGATGTACTAGGTGAGGATGTGTGACATCCCTCAACCAATTTTGAAATAATAAGAACACTAAGAAAAAAAAAATTTTTCTTTCTGGTGTTGTATTTTTTTTTTTTTACTTGTTCCATCTCATTCTGAATAAAACGAATGCTTTTATTGACAATCTCTTTATTGGTCTCCCCATGGGAGTTGTTACATATGCATAAGCTCCTGGGCGGAGTTACTGCACATATAGAGAGATTACGGGTAGTACTTCTTCAAGTGCTCAATATTCCATGGATGACGGAGCAACCTTCCATCCATGGTGACCAGTCTGTAGGTGCCTGGTCGGATGACTGCCTTGACTTGATACGGACCCTCCCAGTTGGGCCCTAGTGCTCCATCAGTGGGATCTCGGGTACTTTGTAGTACTTGCCTCAAGACCAAGTCTCCCACTTGGAAAGACCGGCGCTTAACCTTAGAGTTGAAATATCGAGCAACCCTTTCTTGGTAAGCAGCAACCTTGACACTAGCGAGATCCCTTTCCCCCTCAAGAAGATCTAGGTTGAGTTGAAGGCTTCTATGATTAAGCTCCTCGTCATATCCCTCAGTACGAGGTGACGGAAGGCCAATTTCAACCGGTATGACTGCTTCCGATCCAAACGCCAAGGAGTATGGGGTTGCTCCTGTTGCCGTATGGACAGTGGTTCGGTATGCCCAAAGCACTTGTGGAAGTTCTTCTGGCCATGCACCCTTCCTAGCATCTAATTTGGTCTTGAGGAGGTGTTTAATGGTTTTGTTAATAGCCTCCACCTGACCGTTTGCTTGAGGATGAGCTGGGGATGAAAAGCACAAAGAGATGTTCAGCTCCTTACAGAAATTCCTGAAGTTAGAGTTGTCGAATTGTTTGCCATTGTCCGTAATGATGGTATGAGGGATACCAAACCTATAGACAATTGACTTCCGTACGAAGTCTGTGGTCTTCCTTTCAGTAATCGATGCGAGGGGCTCAGCTTCTGCCCATTTAGTGAAGTAGTCAATTGCCACAACAGCATATTTAACTTGACCTTTACCCATTGGAAGGGGTCCAATAAGGTCTAGTCCCCACTGGGCGAATGGCCATGGGGTTGTCATTGGAGTCAGGTTTTCAGGAGCTTTCCTCGGAATGTTAGCAAATTTCTGGCATTTGTGGCACCTAGTTGAGAATGTCTTAGCATCCTTCTTCATGGTTGGCCAGTAGTATCCTTGCCTGATACACTTATGAGCTAGAGATCGACCACCAGAATGGTTACCACATATCCCCTCGTGGATTTCTCTAAGAACATAATCAGCTTCTTCTGGACGAAGACACTTTAGAAGAGGAAGGCTGAAACCTCTTTTGTAAAGAACACTATTGACCATAGTGTACCTTGACGCTCTCCCTCTGACCTTGATTGCTTCATTCCGGTTAACTGGAAGTTCCCCCGTTTCTAAGAACTTTATGATAGGGTCCATCCAGCAAGGGTCACCGTCAATGGTCATTGTCTTCTCTGGCGGGAGCTCACGTTGTGATATGCTTGGAGATTCCAGAACAACCATGTGGTAGTCGGTCGGTAGAAGGGGGTCTATTCCTGAAGCAATTCTGGCTAGACTGTCAGCTTTTGAATTCTCCACCCTTGGGACTCTTACGATGTCAAACCTTTTAAAACCGCGCAGGAGGGAGTTAACTCTACCCAAGTAAGCTATCATGGTAGAGCCTTTTGCCTGATAGTCTCCACGGACTTGGTTAACCACAAGTTGGGAATCGCTGTGGATGGCGATCTCTCCTACCCCCAAGGCAACTGCCAGCCTAAGTCCTCCAAGGAGAGCTTCATACTCTGCGACATTATTCGTGGCTTTAAAATTGAAACGAAGTGCCACAGCTACCTCTACCCCATCCGGGGTTGATAGGATCAAGCCAGCTCCACTACCGACCTTATTAGATGACCCATCTACGAATAAGATCCATGCCTTCTGTGGGTCAATTCCCATGGGCATTGGTCGGTCATGCGACCCTGTAATGGTTTCTTCATCCTCCTTATCTATACCACTTGAAAATTCAGCAATGAAATCAGCGATGGCCTGCCCTTTGATTGATGGTCTTGCAACATAATGTACGTCAAATTCTCCCAACTCAATGGACCACTTGACAAGTCTTCCAGAAAGCTCTAGACGATAAAGTATCTGTCGCAAAGGGTGGTCAGTTGGGACCATGACAGTATGTGCTTGAAAATACGGGCGAAGCTTTCGTGTTGCAACAACTAGGGCGAGAGCCAGCTTCTCCATAGGAGGGTATCTACCTTCAACTTCAGTCAAGGCCTTACTCACATAATAGACTGGCCTCTGAATTCCATGATCCTCCCGGACAAGAGCTGCACTCACTGCGCATGCTGAGACTGCGAGATACAGAAAAAGTGGTTCCCCCAAAACTGGTTTGGAGAGGAGAGGAGGAGAACCTAAGTACTTTTTCAGCTGTAGGAATGCATTTTCACACTCACTTGTCCATTCGAACTGATTGCACTTCCTCAACGCTTTGAAGAAAGGGTGACATTTGTCAGTCGCCCTAGATATAAAGCGATTCAAGGCGGCCAGTCGTCCAGTGAGGACTTGTATATCCTTTGGAGTTTTGGGAGACTCCAACCGCATAAGTGCTTGGATTTTTTCAGGATTGGCCTCTATCCCCCTTTGGGTGACAATGAATCCCAAGAACTTCCCAGAGGATACTCCAAAAGCGCATTTGGTGGGGTTCAGCTTCATATCATGCTTCCGGAGGATGTCAAAAGTTGTTCGGAGGTCGTCTACGTGGGATCTAACGTCCATGCTCTTGGTGAGCATATCATCCACATAAACTTCCATTGTCTTTCCTAGGAGAGGAGTAAACATGGAGTTTACCAACCGTTGATAAGTTGCTCCAGCATTTTTCAATCCGAACGGCATCATCCGGTAACAGTATAACCCTCTATCAGTGATGAAGGCTGTTTTTTCTTCATCCTTCGAATACATGGGAATCTGGTTATAACCAGAATAAGCATCCATGAAGCTTAGAAGCTGGTGACCAGCAGTAGCATCAACTAATTGATCTATCCTGGGCAGTGGAAAGCTGTCTTTTGGACAGTGCTTGTTTAAGTCCTTGAAGTCGATGCAGACACGCCATTTTCCATTGGCTTTCTTCACCAATACAACATTAGAGAGCCATTCGGGGTAGTTTACCTCCCGAATGATTCCACTCGTCAAGAGTTTGCCCACTTCTAAGGCAATCGCCTCTGAACGTCTGGGGCTTGGTGCCTCCTTTTTTGTCGGACAGGTTGAGCTCCAGGATTGACATTAAGGCGGTGGACAGCCGTATTCGGGTCTATGCCAGGCATGTCTTCGTGAGACCATGCAAAAACGTCGCTGTACTCTCGAAGAAAACTAATCAACCGGTCCTTGATTAATGGAGGAAGATTCTCACCCACCTTCACTGTCTTCTCCGGATCATTTAAGCAAACAGGGACGTCATCCATCCCTTCTATTGGAGCTACAGCCTCCCCTTTCTCTTGATCTCGTGGATCCAAACTTTCCATCCCCTCGGAAGGCTCTCCACGAATCGTCCATAGCTTATGCGCCTTCTTTGGTCTTCTAAGCGGAAGCCGGGGTTGCCTGAGGTTAGGCCCCACCCCAGAGGATATAACTAATGTTCTCCCCGTATCAACTACCTTTCGGCGTTGGGGAGGTGCTTCAACCTCGATTTCTTCGTCAACCTCTAGGGAGGTTGAGTGTTGGGATTCGTGACTCATGATGTGTTTGAATAAGTTTGGATGGGAGCAACAACTAAAGAGGCTTGAATTGTCGTCCCCACAGACGGCGCCAACTGTTGATGCACGATTTCCGGACGGCCGGAACGCGGGTCGGAGCTCGGGTGGTACGCCGGGTCCAGTCCTGCGATCACAGAAAAACAGTCAGGGGTGCCGGCGGTGGTGCCGGCGGTGACCTCCAACGCTCAAGTCAGTTTCCGGCAATCCGGAATTTTCTGGGAGAATTTCCTAGAGAGAGAAGCTCTCAAAAGTAAAGGAAATCTAGAGAGAGAGTAAGTTCAGAAAAGTGTGCATACCTTGAACGATAACCCGGATGGTTTATATAGGAGCCGGGATGGGCCATTATAGGACCCAGATGATGGGCCCAGATGATGGGCTACAGTAATGGGCTTTCTGTATTAGAAATAATTAGGTCCAGATGATGGGCTTCAGTAATGGGCTTACTGAATTAGAAATAATTGAGGCCCGATATTATTATGGCCATAACACTCATAGTTTTGATTCTCTTGGCTTGGTTTGGTCTCGCGGAAATTTTATCCTCCACAGATTACTTTAGTTTCAGTTTGATCTCGTGAATCGTCACCATTAGTTACCAGAAAGTTTAACTTTTGGTCAAAGTTTATTAGAGAGTTTAAAAATATTAATATTAAATCTATATTTATAATTTTAAATTTTTAAAAAAGATAAACTTAATATTAATATAATATCAAATTTATAATAATCCAACGATCATTGCTGCAAGTTTATCGGATCCTTATAGGTATAAGGAAATATTCCAGAGGACTTAAAAAAAGTATTTTCGCTTTTATAAAAGGTTCAAACACTTGACAAATTCGTTATTTAGGCAGCATGAACTTGTGTTGTCAAGTCACCTCTTTTTCTTGCTGTTAATCGATTACATTCTAAAGCTGACTGCAAGTCAACAAACGTTTATGCCTTGAAATTATCATTACCACTAATTGCGGTTTTCTAAATACTATAAATTAAGCTGCAAAAGTTGACCAGTCATCAAACTATGTATTTAATTAAATCATTAAAATTTATGCACAAACTCAAAGAACTTTCTTTATCGTGCTATTCTAAACTTGCAGTTTACTTAAGAAATATCATTTTGTGGAACTCACGTTTATATAAATGAAGAAAATTGATTAAAGAGAAACTAAGTTAGAAACTACAGGTGGCAGTGGCGACCGAAGTGAAATGATCCAAGTAACACGGAAGGTTCAACAAAGTTAGAGGTTCTAGAATGAGAATTGACAAAAAGTATCCAAGTCTTCTCACCAATTAGTCCAATAATGAACTTGTTACTACCACTTAAAATTGAATAATATTTCTATTTGTAAAGTTAGTTGAAATTGGACAATTAGTTGACTCTAAAGAGTTCAAAGTCATAAATTTCGTGCCATTTATTCCAAGAAAATGAAGAAATTATGATTGTGAAGTCATCGACACAGGATTTTGATTTTTGATTCACCAAATCTCTAGAAAAACACATTTCTTGGTGCCATCTTGGAACTTGCTCGTATTCTTTTCCTATATGACTTTGACGTTATTTTTTATCCATGAGATTGTTTCAGTCGACTATCTTCGAAGTGAAAAAAAAAAAAAAACTCTCTTTATTTCACTCGCTTGTGACTAATGTTCAAGTTCACCCAAAATACATTGCCATTACTTAATTTAACCAAAAAAAAAAAAAAGATAATAAGAGAAGCAGTATCATAGAATATATGGAAAGGAAGCCTCGTATTTCCACTTTATGAAAATGCAAGACCATTTTCCTAGCAAATGGTTCTTATACTTTTCTTATGTGATTGAAATAACTTATAACTATTAGAGGGTTGGTAGGGGATCAAATGACCCGGCTGCAGTCAACTGTCAAGGTCAATGAAGTGGTGTAGAGAGAGAGAGAGAGAGAGAGAGAGTCGCTCAATGATTATAAAAGACCAAAATGGCCGGCCTATTGCATGCAAATTAAGGTAGGCCAGAAGGGTGCAATACGAGGCATTGATTAATTAGCCAGTACGTTCTCATTTCTTTCCTTTAGTTTCTTACTACCTGCTAGCCTGTAGGATCTCCAATTTCACTAGCTTGGCTACATGGCTTAGTTTTGATTTAATTTCTGCTTTATTTGTTGAGACAAATAATTAGTTTAAGTTCCTTATCACTTGTGCACTCTAGTAGGGTCTATATATACTTACCATCTTCTTTAGAGTGAGCAATGTTATTCCCCCTAATTTTTGCTTACTAATATAATCACTGCTGGATCTTTATTTTATGTTATGAACGAAAGTACTTATTCCTATGTTATTGGTTTACACTACATTGTCATAAGAGATTACAACATAAATAACAACTCTTGCCCCTGTATGTAAATGTAACTTTGTCAATGCATGGACTTGGGCTTGCTTTAATGATGGGTAGGCTTGTTGTGCTTTGGCCCTTCTGTGGGCTTTAATCGAGGAAAGAGCAAGACCAAGTCTTCATTTGTAGGACTTTCTTTGATAGTTCATCCAGGCTGGGGTCTATCATTCGGGCCCTATTGGGGCACCCTTTGGGCCAATGCGTAACGTCGCTCATTTGACGACTCAGTACTCGAATGTCACGAGTCTATTGGCATAGAATAGTATACATACAGGTAGTGTGATTTGGGGATATTTTGTTTGCTCCGCAAGGTAACCAGAGCCAGCCGCGTTTTCATTAAAGACGTAACTTTGTCAATGAGTCAGGCCATGAAAATTTTTCCATCAGTCTGATTTAGCTTATTTATGATTTCAGGTGTGGGGAGAGTCAGACTGAGAGAGTAACAATAACCATGGCAGAGCAAATGGAGCTTCCACCTTTCAAAACCAGAGGAACAAGCTTTCTTAAAACTTGCTTTAATGGAATCAATGCACTGTCAGGTTCTTGTATAATTTTCATATTCTCTTCTCCATTTTTTTCCCCATTTTAAACTAGCCTGAAGCGTAATAAGATCCACATAAGCTTCATAAATCTAATTAACGTTGTTTCAATAATTCCCAGGAGTTGGATTAATAACCATCCCATATACACTCGCAAAAGCTGGATGGTTAGGCCTTGGTCTTCTCCTTGCAATGGCAATTATAACTTGCTATACAGGACTTCTGTTACAAAGATGCATGGATTCCAATTCATCAATCAAAACTTATCCTGAAATTGGCTCATATGCATTTGGCAAAAAAGGAAAGATCATTATATCAGTTTTGATGTACCTTGAGCTTTACTTGGTCCCAACAGGATTCTTGATACTCGAAGGCGATAATTTACATAATCTATTTCCAAATGTTGCCTTTGAAGTAAGAGGGCGTCACATTGGAGGAAAGCAATTTTTCACTTTGGTTGCAGGATTAGTAGTTTTGCCTTCCATGTTGTTAAAAGACTTGAGTTTACTTTCTTATATTTCGGCTAGTGGGGCTTTATCATCTATTATTATCATTAGCTCAATTTTGTGGGTTGGTGCTATTGATGGAGTTGGATTTTCTGGTAAAGGCAAGCTATTGAGTCTAAATGGGATCCCTACTGCTCTCAGCTTGTATGCCTTCTGTTATGGTGCTCATCCAGTATTCCCAACCTTATATTCTTCAATGAAATGCAAAAGCCAGTTCTCTAAGGTAATTCTTTTTGAGTGAAAATTGTGTTTGAGGACTTCTACATCATGAAAAATATTTACTAAACTTTGTTTCTTCACAGGTTCTATTAATTAGCTTTGGTCTTAGTACTTTAAGCTACATGTCAATGGCTATTCTTGGATACTCAATGTTTGGCCAAGATGCCGTATCACAAGTGACGCTAAGTCTTCCCACTAGCAAATTGAGCTCTAAAGTAGCAATATATACCACATTAATTTGTCCAATTGCTAAATATTCTCTTATAATTACACCAGTTGCAAATGCCATTGAAAGTCAAATACCCAGTTATTACAACATCAGGCTTATTTGCATCCTCATAAGAACATTACTATTGAGCAGCACAGTGATTGTGGCTCTCGTTTTCCCATTTTTCGGGGCACTAATGGCACTTGTTGGAGCCATTCTTAATGTCAGTGTTTCCATTGTGCTACCTTGCCTATGCTACTTGAAGATTTCAGGAGCTTATAAGAAATGGGGTTTTGAAGTTGTGATCATTGTGGGGATTATGGTTATGGGTATTTCAGTTGGAGTAATGGGCACATACGCTTCCATAAGAGATATAGCAAACAAGTTTGAGGGTTGAAATCCAGACTGACTTAGTGATTTGGTTGTAAAGGGTAATCATGAAGAGAACCAGTATATTTAAGATTAGATGATTAATAAATTATTATAATACCTTCAGTAATTTATTATGTACATGTCACTACAGTTATGATAACTACTTGATAATATATTTCTGATTTTTATTAGATATATATATATATATATATATATATATATATATTTAATTAATTAACCCTCAAGTCTTTTTAATCCCATATTAGAATAGAATATAGAGCTAATTCTGTTGAATTGTCATCAATTAATATATATCCTTACCGTCACAACATCTATTCCAATTTCCATGTCAATTTGCTTTCATTCACAGTACAAGCACATGGTGATTTTTCAATAATTAATTTTCATTGATTAGCGATCGAGACGTCATTCATTTACATTTGAATGAAAGTCTAGTTAAAGTTAATTACAGATAAGTTTGCAGAGGACAACTGTTAATTATACTTGAATAACAATTTATTAAATTAGTTATACTTAACATACATCATATTCACATTTTAATTTTTTAATTTTGTTTGGTTTACTCTGCTGGGTCTTAAATGAGTAAGACAAACGTACCTCATACACATATGAAATATATTTCAGTGAGACAAACATATAAATAGATATATATTTTAAATAATATTTAAAATATTTTTATATTCATTCATCAATGGTATATTATTATAACATGAAAGGATGTATCATTTAATTTTATTTTTTTAGAATAAAGGCGAAGATACTTTTCGAGATTTATGATATTCGTATAAAAGATATAGCATGTGCTACCCTTAGCTTTTTTAGTAATACATTACTATATATTTTGCAATTTGCATGAATATGGCATCAGGGTTTGTTTTGTCGTTTCACACTTGAAAGAGATAAACTCCGAAGTATGATGTGATCTATATTTTCTACATTCTTTCTTACTATTTTTAGATTTGTAAAAGCTCACATCCTTATCGTTCAAACAACATATATGCAAATGATAAGATTAAACATCGATTTATAGCTTCTATGGTAGCTGATTAGGCAAATATATATATACTGTGACAAAATTCTAGCTGAAATAGAGAGGTTATCTTCAACTTTGAAAGCTGGAGGTTTTTTCACTCTCACAATGCTCTGTTCTTTTATGAATCTAAATCCTGTTTTTTGTGTTGCACATTTTTCAATGTAATTTACATTTAATCTCAACCACATATTCTTTTCAAAATTTAAAATAATTCAAAATCAACTATATATTCCTAAATTCAATTCAAAACAAAAATACTGGATTCATAAAAGAACACACGTTATCCAAAGTCATTTCGTTCGGATGTTTTTCAGTACATATCCAGTAATTTAATTGATACTCAAAAGCAAACAGTAATTTACAATTAGTGCCATTTTGCATCGATCGAACCACGCAATCATTTCCCAAAATAATTAACGGATTAGCGAAGTGCGGACATACATAAAGTAGGCGATATATGTTTTCTTTATAAGATGATAATAATCTTGAATAAGCACTTAGTTCGGAAGCCGTCCACCATTAGTGTCTGTGGAAATCATGTCATATATCACGTGGAGATACGATTCAATTTTGATAAGCACTTCGTTTGGAAGCCACCCTCGAACTTTCCTGAAGTGATCAGGAACTTGCTCGCCCTTTCATAGAACTTACATCAAGAGTGAATTTTGGTCATGTATTAATTTTCAAGTTGATTTTATACTTGGTATTAATTCTTTGTTCTGATGAGTGACAATGTCTTAGCCTAATAACATAACTAATTCCTAAATTACATCAATGTGCTAAGGTGGAGTTAATTAAAGGTAAAACTGGTTTATACATAAAATATTTGTGAACTTATCACCCATGAGAGAAACCCTATTCTTGAGTATTGATATTATTTTTTAATTGAGGGCAGGTTTCAACTTTCAACAAAATTAAAAATATTCTAGATAGATTGACTTTCATGTATTGATCATTTATTACTGAAATAAACAAAAATTGAAGGCATGAAACCAAAACTAATAAAAGATAAAATTAAACTAGAGATGCTTGTTGTTAGTGATACTTATAATTAATGTCCTTACGAATATGCAAAGGGGTACTTCATTTTTATTGGTAGAATTTAAAAAGAAAAATTAAACTCCAATATTACTCTTTCATAATAAGAACATCTTGGCTTGGCCTAACATCCAATACCGATGGACAGCCATAGCCATGCATGTAATTTATTATAACTAAAATCACGAAGGTTAAAACCCATTAACAAAACCTATTTAATTAATAATAAATATATATAAAATGATGAGATATTTTAATATAAAATTTAAAATTTTAAAGTCGAATATACAAATTACATAAAGATAATAATTTTTCTTGTCATTTCAATTATTTCACTCAAAAATTAATAATAAGTAAATTATACTTATTTTAAAATTCATCAAATAACAAAAAAGAAAAAAATAAAATTGGTTATTAATTTTATTGTCTTTATCTAATCTAAACAAACCTTAGATATCGCTGACTTATATACTTCTTAGCTTTACAGCAGAATTATGGGCACAACTGAAGCTGAGTGGAATCCCACGGGCTCGTAGGCAGAAGCCGAGTAGTCTCTTGTCTCGCGCTTTCTCTCTGTCTTGTACAAGTCAGCAACAAAGAGCGCCAACCATTGCAGATAAGCAAACAATCTGAAGATGCCATCACACACGTGTCACCCTTGTAAATTTTTATCAATATTCCCGAGAATTATTTTTTCCACGTCTTTTCTTTTCTTAGACTTGCCGCTGAAAATTTTGTTAGCGAGGGACAGACTCTATCTCACTAACCAGCCAACCGTTAGCTACCAACAAGAGAGGGGAGAAGAATTTGTAGAGAAAGATGTCAACAGCTTCGCTATGTTCTTCAACAACTCAGATCAATGGCTTTGGAGGCGGCCTCAGGCTCCAAAAGACCAATCTTTTTCGACCCAATTCACTAACTTTTACAAGGTATTGTGTTTTTTCAACTTTTTTTTGGGTGAACTGAATTGGGTTTGTCGTGTTTATCGGATTTTTTAGTTTTAGAATGGAAAAGTTTTGTGCTTGGATGAAACCCAGTTCAGAAATAACGTAATATTGTTGAACGATACTTTATGTTTCAATTTTGTTCAAGTTTGTGATGTTGGTATTGTGTATGTTTTGGGTAGAAACGACGGCGAGTTGTGATGAGTCTGGATACGTTTAGTTTTTGAAAGTGCTAGTCAGTGAATTGAATAAGTTTCTGTAAATGAACAATTTATAGGAGTTTTGTTTTATTTTTGTTACTTGATTTTACTCCATGGTTACTTTGTTCTATGATTTCTTTCCCCTTATGATGGCAAAATTTCTTATATGAAACAAGCCTAGAACTATGACTAGGTTGATTTTGTTCCGAAGAATTGGGGTTTGGCTGAGACATAATGCTCTGACAATTGTCAAAATTGTTATTTATGCAGCTTCATTGACAAAGTTTTTTCTGCCTTTCATTTTAAACGAAAAGGAAAATAATAATAGCAATTTTATTTCATGTTAGATTTGAAAAACGATACCCAAATGCAGCCCAACCACACAATAAGACCTACACCCTTCCTGTCGTGCAAATATCATTCATTTCCATTAGCACCTCAAACAGTTGTTACAGCAGAGGCCTGAATCTTAAATTCTTCCACATATGCATTCATCTGTTCGAGATATCATGTATCATCTTTGACATGCTTCTGTCTATTCTTGTTAGTCAATGCAGGAGGAAAATTCAAACAGTAGTGAAGGCATCTCGTGTGGATAAGTTCTCAAAAACTGATATTGTTGTATCTCCATCTATTCTCTCTGCTAATTTCGCAAAGTTGGGGGAGCAGGTTAAATTTTAATTTTTTTAATCCATGCCACTAGAATGATATTCAAATTTTGGTGTGATTTGGCTGTAGAACCAAATGGATTAAATGTTATTTTTCCTTTCAGCCAAATGGATAGCATTTGTTTGAATTTTCATTGCATAAGTTTTGTGACATTTTTTATATTCACATATCTTAGCAAGTTAATAATTCTGACTTCCATAGCATATTTTATCAACTTTCACTGGTTTTAGAGTTTGACTTCCTTTTTATCTTAGGTAAAAGCAGTGGAACTGGCAGGTTGTGATTGGATTCACGTTGATGTAATGGATGGTCGTTTTGTCCCAAACATTACAATTGGACCGCTGGTAGTTGATGCCTTGCGCCCCGTGACAGATCTTCCTTTGGATGTGCATTTGGTATTCATACTTTACATAAGTTTCTCATTCTTTGGTTCATGTCAAAAAAAATAAAATAAAATGTGCTTACTAACATAAGCATGAAGTATTACAGATGATTGTTGAACCTGAACAACGAGTGCCTGATTTTATCAAGGCTGGAGCTGATATAGTCAGTGTTCACTGTGAGCAGTCTTCCACTATTCACTTGCATCGCACAGTTAACCAAGTGAGATTTTCCTATGTCCTTGCTATTTCACTATTACATTTTTCCTGGGAAACAAATGATCTTAGCCTTTTGTTGCTACAGAATTTTTTCTCCCTTTTCTACTCTATAGGTTTATTTCTGATATGTTCTTGGATAGTGTGCATTATGAAAAGTATTAGGTGCAGTGACATATATGGTAATTGGATAAACCTTTCCATCTATGAGATGTAAACTCAGTATTTATTTTAATAGTCAGGTCCAATCTTTCGAACTAAAGAACACTGAAATCATGCCTATAGGACAATGCATCTTGTATAGTAAGGTTGATGGTCGGAGCCTTTTGAATGTAGCAAAGCTGTTTTTCCTTCTGAGATTTACAGGTACCTCCTAGGCGTGAATGATAAATCATCCTATTATGTTTGATACGCCTTATGATATGGCCACATAATTCGAGCTTGATTAATCCAAAGAGAGTTGTTTTCTTCTCTTTTAATCTTTTGTGCTTGATGTTATGGCTAATGGAAAGACCTTGTTGACTATGCTCATGCAACTGTCTGTTGCCACTTTTGGTTACATGATTTTATTTCTAGATGTTATTTCAAGATTTCTTCGCCGTTTAGGTGCTACTCGTTCTTTGCTCACTTAATTACTCCACTGTCTTTTTCATGATTTAGATAAAAAGTTTGGGAGCTAAAGCTGGAGTTGTGCTGAACCCTGCTACTCCACTGAGTGCAATTGATTATGTACTTGATGGTGAGTTTCTGTTTGTCCTTTTCCCCCATGTTATTTATGCTCTTTAGGGTTGAAACCTCTTCTGAGTTTTCTAAAGATGAATCTTAGAGAGTTTTTCGTCATGAATGCTTGTTCCCCCAAGCAGTGCATTTCAATCAGAAATCAAGTGTGGATGCATGTCTGGCAATGCTCTTACCGGATCTAAATTTTATGAATTGAGTGAATAAAAATGCTATACGGCTATATCGTAATAAAAGTAATTACCTAGTTAAGAAAAATTGTTCAATGGATAGGATAAGGGGACATGCTAAGTTGGTAAATATTTGACTCATTCTCTCTCTCTTCGACCTTCTGTGTTGTCGGTTTCTTATTAAGATTGACTGCCAATATTTTACATGGCGATTGTTTGCTGCAATATGCTTATGCGAACTACTAAACTAAGTGATGCTTTAAAGATGAAAAGATAACATCAACAAGGGTCATCCTGCTCGTTATTTGATTCCACAATTTTTCCAGAATGAACTTTTAACAAGAGATATAAAAGAATTGTGTAAGGAAGGATAAGCTAGATTTTACATTTCCCCTGAAATTGATCCAATGCAACCTCGTTTATTTTGTCAAATTGATATGGTAATTGTTTTGACAGTGGTTGATCTCGTCTTGATTATGTCGGTGAACCCTGGCTTTGGTGGCCAAAGCTTTATTGAGAGTCAAGTGAAGAAAATCTCTGACTTGAGAAGACTGTGTGTAGAGAAGGTATAATCTTCCTATGTTTATATATTGTTTGTGCTTGTCTTTGTTCTTAGTTGTTTCTTCTAGTTGGCCTTTCGATACTCTGTTTTGAATGTTTTTAAAAGCCAGTGATCTCTTGCTTGCTTCTTATGCAGGGAGTAAACCCATGGATTGAAGTAGACGGTGGAGTAGGTCCCAAAAACGCCTATAAGGTATCTAATATAAAATTATCTTGTCCTTGTTTAGTAAAGACTCACACTATTATGTTTTGTGAATCAGTGTTCTTGTACTTAATGAAGCTCATAGTTTCTTTGCTGTTGTCATATACACTCATTCGAATGGTTCTTCAAAAATTAAAATGGGTTTCATATATTTTTATTTTTATTACAACCCTGAAACATCTTGAAAATTGTTTGTTGATGAATCAATCATGGAGTACCATTTTTTCCTAAAGGCTTCGAGATGATGTACTGGAATTGCCCTGTAGACGCCGCCTCTTTCAGCATACAAGTCTTTTTACATGTTCAGTTATATTGACGGCAACTTCTTTGAATTATCATTATTCTCAATACTCTCATTTATTGAAGACAACTTCTATGGATTATCATTATTCTCAACACTCTCATTTGGTCATGACATCATATGAGAAAGAGTAAAAAGATGGGGATGGGTTCAAAAGCAAAAATTTTTGCCTATCTAAACTGCAATACAACAATAGTCTCTTTTTAACACTTCTCTGGTATTTGTAAATGAGTTGCAATAGCCAGTTTGATTTTATTTAAGTAAATCATTGTTTAATTGCATTTTTGTGCTGACAGGTTATTGAGGCTGGAGCTAATGCTTTGGTTGCCGGTTCAGCTGTCTTTGGGGCAAAGGATTATGCTGAAGGTATGAATTATTATTAAACTTCTGTGCGCAAACATTGATGCACCTCCATCTCTTATCTCAATTTTATTGTTTTACAGCTATAAAGGGAATCAAAACCAGCAAAAGGCCAGAAGCAGTTGCAGTGTGATTTACAACCACCAATACATATGATTCGATTCAGTATGTGATATCTGTATCTTACATTACCACGTATTTTACCTTCTCACTTCATTAGTGTTTCTCAATTGAATGTGGAACTATAATTCTTTTCATCAAGGGTCTTCTAACTTATGGACATCTGTTCTGAATTTGCATGGTGCTAATGTTTGCAGATATGCACAACTAGATGAGCAGCCTACAGCTAGTTTCATATTGTTGTCAGAGCTGCTGTCACTTGGTTGATTAATCTGGTGTGAAGATTAATTAATAAGAAGTAAAGCCTCCGTTAAGAGCACGGATGTGAGACGTACTTTGTACCATATCAGTCATAGTGATCAAATAATTCGAGGTTGCTTGGAGCACTTTGTAACATACCAATTGTCCCATTAATTTTAATTTCATTCAGTTTTCCATATTTCTTCCCACCTTTGTTTTTGTGGGAGAGAATAAGCAAATTCCTCGAACTGATTGGGAAGTACTTGATTTGTCCAAATTTTGCCATTATTATCTTGTTTGAGCCACCCCTTCCCTTCAAAATATGATATGAACGTATGCACTATCAATCCAATCCTTGCCTGATAATTAGCACTATCATGTAGATTCTAATTGTCATTGCATGGTATTCATGTGAGCCATTCCATCACCTTGAGAAAATCATTAACGTACTACAGACCTAGAGAACCCTCAGACCCCACCATCATTGATGAAACACAAAAATATGAAAATAAGTGATCGGGGATGTGTCGTTTCTGCCTGCGTATGAAAGGAGGTGGACAAGGGGAGCTCTGTCGGCGGAGAAAAGTGCATAAAAGACAAGCAGGTAAATAGTTTAGGTGTCAAGTGCGTTGAAAAGTTGAGTTCGGATGCTCGAGCCACTATCCAAGCAAATAGAGTAAGCACAAAGCTGAAAAACAAGAGTCAAAAACTTTAAACTCCGGCTCGAATTCAAGAAATGGGTACCAACTCAAAATAATTAAAAAAAAAAAATCGACTCGTAACCATACATAGATATACATATCTGCTCTGCTTTTGACCCATTTCCAACGAATGCAACATTACAGCTAAAATAAAAGTAGCAAAATCAACCTTTTAGTCAATGATAAAAAGAAGTAAATATCTTGTTGACTGCCATCCCAAAACATCAAAAGGCTTTTGTAAGGCTGACAACACGAAAGTTACCACCCAGTGGGATATTCTCAGTTCTGTGACTGCACTTGAACATTACAAGATGTCAGTTTCACCTTCTAGAATCACTTTCCTTTATTCTCATGTATCCACCACGGAAGCAACTCCCACAAAGAACAGTAATGTGGTGAACTTTAATAATTAATAATGAATATTCATGCATGCAAGTTGCAACAGGACCTGATCTTGCTAGATGCTTTCAGTTGGCAGCAAATACACAAGTAGCATAAATATAAAGATAAAAAAGAATACAATCCAAGTAGTACAACTATACATGCACATGCACATGGAGTCGTAAGTTCGGGATGCCCCAGGGCCACAAAATCAATGCAATATTGAACTCGTCAAATGAAGGCTCCCACAGTATAGCATGAGTTTAATATTAGACAACTCTCAAGTCTCACCCCAGAATATGTAGTGATAATGATTCACGAACTAATGGATGACATTATTTTCATCATTTTTGAGCTCATCAAGGCACTTATCGACATCAAATGCAGTCACCAGATGAAGATATCCATCAAGAAACCATATATTTTGAGATACTATAAAATTATAAGATAAAAAAAGCTACAAGTTTTTCAACTGCATTGCTCAACTAGGACATTAACACTCTTCTTATACTGTTGATGGATATATGGTAATCAACCGCAAAATATTAACTAAAAGTTAACTCTACAAGTGCTTTAAGTTCACCAACACAAACACATTACATGTATGTAGACAAGCTGCTTAACTTCAACATCCTTTATATACACAAAAACAAGAACCTATATGAACCTACACATCACGTCTGCATACAGGGCACGAACCATGTCTGATAAGCCACTTGTCCACACATGCCAAGTGAAATGTGTGGTGGCAGTGGGGCAAGCTCCGTGCAATTTCCCCAATTACAATATCCTGCCAAGAAAAATTTAAAATCTCATAATCATGCCTCCATACCACTAGCCCAGGCCACCAATACTAGAATGAATAATCAGTAACTCACTAGTACAGCAATGAATAATGGCTAATGAAAGGGTAAGAACATTGAACTAAAATAGATGAATCTAAAAGAAAACCTGCAAACATATAGAGCAGCAGATATTTGGTGTTGCCTTCACTTCATTAGTGATCACATAACAAGGTAATTTCTTCAATGACTCTCCTGATAACCCTTTAGATACGGCTTTGCCATAGACGTCATTTACATTGTAGCTCATATTAGCAATGCTTACCTGCCCATCCCAATAAAATTTGATTAACATCAAATCCCCCATTAATTTTCAATTTATCAGTAAAATATTTAACCAGCAAATGCTGCAAAGAAAATTAAGATTTTGGAAAAAGGAGTATCATGACCCATCATAGTCATGCCCATTTTATAGGAGAAAAATATTTATATAGTAAGTTACCATATTATACACAAAAACTTAGTCCAAAACATTCAAATAAAACATCTCTCCTCCACATATACATAAAAGGCAGTATCTTGATCTCAATAACTTTCCACAATTTTTGATTATTCAGAAGTTATCTTGAAAAAAATACTCCTGAAAGAAATATTTAGAAAGAAAGACCAACTTGCTATAAGTTGTGCTCTTCGTGGCACTACATTAACATGGAAATATATAAAGGTAATGATAACATAGAGGTATGAAGATCATTGTTGACTAACATCCAAAACCTTCAAATTTTTTCAGATGTACATCACAAAATGTTATAGGATAAATATGTACCTGCCAGTGGTAAGCTAACATTGCTGGTGTAAAATGTTCCTCCACAAACCTTCCACGAAGGAGCTCCTCTATAAAATCTGCCTACACGCAGAAGATATGTAAATTAGTCGACTGAAAAACCAAGACAAGAGATGCTCGCCCTAACTGATACAAGACTACTACATTGGGATGGTTTCGGAAATCCATGTACCATGCCAGCCAATACAAACATGACCCTCATTATGCAGTGTTGGGTACAAACAAAGCACTTTGTACTAACTATTGGACTTAGAACATCAAAGTCTCAAAACATAAGTTGTACAATTATCTTCCACCTTAAATGAAACCAAGTCCGCGTATGGCCTTGTAGCTTATTACTATAATCCGTGCACAAACAAAAATAAACTAAAGCATATAAACAACGAAAACTGATTTGGTGTCCTAACCATAGATGACTCGCCCCTAGAACCAGAACGTTCCAAACACCAGTAAGCACGAGAAGCCTCCAAAACCTCAACAGAGAGTACAGCCCCGGCAATGGCACCAAGTCCAGCTCCTTTCAGAATACCACAATCAGATGCCCTACCAGCAAAAGCACCGGTAACTGCTCCCGTGAAAGCTCCAGCTGCAAGTGGATGCACAAATACATATCAGCAGATCATCAAAATGAATCCACACAAATGAAACAACCCCACTTCTACAAGTCCTGTTCTCTAGAAACCATGAAAACTCATACAGCTTTGGAACCTCAAAATACAAACATCCCAAAACCAAATCTGTTTTTCTATTCTTTCATAACCAGAAATCACCCAAACCACTCAGGGATCTCACTTTTCAACAAAAAAATCAATTCTTTTATTAATTTTTTAATAACCCAGAAACCGCCAGAGAGAACAAAGAAATAAGAATATATAATCAACCATTTCGTATACAGAGAAAAGGTACCGAGAGCGAAGAGGCCGGTGAGGGTTCCCGAAATAGCGCCAGCAATGAATTTGGGAATAGAATGGAAAAGGGTGGAGGCGTGTAATTCTACATCCTCCATGAGCGGTGGGAAAGGCGGAGGTGGCGGGAGGTTGTTAACGGTTACAGGTGGAGTCAGGGATCACATCCATAAAAGGAGGAAAATAGCTTATCGGTTTTTGTGTGGACTAAATGTAATTAAAAAAAAAAAAAAAAGACGAGGATAGAGGTAGAATTTCGGAGCTGAAATTTGGGGGCACTTTTGGGATGAGGAGAAAAGTCGGAGTGTCCGGAGAGAGGCTCCTAGAAAGTGAAAAGGAAGGCGACAGGTCCCGGAGAGAAAGGGAAGGAAATGGAAGGAAGAGGAAGGAAACGAGAGAGAATACAATTAAGGATTTGCTTAGTGCTAATCTGGCATTATCTTTTTTCTTTTTTTTTTGGGCTTTTCTTTATTAACGTTGCCATTTGGATTTTGCCAGGTGCCAATAAGGTTGAAGTTGGTGGATTGTATATTTTGAAGCCACGTTTGAAGAAAGCGATGGATAATCTTGATACAATAATAAGCATTCCAGATTGTCAACTTTGAGAGGAAAGGAAATATGCTTTGTTTTTTTATGAAGTGAAAGCTTGGCCCTAGCCTGGCAAGGCTAACACTCTTCTGCTTTTCTAGATGGTCAATTCATTTTTTAAGATGACAATTTCTGCTTCTTATCTCATGAAAACTTGGCCTGGCCGGACAAACAATTTTCTAAATAGATTGATGGCTGCCTCGCTGGCTCGTTGTGTAATGTACTACCCTTACATGCTTTTCAGCTTCCTTCTAGATAGACAGATGGCTATGTACCACCCTTCCATGCTTCATTTTTTGCCTGCAAAAGGAAGACGGAACAAAAACTTCCAAGGATATAGTCAGTTGATCTTTGAAGCCTGTGAAGATTAGAGCTGACAAAAACTTGAGTAATTAATTGCAAATAGAAGTAGATTCATCAGAGTGATGAACTCGGCATCTTGACAATTTTCATGTATTCTGTTTCATAGGCTATGGACCTACATAGAACAAAATGCTTGAATAGAATTCAGAGAAGAAACGCTATTTTGAGAAAACAAAGAGGCAATATGGTTTTCCATCTTATAAATTTGAAATACTCTTTACCTGCTGTGCTGGTTGGGGGTGATTGTATTACACCAACATCTGCTCTTTAGCAACAACAAAGTAAAATTTGTTGATGCACTAAAATTTGAAGTTGGAAAAACAAATTTACACTGGTATGAGTCAATACAGCCCTCCAAAGAATCTAAGCTTATTCGTCAAAGTAATGATGCCGCTAGTCCACCAGATATGCCAAAAATATTAATCAATCCATAAGAAGCTCTTGAAATTAGGATTTGGTTCCCCAAGAGATGAGAGAAGTAAATCCGTTGGGTCAGTGGCCACTGAAGTGCAAAACCTGTTAAAAATATAAATAAATAATCATAGGCAGCCTCAGCTGATGTCATTCTTCCCTCCTCAATAGCATGTTTATGCAGCTGGCCCAGTTAAGCAACAATAGAAGCTGCTCTACTTCTCCTTTAACTTTGAGTACTCCTTCATAAGATACGAATCCTCGTTGCATGGAAATTAACCACAAATCGGCATTGTGTTTCCAATCATCATAAACTGTGGCTTTATATGACCATGAAAAGGCTCTGTCATGGGTCCTGATTCAACACACCAAATACCTGATTCTTTTATATCCTCGGAACAGCGTTGAGCTGAATCTAAATATCCATTCTCTTGGTAACCCTGAGCTACAACCTGGTAAATGACCGCATTTGGCACAATACCCATCTTTATCATATCAGCATGCAGCATCATTACATCAAGCATATGCTTGGCTTGGAAATACCCCTGTAGCATGACAGTATAAGTGAACGCATCTGGCCTTAAACCATCGGCTCTCATATCTGAGAAAAACTTGCTCGCTCTAAAAATCCGCCCATCATTGCACAAAGCTTGTATAATCGACGTATAGATCAAATGATTAGGTGAACAATAGCAGCCTTCTCCTTTGTCAGTGTTCTCCAAAAACAACTTGATTGCATCAGAAACCCTTCCATTTCTACAAAGGCCAGCAATCAGACAACCGATTGTGAAAACATTGGGGGTGAGGCTGGCCTCTAACATTTCCCTATGCAGCCGAAGAGCTTCTTTCATGTTACCATCTTTAAAATGCCCATCAATCAAAGCTGTATAGGCAACAACATCAGGAACAAGGCTTTTAATTACCATTTCTGAGTACAAACCCATGGCAGCCTCCATGTTTCCCACCTTGCAGTGACCATCTATCAAAGTAGTAAAGGTAATGACATCGGGTTCAACACCCTTCTCTGTCATTTGAGAACACACCTCCAAAGCCTTCTGCATATTTCCTTCTTTACAATATCCATCAATAAGTGAATTATATGTCACAGCATCCACAAGAACTCCCTCTTTGTTCAATTTTTGAAACAAAGAATCTGCTTCTTCCACTTGTCCCACACCACAGAGACCCTTAATAAGTATATTGTATGTGAATAAATCTGGCAAAATTGTTAACTTTTCCATCTCAAATAACAAATCCATTGCTTCAGACAGGTTCCCTGCCGTACAATAACCATCAATCAAACAATTATACACCAATATATTGGGAAAAACACCAAACTTAATCATGCAAATGAAAAAATTTCTTGCGGCTCTCAGTTCACCCACTTTGCATAGCCCATCTATTAGGCTGCCAAATGTAACAACATTTGGCAGCAATTTATGATCCAACAAGTCTTTATACAAGTCAAGTGCACGTCTCATATCAGCCACTTTGCAGTAGCCATCCATTAGAGCATTGTACGTGTACAAATTAGGAAGCACACCAGATTCTCTCATTGACCTGAACATCCTTTCAGCCTCCATCATCTTACTCTCATTGCAAAAACCACGAATAAGAGTAGTGTAAATCACCACTGTAGGTTCAACTCCTTTCTCAACCATCTCATCAAAAAGACTATGGGCTCTTAAAACATCACCTTGACCACAACAGCAATCAATCAACACTCCATATGTGACAACATTAGCAACCAACCCACGCGACAACATGCCCTCATATAATTCCCACATGTAATCAAACCTATCCTTCTTAACCAACACATTCAGCAAAGAATTACACGCCTGAATGGTGGGCAAAACTCCAATCCTGCGATACACCCACAATGCCCCTTCATCGAGACCCATCTCAGAAAATGCAATAATCAGCGTACCAAACACATTGGGATTAAATTTCGAGCTCTTCAAATTGTTAAGAGCATTAAACAAAATGTGACAGACACGGTGGGGTTTCCGAGAAGTGAGAAGATATTCACTGAGACCTTTTATCAAACACCTGGCCTTTGTATACAATTTAGCATTAGTTAAGACATGAACTGTAGCAGAAAAGGATTCAAGATTCTTGATTGGGTTTAGTTTCTTAGTAGAGGAATTGAAAAGGTTAAGTGCTTGGTTAGGAGTCCTGGCGTTCAGTATAGCATTTGTTAGACTCGAATGAGTTGGAAATGCTGATGACGAAACAGATGTAGAAGATGACGATGATGACGACGAAGATAATGATGACGCAGAAGGTGTCGATATTGATGATGATGATGATGATGATGAAGATACAGAGATTGATCTTAAAGAGTTGCTGATGTAGAGGAGTGTTTGTTTTGGCGGGAAAATCTTGAACATTGCTTTTGTGACGTGATGAGATGAGTTTACTTGTCCGTGTATTAATGGAATTCTTAGATTTAACTTTGCAACGGTCAATAACGACCATCAAAGAGACGTACACTACACACACGCTCCAAGCAAACCCATATATAGTTTCTACTTGAACGAGCCGCCTGGCTTGAAATGTTGAAGTAATCAACAATTACAAAACGTAACCACTAAATAAATATTAGTTTCAATTTTTCTTTATTGTATACATTTAGGTGGTCAAACCAAAATACGTTATTTTTTACGATGTCAAAAATTTATTACACTGTATTTGTTTTTTAAAAAATATTACATTTTAAAAGGAATATATGATTGATATTAATCTAAATATATATATATATTAAAAGATAGGTAAAAAAAAAAATATTTTTAGAAAACATAAAGGAGCAAGGCCTAAATTTTAGATGGTTTGGCATTCTTTTTCATCAAACTGCTTACACTTGATAACAACAACTCTACAGTGTTTAAAAGCTTCCAATACTTGGAAGTATGAAGTCTTTCTTACAATTTGATAATGATATTTTAGTTTTATAAGCAACAACATCATTATTCAAAGAAATCATCTTGTATAACAATAATATGACTGCTATATATGATTATTAATTATTTATTGTTGTTACCAAAAAATGGCTATAACCAGAATGAGACACGTAAGAAAATTTAGTGACAAATGACCTAAATGATCTTAAGTGTTAGATGTGCATTGTTGGAAATAGAAGTATAGGGACTTTCTGCTAGGTACATATCAATCATATTTTGAAGACCTGGCTTGGGACTGAGTAATAGATGAACAGTAACAAAACTTGATAGACTTGATAATGCCCAATGAAATACCAAAAATGAGACAGGACAAATCTCTGAGCTACAATGTAAATGGGTTCCAAACGAGCAATGGAAAATTCAACAAAGTCCTAGGACTTAGCTCGAGACCGCAACAAGGGGGAACAACAAAAAATCAGAGACTTAGGAGTAACTTCAGACAAACCTCTGATAACCAAGGGACAAGCACTGACATGATGAAAAGGACAGTTGTGAGAGTAGGGAGACAAGCCTCTGATAGTTGAAAGTGACAGCTAACCCTCTGGTTCCTTCCTCCTTAGGCATCAAGGTTGCTCCAGGATTTGTTCATGGTGGTAGTCGAAACCTCTGAACTCCTCCAATGGCTGCAGCAGAAAAAGGTGTCAAAGGTCGCCGGATTTTTCATCGGCGTAAACCCTCCAACGGTCAAGTTAGCTTGGGGGCTTTACTTAGGCAAAAAATCAGGGAAGTTAGGTGTTTGAATGTGTGTATGTGTGTGGAAGTAATGAAACAGTAATGGAGGAAAAATAAGTGAAAGGATGGTGGCTAAGTTCTGTGGAGAGCAGATAAACCCTTTTGGGGTATCTTTCTTAGGAAGATGTTCAAGAATCTCTGTGGGCTCCGAATCCCTTTCCCTTGCCTCATCCTCTAGCTTTTATATGAGACATTTTCCTTAACCTAAATCTTGACCCTTCGATCCTATGAGGTGTCATGATCCTAAGGGCCTACTTAACCTTCTAGACGTTTCTAAGGAATTCCAGGAACCCTAATTCCCAGGCAATAAGGACTTGCCATATGGCATCTAATGTAGCATCCTTCCTTAGTAGCCCTCTTAGTGTTGTAGCTTGCTCCTAATGGCTAACTATTGAATAAGTCTAACCCTTGAGTCAGCTGGTCATTTAAGTGCTGGGTGGTAGACTTTAAATTGTTGATATCATTTGGGTAGTCGCTCAGACTTTTGTTGGTTTCTAGACCTTTATTGTCATGACTCATAGCTTGAGGAAAGCCCACCTCCTATTCTTTATTTAACGGACATCTTAGGGAAAGTCCCTGCCCTTTCCTTTAGTTAATAATCATCTATGGGAAAATCTCTGCCCTTTCTTTTAGTTAACAATTATCTCCGAGAAAGTCCCTGCCATTTCCTTTAGTTAACAATCATCTCCGAGAAAGTCCCTGCCCTTTCCGTTAGTTAACAATCATTTCTGAAAAAGTCCCTGCCCTTTCCTTCAGTTAACAATCATTTCCGGGAAAGTCCATGCCCTTTCCTTTAGTTAACTATAGACAGCCTAGAACTAATTTGGGTTAATTCATGAACTGATTTATAACCCAAGTCTAAGGGTTTCTTTATTATTGCCTTTGGTAAGCTCTTCTTTTGGAAAGTCCACCTAGTAATGTTTGGTGCTTCATGATCCTTGGGTTGAATTAGAAGGACAAATTTGTCTCTTACTTCAGTGATGGCAAATTGCCATCTACATTTATTATAACCTTTTTAATTTAATTTTTTTCTGTTCAATAAAATTCTACTTTGTCATTTCTTTTGTTTACATATTCAAACCCTGGATTACTCTTTATATTCTTTTAACAAAAAAGTAAGGGTTTATACAAGATTGTCTTACAAAAAAGCTTATAAATCAATACGCTTAAATTTGGATGATTGATATGAAGGTGCACCTCGGACTTCTTTCTCTTCCAATTTTGATATAATTTTTTTTTGAAAGACTTTTATAAGAAAATACAAACTATAGTTAACTTGAGAATTTTTTTAATTTTAACAAAATTATATATTTACTATACACAATTAAATCAACAATTTTTTTTAATTTTCCTTAGTTTTTGTGATGTAAATTTGTTTAAGAGACTAGAGCTCTGGCTACAGTTATTTATTTATTTATATGTTTTGCCGAATGTGATAAAAAGGATAATGTTAGGGCTTTGGATTTCGGTTAGTGCCAGGGACTTCTTATTATTATGGCAAGGCGAGCTGCTCTTTCCCGCCAAAATTAATAAATGTTTGTGGAAGAATCAATACACGGCAATCCAGCAAGAGGGTCGTCCAGAGCTGTACAACAGCACCTCTTCTCTCTATTACAAAGCTGTGACACTATTAAAAAGCTCAGCCAAGTTCACACCCAAATAATTGTTAACAACTTTACACAGAAGAACTACATTCTTGTAAAGCTATTATCTCTCTACATATTGTATGGTAATCTCCAACATGCATGCAAAGTTTTCGATGAAATCCAAAACCCAAGTGCCACTGTGTGGAACCAGATGATTAGAGGACATGCTAGGAGCGAAACGCCACGAAAATCGGTTGAATTGTTTAAGCAAATGGTGGCAAAAGAGGCCGAGCCTGATGAGTACACGTACTCCTTTATCTTAAGCGCTTGTGCCAAGTGTGGTTTGTTTAGAGTGGGGGAACAGGTTCACGGGAGGCTTTTGGCAAATGGGTATTGCTCGAACGTGTTTGTTAGGACGAATTTGGTGAATTTGTATGCGACGAAGGGAGGGGATGGTGGTGTTGGGTATGCACGTCGCATGTTCGATGAAATGTCTGACAAGAATGTTGTGAGTTGGAATTCGTTGCTTAAGGCGTATCTTAGGTGTGGGGATATTGATGGGGCGCGGAGAGCTTTTGATGAGATGCCGGAAAGGAATGTTGTTTCGTGGACGACCATGATTTCGGGTTGTGCTCGGAAGGGTCTGTGTAAGCAAGCGTTGTCTTTGTTTAATGAGATGAGGAGAGCCCGTGTGGAACTGGACCAGGTGACATTGGTGGCAGCATTGTCTGCTTGTGCTGAGCTGGGAGACTTGAAACTGGGAAGGTGGATACATTTGTATATTGAAGAGAAACATTCTGTGGGAGGAGAGCCAGTTTTGGTTTCTTTGAACAATGCACTTATTCATATGTATGCTAGCTGTGGTAAGATTGAAGAAGCGTATGAAGTGTTTCGAAAGCTGCAGAAGAGAAGTACCATTTCTTGGACAAGCATGATCATAGGATTTGCAAAGCAGGGTTATGCTCAAGAAGCTCTTGTTTTGTTTGAATGGATGCAAATTTTGGGGGCAAAAGAAGCAAGGCCAGATGAGATAACCTTCCTTGGGGTTCTGAGTGCTTGTAGCCATGCAGGCTTTGTTGATGAGGGGCGACAACTTTTTGAGCGCATGAATCAAAGTTGGGGAGTTGAACCAAGGATTGAGCATTATGGGTGCATGATTGATCTCCTGAGCCGTGCTGGGTTCTTGGATGAAGCGTGCAAGCTTATTCATAATATGCCCATTAAACCAAATGATGCAGTGTGGGGGGCTCTTCTTGGTGGTTGCAGAATTCACAGTAATGCTGATCTTGCCTCACGCGTGGCTGAGAATTTGGTTTTTGAGCTTGACCCTGACCAAGCTGCAGGTTATCTAGTACTCTTGGCTAACCTTTATGCTACTGCCAAAAGGTGGCATGATGTAGCCGCTGTGAGGCAGAAAATGATTAAGATGGGTGTGAGAAAGCCTCCTGGTCGAAGCCGTGTTCAAATAAACGGAGTTTTTCATGACTTTGTGGCTGGTGACATGACTCATAAGCATGCCTCTTTAATTTATAAGATGCTAGGCGAGATCACCAGTCAAGCTATGCGGAAAGGCTACAAGCCAGACATATTAGAGCTGTTTTTAGATGTTGAGGAATAGTACAGTTACTACCATAGCAACAGAATATGGTTTTTCTTCTCTTCCATGATCTGCATTCTGAACTATGTGCACTTAAAATTGCAAAAGTTCTTTTGGTCATTCCAGCTGATAACGTCCAAGAAACTTTTGAAATTATTTTGACTTTGTTATCAAAGAGTTTAGTCTTCCATCATTGTAAAAGGAGGGTCCATCATTTAGGAGAAAGACTATGGATAAGATTTCTGAATTGTGGCTGCTGCTGATGCCCCTTTACTGTATAGGGCTCAGTCGATTATCATGTATAGTGTTATTGATACTTAAGAACCACTTTCACCTCATATAAAGTTAGATCAAACACAAGCGTAGCAAAATTTTCTCCCATCTTTTAAAAGATGCTAATTCATGTAAAGTAATTGACAGAATGCGCTAGTCTCCTCCGAGGATTAGTCGTGGTGCGCGTAAGCTGGCCCGGACACCTCGGTTACAAAAAAAAAAAAAAAAAAAATTGACAGAATGATTATTTACAACACAGTTTACTGTCAATTGAACTTCCTTCTGTCCCTCTCCCTCTTTCTAACTCTCTATCTAACACATATACACAAAATACACAAAACACTGTGCAGGAAGATGTGCAGGCAATTAAATGTTATTACTTTCCTAGTTTATGATTGCATTGCACCTGATGGTCATTCAAAATGCTTATTCTGTTAAACATGGTAAGGAAATAATTTAACGAAAGATGAATAACTTGTGTCTTCAGTGTATTGCTTCAGTGGACCAGAAGGCAATCATTACAATGATCTGGCATCTTCTCTTCTTGTTCTGTAACTAAGCAGAGGAACTTCTTTTGTAATTAATGTTTATTACTTTTAGAGTCCGATGACTTACAATATCTTTGTATACTAATAGTTAACAATCTCAATACTGTGATGAGAACCAATTAACAAATACTCGAAGAACTTCAATATGTTAATTGCTGGGCTATTGTATCTTATACTATTCAGCAATAATCTATTATGGAGGAGACGTGAAAGTTGGAAGAAGGCCCTTAGGGTACTGCAACTATTGCTTGAGATCGTAGATATGGGAGTACTTGTATCGCACATCAACGCAAGGAATGATTCTTGGGATACATGCTCAATTTAACTTGTTGCAAGGGGTTTCGTCTTTCGAAGCAGCCTGTTACGTTAGAGGCTGCCCCATGTGCTTCGTTCCGTTCACGGCTTCTTGCTGCCTTCTTTCCGTTGTAATCCCATTAATAGCAAACTCTTCAAAAAGTTTATCAAAACTTGGGATCAATATTAAATTTATTAATTAATATGTCCTTTAATTCTTCCAAATTTTGCCATAACCCCAAATATTTTTAACATCCCAACTCATTTATAGTCAAGCTTTCATCATTTGTAATTGGTTAAACCCAGTCTATTTTTAGTATTAATGTTGATTTTTATGTTATTAGTAAATTCTAATTATCCAACAAAGTATTGGATTCGGATCTTTTAACACAAATTATTTAGAAACAAATTATGTACGAATTTCAAATCATTCATCCACATAATTCAACGGTTGATAAATGAATATTATTGTATAAAACCTTTTTACTTTAAGTATCAATTATTGAATTTGATAAGATTAATAATCACAAATTTATCTCTAATTTTGTATATATATAAAATCGTACAAAGGGATCTCAACCTATTATAAATAAAATAAAAAAAACACACGTGGATTAAAGTCTTTTAACTCCATGCTTATCACGCTCAACTTTTTTCCTGTTAGTTATTTAAAAAATGTAAAAGTTACTTTTTCACGTAAACCATCACATCCGTGAAAGTTAACGGAAAGCCTGTCGAACAAGGAACCCAAAATGCCCCCTTATAAATACCAAGCCAAGCAAATCAAATTACTCTCCCGTAAATTACTAATCAAATTGGCGGCTCCGTTAACGACTCTACCATACTGCTCAACCCAGCTCTCTAAAACCCCTTTGCAACCGTTAACGTCCACGACAAGACTCAACCCAGCGCTGAAAACCTTTATTGCAATGACGGGTCTACCCGGAGACAGATCCGAAATCGCCTTCTTCGACGTCGAAACAACCGTCCCTACCCGACCCGGCCAAGGCTTCGCCATATTAGAATTCGGAGCCATCCTCGTTTGTCCGAAGAAACTGGAGGAGCTCTACAACTACTCCCAACTCGTCCGCCCCTCTGACCCTTCTCTTATCAGTTCGCTCTCCGTCCGCTGCAATGGCATCACTCCCGACGCCGTCGCTACCGCACCTACCTTCGCTGACATCGCCGACAAAGTCTACGACATCCTTCACGGTTCGTTTCGAGCTTCGAACCTCTTTGATTTGTTGGTTTTGTTTCAAAATTTTCATGTAAAATTCGTTTGCTCTGTGTAGGGAGGATATGGGCGGGTCACAACATTGTGAGGTTTGATTGTGCGAGAATTAGAGAGGCGTTCGCTGAGATAGGGAGGCCGGCGCCGGAGCCGAAGGGGACGATTGACTCCTTGGCATTGTTGACTCAGAGGTTTGGAAGGAGAGCTGGCGACATGAAGGTAATAACAGTTGAGCTCTCTTTGTAGTTGTGGAATTGCCATATATAACTTCACCATTAACATTTCTGATTTCTGTTGTATGCTTGTAAAGAATGTTTGATAGGTGAGAAAGGAAAAAGAAAGAAGGGAAAAGGGCTCATCTTCTCTTTTTTGTTTTTTTTTCTTTGTTTATTGAAAGTAGAGAGTTGTTACTTTTCATTGTTTAGTTTCCCTCCATGGAAGAGAAATTTCTTATATGCTAATTTCATCATGTGCGTACAAATTGAAGTTGTAAATCTCGTATGTAAGAGGTGTAGAATTTTGCTCATTTTATGAATTTGATGGGACAATATGTCCTTTCTTTCTTTTTTTTTTTTTTCCTTCGTGCATCATTTCTCTCCAGCCGGTTGGGAATTGGTTTCTCCTTCCCTCTACATCCACTCAACTGCTCCGACCTATTTTCCCTTTAAAACCAAGTTCTTGTTGAACTTTCTCGCTTGCTTTTATTCATCATGACTATTATATGGCATTTTGAATTGCAAAATCATGTTGAGACCCTTGTTTGGCTTAGAAAAACATGTTAAAAATTTTGAAGCTTTCATAATGTAAAATGTGTGAAATGCGAACCTCATTTGATTAATTTTGAGAAACTCATGAATATTGCTTTTGTGTTTTACAATTATTAGATATCTTGCAATCTGTTCTTTTTTTAAGTATCTTGTATATCATCTCTTGCATTGATGGATCGCTGAGTTGCATTCAGTTTTCAGGGTTATACTACTGTTTTGTCTTTTGACTATGGGCTTAATATTTGCTTTTGGATGCTAATATCTATGCAGATGGCTTCTCTTGCAACCTATTTTGGGCTTGGACAGCAGACTCATAGGTATTTCTACATTCTATGAGAGATTTTTTTATTTGCTCTAGCCTTTTTCCTTGAGATAATACTTTTTTCTATGATCTCTCAGGAGCTTAGATGATGTTCGGATGAATCTTGAAGTTCTCAAGTATTGTGCAACTGTCCTGTTCTTGGTAATTCCCTAGTGATCATCCACTCCACTTAGTAACCATCACTTTTTAGATTAAGTACAGTTTTTGTAGTTATTCCAAAAAAAGAAAAAACAATAAATAAAGAAAGAAAAAAGAATGATAAGTAATTGCATGTTGAAAGTTGCAATTATATCCCTGTTTGTCAGGTTTCAGAATATCAAGCATTTATATCCATCCAATGAGTTTGCCTTGCTCCTTTTTTAGTTGCTCTTGTCACAGCATGCTTTCACGTAGATCAGCTGCCCCCATTGCCAACAATCTATAGATAGCTGTTCAAATCTTGACTATAGGTGAAGAATTTCCAGGAAGTTCAATATATTAAACTACATTTAAAGTTAAATTTCATTCATGCTTCATGCTGTACTGTGAAACACCGGGAAAACATCATCCAGTTTATATTGTAATATGATTAAATTTAGCACATGCTAAGGTCTACTGTAACTATTATAATACTGCTACTTTAGTTGGTAAGATCTCTCGTGTTGTACATAAGATCTTGGGATGAAATCTCTTCTGCGCTGAGAGTGGGGCCTTTTATCAGTTGAAGGCTTGGAGTAAAATAATTAAGTAAATAAATAGATATAAAAAATGCAATGAATGTCTTCCAAGTACCCATATAACAGCTGGGCTTTGGCTTCTTATATGTACTTTAGCTTTGAATGGGTGTTAGCAGGATGACTGATAGACTTGCATGCTTCGTGGGATTAATTTTGTAACATTTAACCAAACTTTTTGCCATATTTACAGGAGTCAAGCCTCCCAGACATATTCACAGCGAACAGTTGGGTTTCCCCAAATGCTACTACAAGAAGTCGTAGTAATGGTAAATTATCGCCAGAGGGGTCAAGCCAACACCTCAGCACTGCCGCTTCAAGATTTAAGTTTGAAGATACTCCAAATTTGTCTCCCCCAGATCAAGGAACCGGGGAAGACCATCCTATATTTTCTCTTGTTACTCACAGAACAGGGGAGGAATCTGTAGCTAATACAGACCTACCAGATCCTTTTGATATGGGCCAGCTTAGCAATCAGATGGAAACCAACTCCCTTCAACCAGATGTCACGATGGAAGAAAGAACAGAGCCAGTGTCTCCTAGGATAGATTCCACAGCGGCAGTCTCTGAGGGTTCCAGTGACCATGGTGGATTTATAGAGCCTGATGACATTGCCATTCCATCCATCAGTGCATGTCTTGTCCCATTGTATCCTGGTAGTCAAATTCAGAAAATTAAGATATTGCACAGAGATGTCATTTTGCATCTTTGTTGTTCTCGATTGAAAGTACGATTTGGAATAAGTGCAAAGTTTGTTGATAGTGCTGGTAGGCCACGGTTGAATTTTGTGGTTGATGCATCCCCAAGTTTATGTAGGGTTCTTGATGCCTGTAATAGTGCTGCACAGAAATTGGTCTTTGATTCCGGTAGTAGCTCTGAATGGAGGCCTGTTTTGACCAGAAAAAATGGCTTCGTCAACTATCCCACAGCAAGATTGCAGTAAGTTTTTGCCATATTGTTCTAATTATTATCTTTATTATGCCTAGGAAATGACCATGGAACTGCATCCTCAGGAATTAGGATACGGTGATACTTTTTCTTCCATATGAATGTTTTCAAGGGTTAATCTTAACAAAGGATCTTAAAATAATAAGCATCCAATAAAATCGTTACTTTTTAAGAAATGTTATGTTGGTAATAAATGAATTTGACTTCTTTAAATAGTAAGATAGTATAAGTGTTTGCTACATTTACCCTATGCACATGTTAAGATAACCCATGTTTTAGTTTGCACCGTGCTTCTTATTAGTTGGTGACATTTGTGTGAGAAATACAAAATAAAATGAACATAAAACAGCTGGCTTAAGAAGTTTGGACAATCATTTCCTGTTTAACTGGCTTGCAGAATTTTTTTTTTTAATTAAATGTTGGCATTTAGTTTGCATTGAGCGTAATTTTTTTGTGCTTTTCCTGATTTATCTGGGTCAATTAAGAAATGAAGCTGGAAAAAAGTTTGTATTAATTTTGGAGATGAAGTTGGGTGTTGTAATATCATAAACTCCCTATTTTGCATGTTAATCAGCATCATAAGCAAATGTTTAACATTTATACTTATGCTTCATTAGAATGAAGCAGCAATGTTTAACTGGACAAATAATGTTGTTTCCTCATTTACTGAGAATACACACCTGAATAGATGTGTTTACCCCCGGCTTTTTACAGCATACCAACAGTAGTAAACGGAGATGCTGCTCAATATGCCACGGAAATATTCCAGAAAGAAGCATCTGGCGCCACACAAAAACTTGTATTCTTGAAATTTGATGCTGCAGAACTTGATGCCTTGTTCAAACCAGGAACCCTCGTGGATGCATTCCTCTCCTTGGATCCATACGACTATCAGCAGAGTGCAGGCATCCGGCTGGTGGCCAAAAAATTGGTTATCCATTCTGAGTGATATATTACAAAAGGATCACCTAGAGGATCATCAATTGTCTAACACTCAACCAGCTAGACTGAGATGTATATAGAAAATTGATTTCATGTTCCTAAGCATAGGCTGATGTTGATATTTAATTGCAAAATTCATCTGTAATAATGAATGATTTATTTGACCTTTGAAGTTTAAAGTGATATTGCCTGGTATATCTCTTCAGCCCTTTTTCGTCTTTGTTCTTCTAATATCATTTGTTGGAGCTGAAAACTTGATATATGGTCAAAAATAAATATCATAAACAACTTGGAAAACTTGATATATGGTGAAAAATAAATATCATAAACAACTTGGAACTCCTATCAAACCATTCCTATATTCAGATTTTGTGCCATATCTCAACTCCTTGTTTTATCAGGTTAAAATTAAGCTAACATTGTCATTCCATTTTAGAGATCCACTGGATTTCCACTTGAAATACAATTACCAATGTTGTTCTGGTCGCTCCCATGGATATCATTAACTTCTGCTTTCTCATATTTCAGAACACCATAAGCTTTCGTTGAACACTCAAGCAAACTCTGTGAATTGTCATAAAGCATTTGATAAACAATGAAAGCGAACTTCTCAAAAAACTTGAAAGAATATGCTTTCAGTGATCTAGTGACTAACGTAACCATCGTTGACAAGAATGAAAAGTCTAAGTTGGATAAATCACTTGTACAGTTGTACAACGAAGATTGGTATAAATAAAAAAAAATTGCAAATTTTAGTCAACGAAGATCGCAAACAAATATTGGTTTGTAAACGCCGCGATACTCTTAAACAGCTTTGTTTGTGCTACCAAGATGCCAATCTTTATGTACGTGCATATTTGGCGGTAACGTACCGAGGTCCAAGGAGAAGGAGCTAGCATTGCGGCATTGTAGTTGCCACTTCCACCAAATGCTCTTTACCATATGCTTAAACATCATAAATTATATGCTTAAACATCGTACGCTCTTCATTTCGGTTGACCATCATAAATTATACAACAAAAACATTTGTAACATCCAAAAGTGCCTCAATTTTATCATATATAAAAAAAAAAACAATCCAAAAGATTTCCAAACCCAAAACAAACATATCTATGTGCATAAACACATGCGAGCAATGATTTACTAAACGGCATTGTAAATGATATCCTTGTTGCCAAATAAATTGACATAAGGTAATAAATAAAATTAACCACTTGGAAGGCCCTATTTGGTCCTTCTCAGTCTCAGGACAACTCTGTCACCCCAGAATCAGAATAAGTTATTACTAAAAACAGAGGGTGTTCATATTGTTTTCTACATTGAATCCACACTTGTCGGATTGGTATTTGTATTGTGAGGCAGCACGCAGCCTGCAAATTGTAGATATAACGTATGAGAAGACACCAATTTTGTTGCGTTTATTATAGTGCCTGATTTCCAAATAAAAACAAGTTTAGAGCTTGCTATCTGGCTATTAGTTTTTCATTTGTTTACTGAAATCAATTGCGAGATAAATAAGTGAAATTCAATAGGAGGTCATGGATGCTTTTCAGCCGAAACTGTCATGCAAAATGGTTTAACACTAAAGCTGCGAAGGTCGTTAATCATTATTATAATAAACTCATTCAAAAACAAATCAACACAAAGATTCTCTTACGGCATTTACTATTTTATAATTATTTTTGTTATAAATAATCCAGATTATCTTATGATTATTAAATTTCAACAATTAAGACTTTGATAATTGAGTAACGAAAGAGACCACTTGAAGGTGGTAGATTCCAGGTATTTTCTAAGTAAAGACGAGAGTTATGATAAGAACCAACTTATATTTTCGTCAAGCTAATGATGCATCGTTTATGATCAATTGGTCAGCTTAACTTTTTTCACTTTGTACATATCCAACTCGAGGCTTTTACTTTGATATTAGATGACAAATTTCCCAATAGAAGCCTGCACAAATAAATGGATTTTTTATCAAATGCAAAAAGAATAATGAGATTGGTATTAATCGTATATGAAGTTAAATCATTTTCTCCGGAAGGGGTAAACCCATCAAACCAAAACGTGTACAGCTTTTTAAGAGTTAATTAATTTAATACTTTTTTGGTTGCATATTCTTCTCATCTGCCATTACTCTTTCTTTAATTGTTTTATTCCAATGGAAGCTTATGGTATATTGTAGGCCATTCATTATGCCCCCAATTTATACCTCTAAATGCACCAAATTAAAAGATATGGAAAGGACATTCTAGAAAACCCATAATATTCTAAAATATTTAGCCGAAAATGAAGTTTTATTTATTTATACGATCATTATATAAAATCTAAATTCATTTTTATTTATGATTTTTTTTTAACAATCAATCACACGTCTACGACTCTAGTACTCCACAATTCACACATTCCTTTAGTGTGTTTCATGTATGTTTGACACATTAAATTGGCACACTGAAAACTCTCTCTCTGACACGACCCGCCCCTAGCTAACACGGGCGAATCGTGCCTAAAACTGTACTAAGAAAATCTGACTTTTTAAAATATGCTAATTTATAAAAAAATTTGGCAGAGTTTCCCCTGTATTTTAGACTAATCCCCCTGCCAAGTACACAAATTTCAACACTTCCAAAATATTTATATAACCACTAACTTCCTTTTCGGGACCTTAAGTCCATCTATTAAAATAATTGTATCTCCAAAACAGTCTTTAGAAGAAAATATGGCCTCCGGCCTCAAATATGATTAATTTCGATTCAAAAAGTTTACAACCAAAATTTTAAATATAAGTTTAAAAACTCAAACATGATTGAATAAACAAAAATGTCTGAAAGAAACTAAAACAAATCTTTGATACATATACGATATCAAATATTTACATATGCAAGAAAACCATCTACGATAATACAATAAGATATAAAAAAAGAAAGCTCTCAAAACATCATCAAATGGCCAACCTCAAGCAGCTACTGGCGTTCCGACTGAACACTGCAATCTCCTGGGAAAAATGGTTTTTTAAAAAAAATAGGGTGAGTATAAACTCAGTGAGTGGGATAGAGTCATTAAAATAGATAAAAATTTGCATAAGATAAAATAATACATCATAACAAGTAATTAACTAAAAATTCTGCTTTACTAGCATTGATTAGAAAACTGCTTCTAAAAGATACAAAAACGAGCTAATCTTTAAATAATCCATATGCCTTTCACAAAAATCAAAATTTTGATATAAAAATATTCTAAGGCATTTCCACTTGTATTCAAAATTCAATTTGATAACCGTATTAAGGTTCTAATTCCCGTAAAACTCATTTCGCATTTTAAAATTTCTAAATCATTACAGTTTCACTAATCAAGTACCCAAACTAATCTGACTGATCATGACCTGGCGGGGCTAGGATCGCTCAGGCCAAGATATCTCTATACTGATCCTACGCATGCGCAGAGCTGCCCCCAAAGGGCTAAACATCCAGATCACACGGCCCAAAGCCTCTATGTGTGTCTGAATGGGTCCCAAAGACCTCTATACTTTCACTATCTGAATGAATTGGGTACTAGCTTAGTAAAACATAAAAATTCAATTCTGTACTTTTAAATCTCTAAAACATTAAACAATTCTTTCTAATAACAACATAGATAAAATTTGATAAACCATGAAATATGCTTCATACAAGAATAAAGGAATATCTGTTTACTAATATAATAAAGTTTCGCTAACAATTATAATAAAAATAGAAATTTATAAATTATAATTCAATTATTGGTAAAAATGTATGTTTTTCCCACTCACAATCTTGTGGATTAACTTGTGTGGCAACGTCTTCCGCGATCGGATCCCGGTATGGATTAGGAACCGTAGTCTCACCTAAAGGAAAAGCCAAATAAAGTTCTTTAATTGCACAAAACCACAATCTCACCAATAACATACTAATTCTCTTAATTACTTCCATTTTCACACTTCTTAAACTGACCAATTCTGGTTCTCCGATTTTTAATAATTAATTCACTCATCCAAATGGTCTAATATTTTATAAAGGTCTTCTACACATACATACCTAATATCATATCAAATTGCATAGCATTCTGTGTTCATTTGATCCCTCAAATCCTTCATTTTTCCAGATACATAAATTCTGTAAATTCCCTTCCAAATCTGACCTCTCCCTATTCCAAAATACATGATAATTTGTACTAAATTCATAAAATCACTAAACTTTCCAGATTTAAACTAGACATACATACAAACTCATATCCCAAATTTCATAATTTTTGAAGACCTCTAGATACCTTAATTAACTTGCCCAATACTGATTTTCTGCAGAAAAACTGAATTTCTAGTGGTGAACAGTAAACTTCGAAAATTCATAATAAATTGCATACTCCACATTTTTCAGTGAATCCAACTTTAAACAATTCCTTAAGATGTCTATTTTAACATATATAAATTTCAGAATTAAATTCAAATCCAACAGACTGCTATAATTTTCGAAATTTGTACTGTTCACAGAATCCCTAATTTCCCATAATTATCATCAAAACTTCAATTTCTTCAAAATACAAGAAATTGAAGCTTAAATAAGCATGGAAATCTCATTTCTCTCTCTAGTTTCTCTCTCTATTACATCTCCAAATATCAAATAACCTCCTCCTAATATTAATCTAGAGATAGGATTGAAATTATATAATCTAATTAAATGAAGAGATGAAGAAATTACCTTAAAATCTTCAAATTCCTTAGAAAAAATCAAAATTTTCTCTTGCTTTCTCCCCCCTTGTCTCACGTTCCCCCCCTCTGTCTTCTCTTCTGGATTTTTCTTTTTTTTGTTTCTAATAATTCCTAATTATTGCTTTATATAATTGCATGAAAAATTGAAAAAAAATGACTTAAGGGCTGGGCTAAGATAATTGATGGGCTAGGCTTTTGCTAATGGGCTTTACAATACTACCCCCCTAAAAAAAAATTTCGTCCTCGAAATTACTAACCTGAGAGAAAGAGATGTGGATACTGAGCTCGCATAACGTCTTCTCGCTCCCACGTAGCTTCTTCTTTCGAGTGATTTCGCCACCATATCTTAACCAAGGGAATAGTCTTGGCACGAAGTACTTGCTGTTTCCATTCTATGATCTCTAATGGTTCTTCTTCAAAAGTCAAGTCTTCTTTTAATTGAATTGGCTGCTGTTGAAGGATATGGCTTGGATCATACACGTACTTGCGGAGCATAGAGACATGAAACACATTATGTATTTTCGACAATTCTGGAGGCAAAGCTAAACGGTAAGCAACTGTGCCCACACGCTCTATGATCTCGTAAGGCCCAATATAACGTGGACTTAGTTTCCCACGTTTACCAAAACGAAGCACACCTTTCCAAGGAGATATCTTCAAAAATACTTTATCTCCCACCTGAAACTCCAGATCTCTTCTACGCTTATCAGTATAACTCTTCTGTCGATCTTGTGCTGCCTTCATCTTGTTTCTAATAATAACTATCTTTTCATTCGTATCCTGTACCAGTTCTGGTCCTAATAGTCTTCTCTCACCCACTTCATCCCAACATATTGGTGTTCTACATTTTCTTCCATATAGAGCCTCATAAGGTGCCATTTCAATACTGGATTGGTAACTATTATTATAAGCAAATTCCATAAGAGGCAAATAAACATCCCAATTTCCTTTAAACTCCAATACACAAGCTCTAAGCATATCTTCAAGAGTTTGAATGGTACGCTCAGATTGACCATCTGTTTGTGGGTGAAAAGCTGTGCTGAAATTCAATTTTGTGCCTAAAGCTTTTTGTAAGCTAGGCCAAAATCTGGAAGTGAAACGTGGATCTCTATCTGAGATGATTGAAACAGGTGCACCATGAAGACGGACTATCTCTGCTACATAAATACTAGCTAGCCTATTCAATGAATAAGTAGCCTTGATAGGTAAAAAGTGGGCAGATTTTGTAAGACGATCTACCACTACCCAAATACCATCATGACCAGCCATAGTACGTGGAAGTCCTACCACAAAATCCATAGTAATATGTTCCCATTTCCATTCAGGGATAGGAAGTGGTTGAGAGAGTCCCGCAGGTTTCTGGTGCTCAGCTTTGATTTGTTGGCAAACTAAACACCGAGACACAAATTCTGCAATTTCTCGCTTCATACCTTGCCACCAATAATGTTCTCTCAAATTACGATACATCTTAGTACTTCCTGGATGCATTACATAGGCTGGAAAGTGAGCTTCTTCCATAATCTCTTTCTTTAATTCTTCAATGTTGGGCACACAAAGTCTATTTCCCATAACTAAGGCTCCATCATCTCTAACCGCAAAGTCTGATCGTAAGCCTTTCTTCACCTCTTCTATCAGTTTCATTAACTGAGGATCTTGTATTTGTGCATCTCTAACTTTATTAATTAAAGTAGGTCTAACATGAAAATTGGCTAGTAGCACACTTGAGTCATTAATTGTTAACTCAATTCCCAAGGACCTCAATTCAATCAATAAAGGTAGATATGTCACCCTCAAATAGGCTATAGAGCTCGAGGACTTTCGGCTGAGTGCATCTGCTACTATATTTGCTTTACCTGGGTGATAGTCAATTGTGCAGTCATAATCCTTGATAAGCTCAATCCATCTTCTCTGCCTAAGATTCAATTCTTTTTGAGTGAATAAATACTTGAGGCTCTTGTGATCTGTGTAAATTTGACATGTTGCCCCATACAAGTAATGTCGCCAAGTCTTGAGTGCAAATACAATTGCTGCCAATTCTAAGTCATGGGTAGGATAATTTTGTTCATGCTTCTTTAGTTGTCTTGAAGCATAAGCTATCACCTTCCCGTGTTGCATCAAAACACAACCTAACCCCTGTCTAGAGGCATCACTGTAAATCACGAACCCGTCATTACTGGATGGAAGAGTAAGTATGGGTGCAGAAGTTAATCGTGTTTTGAGCTCTTGAAAACACTGCTCACAAGCATCAGTCCACTCAAACTTCACTTCCTTACGAGTCAACCGTGTTAATGGAACAACAATTCTGGAAAAATTCTCAATAAATCTCCTATAATAACCTGCCAAGCCAAGAAAACTTCTGACTTCTGTTACATTAGTGGGTCTCTCCCATTTAATAATAGCTTCTATCTTCTGAGGATCTACATACACCCCTTCAGCTGATATCACATGTCCTAAAAACACAACTTTGTCCAGCCAAAACTGGCATTTGCTGAATTTGGCATAAAGTTGTTTCTCCCTCAAAGTCTGCAAAACTATCTTCAAATGTTCTGCATGCTCCTCCTTGTCTCGCGAATACACCAATATGTCATCAATAAACACAATAACAAAGCGATCCAAATAAGGATGAAATACTCGATTCATCAGGTCCATAAAAACTGCTGGAGCATTAGTCAACCCAAACGGCATTACAAGAAATTCATAGTGCCCATAACGAGTTCTGAAAGCAGTCTTAGGTACATCGGCCTCTCTAATTTTGAGTTGATGGTAACCCGAGCGCAAATCTATCTTGGAGAAAACCCTTGCACCTTGCAACTGATCAAACAAATCATCAATACGAGGAAGAGGATACTTGTTACGTATTGTCACCTTGTTCAACTGTCGGTAGTCTATACATAACCGCATTGTTCCATCCTTCTTTTTAACAAACAAGACCGGTGCTCCCCATGGTGAAACACTGGGTCTAATAAACCCCTTATCAACCAACTCTTGCAGTTGCACTTTTAACTCCTTTAACTCTGCTGGAGCCATTCTGTATGGTGCCATGGAAATAGGAGTTGTACCAGGAGCTAAGTCAATTGTGAATTCAACCTCCCTATCTGGTGGTAAACCGGGTAAATCTTCTGGAAACACATCCGGAAAATCTTGTACAATAGGAATGTCTTCTATCTTTGCTTCACCTATTGAAGTATCAATGACATGAGCTAGATAGGCCGAACATCCCTTTTCAAATAATCGTTTAGCTTCAAGAGCAGATATTATGCAAGTAGAGAGGATTCGTCGATCTCCATAGAAAATAAATTCAGGTGTTTCAGGTTTTCTAAACACCACCTCCTTCTTGAAGCAATCGACAGATGCATGGTGAGTTGCAAGCCAATCCATTCCCAATATCACATCGAAGTCTCGGATATCTAAAGGAATCAAGTTTGCTAATAGATCATGATTACCCACCTTCACAATGCAATCCTTAAGAACATTTCCTACCAAGATGGAATCCCCAATAGGTGTGGCTACTGCTAAAGTACACTCCAATGGTTTCAAATCTCTATCAGAATACATAGCAAACATACATGAAACAAAGGAATGGGTGGATCCAGGATCAATCAAAATGTGGGCCTTACGACCAAAGATAGTCAACGTACCAGTAACCACCTCTGGGGTAGCCTGTGCCTGCTGCTGAGTCATGGCAAAAACTCGTGCCTGTCGAACTGGCTGACTACCCTGTTGATTATTACTATTTCTTGAGGTATTCATTTGGTTTCTAGCTGAAGAAGTAGATGTCCCGGTTTGAAGCCTCCCTGATCCTCTATCTTTCTGAACAAGGCTGCTACCTTGAGTTAAAGTAGGACAAAATTTCTTAATATGCCCTGTCTGACCACAATGATAACAACCAGGTCTACCAAACCGACACTCTCCCTCATGAAGCTTGCCACAAGTCTCACATAATGAGTACGGAGTCATTCTGGATCTGTCATCATGTTGTCTGCTCCCCTTTCTACTAATCCGCTGATCTCTAGAATTACTTCCCACAGATTGTTGCATAGCTCCCTGTCTAGAACTTTGTTTTTGCCCCTCTGGTGGACCCTGTCTCTGAGTACTCTTATAACTATCAGAATAAGCTGAATAACTGCCCCCTCTCTTGCTTGGTCGGTGGCTAGTACTATCAACTGGCCAACTCTGCTGACGTTTATAGCTTGAATCAGCTCGGTTAGCCTCTCCCAAATTTCTCTCAACTTTCATAGCAGCTTGGACTAACTTACCAAAGTCATCATAATTGTTGGCAGCAAGTACAACTCTGATTTCTCTACGTAATCCTTCTTCAAACTTTTTACACCTTTCCTCCTCATCAGCCACAATAGAAGGAGCAAATCTAGAGAGCTCTAAAAATTTCTTCTCATACTCCTCCACTGATCTGGACCCTTGAACCAGTCTCAAGAACTCACTACGCTTGATATCTTTGTACACAGCAGGAAAGTAGTGATCAAAGAACTCCTTTTTGAACAAAGCCCAAGTAATAACTTCCTGTGATGGATAACGACGCTGAACTGACTCCCACCAGTGATATGCTCCACCCTCTAATAAAAATGTAGCAAAAAGCAATTTCTGCTCATCAATACACCCCATAACTCCAAAGATACGCTCTAGCTTGCTTAACCAAGCCTCTGCACTAGGAGGATCAACATTACCATCAAAGCTTTGACCACCCAACATCCTACCCCGCTCAATAGTATTCTCTTCCCTAACACGCCCTTGATTTTGAGTAACAGTAGCAACGAGCTGGGCTAGTGCATCTACTGAGTGTATAATGATAGGAGGGTCACGGTGATTCCTATTCTCATTTCCTCTCGCATTTGACTGTCTTTCCTCTCCACGACTTTGTTCATTTTCCCCTTCACCTTCAGGTGGTGGTGGAGAATTTGCAGTTTGGTTCAGTCCGCCCCTGGCTCTAGTGCGAGTTCTGCCTGTATGTTGGCTCATGATGATGCCTACAAAATATAACGCTTCTTTTATCATTACAAAACTATGTTTATGCAACCGTGAAAAACTTAACAAAATCTTAAAAACCATGCTCTGATACCAAGTTGACACGACCCGCCCCTAGCTAACACGGGCGAATCGTGCCTAAAACTGTACTAAGAAAATCTGACTTTTTAAAATATGCTAATTTATAAAAAAATTTGGCAGAGTTTCCCCTGTATTTTAGACTAATCCCCCTGCCAAGTACACAAATTTCAACACTTCCAAAATATTTATATAACCACTAACTTCCTTTTCGGGACCTTAAGTCCATCTATTAAAATAATTGTATATCCAAAACAGTCTTTAGAAGAAAATATGGCCTCCGGCCTCAAATATGATTAATTTCGATTCAAATAGTTTACAACCAAAATTTTAAATATAAGTTTAAAAACTCAAACATGATTGAATAAACAAAAAATGTCTGAAAGAAACTGAAACAAATCTTTGATACATATACGATATCAAATATTTACATATGCAAGAAAACCATCTACGATAATACAATAAGATATAAAAAAAAAAAGCTCTCAAAACATCATCAAATGGCCAACCTCAAGCAGCTACTGGCGTTCCGACTGAACACTGCAATCTCCTGGGAAAAATGGTTTTTAAAAAAAAATAGGGTGAGTATAAACTCAGTGAGTGGGATAGAGTCATTAAAATATATAAAAATTTGCATAAGATAAAATAATACATCATAACAAGTAATTAACTAAAAATTCTGCTTTACTAGCATTGATTAGAAAACTGCTTCTAAAAGATACAAAAAACGAGCTAATCTTTAAATAATCCATATGCCTTTCACAAAAATCAAATTTTTGATATAAAAATATTCTAAGGCATTTCCATTTGTATTCAAAATTCAATTTGATAACCGTATTAAGGTTCTAATTCCCGTAAAACTCATTTCGCATTTTAAAATTTCTAAATCATTACAGTTTCACTAATCAAGTACCCAAACTAATCTGACTGATCATGACCTGGCGGGGCTAGGATCGCTCAGGCCAAGATATCTCGATACTGATCCTACGCATGCGCAGAGCTGCCCCCAAAGGGCTAAACATCCAGATCACACGGCCCAAAGCCTCGATGTGTGCCTGAATGGGTCCCAAAGACCTCTATACTTTCACTATCTGAATGAATTGGGTACTAGCTTAGTAAAACATAAAAAATTCGATTCTGTACTTTTAAATCTCTAAAACATTAAACAATTCTTTCTAATAACAACATAGATAAAATTTGATAAACCATGAAATATGCTTCATCAAGAATAAAGGAATATATGTTAACTAATATAATAAAGTTTCGCTAACAATTATAATAAAAATAGAAATTTATAAATTATAATTCAATTATTGGTAAAAATGTATGTTTTTTCCACTCACAATCTTGTGGATTAACTTGTATGGCAACGTCTTCCGCGATCGGATCCCGGTATGGATTAGGAACCGTAGTCTCACCTAAAGGAAAAGCCAAATAAAGTTCTTTAATTGCACAAAACCACAATCTCACCAATAACATACTAATTCTCTTAATTACTTCCATTTTCACACTTCTTAAACTGACCAATTCTGGTTCTCCGATTTTTAATAATTAATTCACTCATCCAAATGGTCTAATATTTTATAAACATCTTCTACACATAATTTCTAATGCCATATAAAATTTCATAGCATTATATGCTCATTAGATCCCTCAAATCCTTCATTTTTCCAGATACACAAATTCTGTAAATTTATTTCCAGAATTGACCTCTTCCTATTCCAAAATACATGATAATTTGTACTAAATTTATAAAATCACAAAAATCTCCAGTTTTAAACTAGACATACATACAAACTCATATCCCAAATTTCATAATTTTTGAAGACCTCTAGATACCTTAATTAACTTTCCCAATACTGATTTTCTGCAGAAAAACTGAATTTCTAGTGGTGAACAGTAAACTTCCAAAATTCATAATAAATTGCATACTCCACATTTTTCAGTGAATCCAACTTTAAACAATTCCTTAAGATGTCTATTTTAACATATATAAATTTCAGAATTAAAGTCAAATCCAACAGACTGCTATAATTTTCGAAATTTGTACTGTTCACAGAATCCCTAATTTCCCATAATTATCATCAAAACTTCAATTCCTTCAAAATACAAGAAATTGAAGCTTAAATAAGCATGGAAATCTCATTTCTCTCTCTAGTTTCTCTCTCTATTACATCTCCAAATATCAAATAACCTCCTCCTAATATTAATCTAGAGATAGGATTGAAATTATATAATCTAATTAAATGAAGAGATGAAGAAATTACCTTAAAATCTTCAAATTCCTTAGAAAAATCAAAATTTTCTCTTGCTTTCTCCCCCCTTGTCTCACGTTCCCCCCCTCTGTCTTCTCTTCTGGATTTTTCTTTTTTTTTGTTTCTAATAATTCCTAATTATTGCTTTATATAATTGCATGAAAAATTGAAAAAAAATGACTTAAGGGCTGGGCTAAGATAATTGATGGGCTAGGCTTTTGCTAATGGGCTTTACACTCTCTCTCTAGTTTTTTTTTTTTTTTGGGTAAATAAATTGGGTTGGCCCTTACATTTTCATGTCCACTAGAACACATATCAAGAGACTAAAGCCTTTTCGGGTAACGTTTTGGCTTTCTAAATAAGTTGTGGACATCTAACACCAAACGTGGCCTTATGTACAATTCTCGCCGAAAAAGCCTTTAACAAAGTACAAACCACTCACTCTAAGCCAAAAAGTCGCAGCCACTTCCTCATGTCTTCCACATTAAATTCTCTTTATTAAGGACAAGCTCTTGGGTTGCTTTCCCTCCTCTAAAGTAAAGGGTTGATCATTTGATGGATTCTGCTTCTATCTTGAAGCATTTAAAGTTGATTTGTCTTTTGGCTTTTGGAAGGAAATGCTTCTCTCAGCCTCAGACGGTTGCCGTTCTATCACATTCTAATTCTAGACGGCTAGCTTTTTGCTTTGCCTGCTCCTGCCTCCAACTCATTCTCTTAATCGCAAACAACAGCAAAATAAAATCACTCACTTCACATGTCAAACAAACAAACGATTCATTATTTTAATCCACTGCTATTTAGAGAAGTAAACGGCTTTATAGTTAAATAACTTCTTGGAATGTACTTAATCTTTTTCATCTTAATCATTAACGCATCAGAGATTATTTATATTACACAAATATAAATATTACAACTTATCAAAGATTATAACTTTGATAATCAAAATGAAAATATTAATACTACTAAAAATAATAATTTAATTATAAATAAAAGGGTTTTAATAGTTGGACATTATCTAAAATGGTTGTTCTTATGAAGATGCAATCATGAAAAATATATAATAGATAAATATTAATATGGTATTAATAATAAAACAATTATATAGATGATACTTTAAAATTATATAGGAAATTAATGAATCTTATGATGAATTTTTAATTATGAAATATATATTTTTTAAAGATATTACGTAATATATTATCGGAGATATTAACAATTCACTTTAAAGCAAAGTAACAGATAAGATTTCTCATTACAAAATGGATCCAAACGCGCCACATTAAACAAAGGGGGTCTGTTGAACACGTTACAGGCGGGCGTTCCTGACACATCGACACAGTCAGTAGCCTACAGCTCTCATCGTCACCGAAGATCTAACACTGACAGCAACAGTAAAAGAACCAAAACCCCACTGCCCAACGACAATGTTCACCAATTTTCCATGCTATGCCCGATAAAAATCATCCACGTCACACATGTGACTCATGTCCCTTCAATTTCACCAATCACAAAGACCCAATAGCGTCCAAGAAGACACCAGATTATTTCCCCCTATCATATAAAAGGCTTCTAGAGAATCAACCGAATCCCGCTCTGCCAAATAGGCATATGTAAATAGGTACCTCACAGCCTCTAATATTAAAAAAAAAAAAAAAGAAAAATTAGGGGTAATTCTAATTTGCCCCCTGAAATTAGGCCTAAAAACAATTGAGGACCTCAGTTTTCTGAAATATAAGAATACCCCTTAATGTTACTGTAGCGCCGTTAGATTTAACGAAAAATATATTAAACTGTTAGATTTAACGGAAAATATATTGAATAATAACTTAATGCTAATATTAGATTTAACAAAAAATGTATTAAATAATAACTTAACGCTAATAAGCAGTAAAAAATCTCTCGTCTCAAGTTCGAATGCTTTTCTGCTTTCTTAACTGGACGAATAGGAAGCTTGGCTGGTGGACTTAATAGACTATAATACTCTTTTCTAAATGGTTTTTAAAGCGTTAAGTTATTATTTAATATATTTTCTGTTAAATCTAACGGTGATACAGTAACCTCAGGGGGTAATTTTAAGTTTCAAAAAATTGAAGTCCTCAATATTTTGGCCTAACTTCAGGGGTCAAATTGAAATTAACCCAAAAAATTAAATTAAAATTAAAATTAAAAGCGAGTCTTGTCTACATTGCATTACATTAACAAGACTAGAGGAAGCGAGATAGAGAGAACACGTAGTGGAATTTGGTCCGTGTAACGAAAGAAGGATACTGACACGAACACGATGCTCACACTTTTTCTCTTCAAATCCTCTCTGTTTGGCTGCTGAATTTTGTGGATAAGGTTCTTGCTTTGCAATGTCTGACGAAGCGTCGTCGTCCCGTTCCGTTTTGGAGGGAATCGACGTGGATGACTACATTTGGGTGACTTTTTTACTCTTGTTTATTTTTTTTTTCCTCTTATTTTGCTGTTTGGATGCTGAGAAACTGTGGAGAAGTTGATGATGTGGAGTTCTTTACTGTTTGCAACTCTCGTTCCCATTTTTTGAAGTGATTTGTTTGTGTTGTGATTTGGTTCTGGACCTTCTGGTGAATAATGTGAAGTTTTTAGTCTTAGATTTTGCACTGTGGAGATGAATCCTTCATCCTTCTTCTGGAACGGAACGTGTCGCGGCGGAGATTTTTAGTTCTTGGTTTCTTTCACTGTGTTTTCTCGGAAGCCAGACAGTTGCTGCATGTTTTTTGGCTTCAAATTTGTTTCCTTTGTTTGTTTACTTGTTTGGACTGTTTGTTAGCTAAGAAGAACTTGGGGAGAGACAAGGATTTGACTGTGGTAGTTTTGTTGCTTTCATTTGTTTTTCCATTTGCTTCCTGTTTGGTTGCCGAGAAAACCGAGGACAACATATAATTAAAAATGAAATTTAATTTTTATCACTCTTTTTCTTTTTTTTATCCTGAGGGAGAAGAGATATTATGAGAATTTCTTGTTAACTTTATTGATGAATTGATATTCACAATTGATGTTATCATGAAGTTTGACTGTGTGGTACTAGTTACTTTTCCGTTAGAATTAAATTGGAAAATTAGTAGATGCCTTAATTGCTGCATCTGGCCGTTGCACAGCTGCAAGAAAAGTATGCACAATTTTTGGTATCTCTCTCTCTCTCTCTCTCTTTTAACTTGAAATAATTGCATAAGTAGCTGAGGAGTGAACTTCCTCGTTTGCTTGGTTTCAAATGAAGAATGTGAGACCCAATGGAGTGTTTATATCATGTTATAGTGTAGTGTTTATTCTTGGCAATTTAAGACCGTTTGGAAATATGACAGTGTGAATGGCATTTGAAATGCAGGCCAATGAGGGAGAGGGATCATTGCCATGGGATAGATTCACTCATGTTTTTGATTTGGTGACAAATGGAAACCGTTTGTTCCGCGAGGGTCATTTTGAAGAGGTAAGTTTTAGCTCTTAATGCTGTCTATTCAGTT